>PVLA01000026.1:0-497940 GCA_004027455.1 Hydrochoerus hydrochaeris
GCTCAACAAGCTGCTCCAGGAGAACCAACAGCAACAGGAGAACCAGCAACACCACAGAGAACTGACGATACTCAGCTCTTCCTCTCTAGTTCTTTTTTATCTTGGCAGCAATCCTCAGGTGGGCCATCCACACTCAGCACCATGCTGATTCAGTTCAGCTGGTATTATTACAAGTTGACCAAGAGTTATCAATCCACCACTATATATATATATCTCACATTTTTCACCATTTCTGTTTAATGTAGTATTTGTTATATTTTAAAACAAAGATTAAATGCTTCCCTTATTTTAGCTAACGATACACTGCTAAGTTTAGCAGTAGTGCAGGTATTAATCACATGCAATGATAAAATGTATATCAAATAATTTTTAATATTCTACTGCACTATTATGGGCACTTAGATATAGCATGTACTAATAGAAATAATCACTCTGCAATTTGTATTTTTCTGAAGTGTAGCTTTTTACATGACCATTGCTCTTAGACAGGACTGTATTTATATTTTATTTTCAGAAACAAATGAATTCCAGAAGATTCCTGGGATGTCCTGTGTGATGCACATATATTACAACTAAAACCCACTAGCAATTTTGATCGTGGAAAAGTGGGCATGAGGGGAAAATTGGAAGACATCCTTAAGCATGTTTCCTACTATATGTTCTTTAAATGCAGGCCAGCGTTACAGAGAGAAAACAGAAGACAGAAATGAAGACAACATCTCTGTCTCAGGCTTAGAGACATATAGCCTCATACAGTGTTCACATGTCTTCAAAGAGTCAACCATCCCTTTAAGCATAGCTTGGGAGTATGTTTTTTTAACTTATGTTACATTATAAAAGGGGATATAGTTGATTTTAGGTTGATGAGTTCAGATTCCAACAGCTGATCTGCCACTGACCTTGAATCACTACATACAATAGTTGCTAAGGCTGCAGGAAATTGAAAAGAAGCAAGCCAGTGCAGTTTTTCCTACCCATACACTGAGATAGGTACTCTCCAGGGATAATACTAGTTCACACGGTTTGAGAAACTTAGAACTTCATGGAACACTTACTGACAGGCCTGCACTGAGAAATGATTCTCTCCTTATCAGTCTGGTAGAGAACACTAATAAAAACCTCTCTCTCATCCTACAGAAATAAATCTGCATCTAACACCAGAAAATCAATAACATATCAATGTTTTCAACTATCATGCATGTATTCCATCGTGTACTACTCTGTCCAGAGCTAAGTTTTCAAGCTCATCAATCTACTATAGCATAAGGTAACCTGCAATATATCATTATTGCATGAACCAGACACATATGTTGATGTTATCAATCCCTGACTAACAAAAACATGAAGTGACAATGTTGTCCAAGGACAGTACCTACTGACAATAAAGAGAGAACATCTCAAAGGAAATACAATTATATAAACCTGAAGTACCCTAAACAAGTGGTAGATGAAATTCAAGAAATATCAGAATCACATCATGTCTTTTTAAACATTGTTCACCTTCAGTTAGAAGTCAAAGTTCAATAGCAGATCTGTTCCTTTACAAAGGTGAGGACTAATGTCTTACCGAAGCACTAAAAAGAAGCAAGGAAGCAGAACTCATCTTTATATTTTGCAATGTCTTAGGTTAAATTCAGAAAAGACATACTGAGATTCAATAGGCATATTATCTCTTAGACCTTTTTCATTTTCCTGCAAAAATTAAATAGGTGACCATGCATTGCAATTACATAAATCCTGACAGTTTTTATCATGAAGTCAACCAAGGTAGTAGATTGCTTGTCTTTCTTTGCCAACATATTAGCTACGAATTTCTATAAGTACTATGAAAAAAACAGAGAACTTGTTATTTCTTTTGAAAGTTTTTGAATTCTGAAAGTAATTTCCCAAATTCTGTTCAAGGCTTCAAAGAACAAAGGCAGAAAAATACAAAAATCTAGTGATTTAAACCAAACAAGAGCCTGTCATAAATATAAAATAAATGTCACCAAATGCAGTGAAGATTTGATGACAATAAGAGAAGAGATTACAGGGGAAGGAATTTAGGGAACAATAAAACAGAGATATGCTGCTCTCATACATCTTCAGAAACCCTGATAGTCTATCAATTTTTGTAAGTGAAATAAACTGACTATCCTCCAAGTAACGAAGACATCACAATTTATTCTTTTTCTGGTTACTGCTTTCTATGATGGAACCTCAACCTCCTTTACAGAGCTCTCATAAACATATGAATACTTTCTACATGACTGAAGGGGACACCTGGCAAACTGTAAGAAAAGCCTTCACTATATCTTTAAGTATAGAGTGATAAGATGTATTGTACAGGTTTACCTTACCGTAAAGCTTTTGGGCCAAAGAACATAAACAGCTCTTTCCCCAAAGTTTCCACACCACTGTAAAGGTATCCATTAAGCAGTCTCAAGAAATTCTGGCTGGAATCTTTACTGTCTTTCAAAGCAGCAGCCTAATAGAAAACAAATACATACATAAACACTCACATACATGCAAACTCTAAACAAAATTATAATTTAATTCTTAAATGTTTTGTATTACTTCATGCCTGGGTACATTCCAGTGAGAAGAATAAGCTCCAACAAGTATTACAATCAACTGTTTAGATAAATTTTGTCCAATTACTATACCCTAACATAAAGAGCTCAAAAACATTACATGAAAAAAAGTAATTGGCAGACAATCAAAATGAGTTTCTCCCAGCTCTGCTCATATGAAAAGAAAACAAAGGAAAGCAAGGCAAATGCTCTGAAACTAACAAATGGAATAAAGTCATCTGTTTCCAAAAGGGTAGCAAGGTATAACTGAAATAGGTAACATATGTAAACAAAACTTTAATTGTATTAATGAACTTTTAAGCAAGGTGTAACAAAAGGTCAAAACCCAAGTAAAGATAGGACAGACTCTTGAAGGGTAGGGTAAGCAAGACCCTAAAACCAAATTTTGCCATAAGGGCATGTACTAGACCCAAAGTATGAGAACGCTTCCCTTTACTTTGTCTTGTGTGGCTATAGTAGATTAGAAATAAAGCTTAGAGTCCTGTGAGTAAAAGAATCGAATTAAAGACCTGCCCCATTCTAACCACAATGTTAAAAATGAAACTGAATTTCCCTTTCCCACATCAGCCTTGCAAAACAAAACAACACATTATTAGGATTACAATCTATGTACTGAAAAACATAAGAAAACCAAGGATATTATAGACCTACCAAGACACAAAATATAGGTTCTGTGAAACAATACTGGCATTTAGCATAGACACTGGCAATGTTCTTTTTCTTAAATTGAGCATTAGGTATACTTGTTATAGATAACTAAGTCAGATAAAAATATAGGCAGTCAGATAGGGATAGGACCTCAAACAAGCCATGATCTTTCATGATCAAATGAAATTTTGATCAAATTTCTGTTCTGCTATTCCTTGATGGTGTCTACAACTTAAATGCATACCTTTATCTATACCTTAAAGCACCTGGGCTAATTGAAGGGAGCCCTCTATTATGGTAATACCTTTAACTATGCTCACTCTGTAAAGGCTCCTTTCCCTTGTTCCCAGAGTGTTTCTGTATTATAACAAACAGTTCCTCTGTTTCAAGACTAGCCTGCCTGTCAATATATGACTAAATGTATATAATCAATTATGTAACCTTTAATCACTAGCTTTGTACCTCCAACTTCTAAATTCTATATAAACTAAACTCTTCCTAAACTTAGCGCTGTTGCCTTTGAGGAATTATCCCACAACAGTCCATTAGTGTGAAGATCCAGCAGTTGCTGGTGTAAAGATTAAATGTTGCCTTCTTATGCAGTCTTCCTTTCAGTTTTGTTTGGTTTGCTTTGGCTTGGTGTGGTTTAGGAATTTTCTCACATTTCCTCCTATATCTACTGGTGTTCCTTGTATTATAATTTTTTGTTATTTAGATATTTTATGAAGACTTGTAATTTGCACTCAAAATTCAATAAAAATGTAAAACTTACAAATTCATAACTCTTAGGTAAAATAAAATACATATAATTATAACCATATGTTTACACTTAATGTGGCATCTTGCCTGTAATTTGTTTGTACTTTTTCTCAAAGGGGCTGAGGATCCTGAAGATAAATCATTTGGGATGGGGAACATAGCAGGTGATTTAGTTTTTGATTCAGAGCCTAAAAGAGTCACAAGTTTTTCTCAGCAGAAGGTATAATGATAAAAATTTTGGATAATAAATATTTGCCATTCTAAATACTTAAGATCATGTGTCACAGTATATTTTAATAACTTAGTCCTCATTTTAAAAAAAAAAACAACAAAAAAGATACTATGGTAGTATTCTTCCATTAAACCTACTTAGTTTGTAATGATGACAGCAGATGCTAGAATTCACTCAATTTTAAGGGACATTACATCCCTACTTTGCATTATAAGCACTGGATAACTAGCCATCAGCTTATAATAACTGAATGTTATGGTTTGTGTCTAGATGTCCCCCT
This sequence comes from Hydrochoerus hydrochaeris, assembly GCA_004027455.1. Classification (NCBI taxonomy): domain Eukaryota; kingdom Metazoa; phylum Chordata; class Mammalia; order Rodentia; family Hydrochaeridae; genus Hydrochoerus; species Hydrochoerus hydrochaeris. The sequence goes on from PVLA01000026.1 coordinate 4,493, forward strand.
AAAGCCTCATGAAGTAATACGGTGGGCTTTTAGAATTTGTGATAGATCCATGGTCCAATGCTGGGAATAAGGATATCAGAGCTACACTCACTGGAGGGTAGGTAGCTTGCCCACAATATAAAGGCCACAAAGAATCTTGTCTCTATCTCTGTCTCTCTCCTTTGTCTCTCATGTTGCTTTTAGTATCTTCCATGCCTATCTGCCATGTGCCACCCTGTCTTAGTGCCAGCCAATGACTGAAACTTCTACAAAGTGTGAACTAAATAAACTTCTCCTCCTTTAACTTTGGGTGATGGGTATTTGTCCCAGAAATGAGAAAAGTAAGTAACACTGATAAATAGACAGGAACTGTTAAAAGTAATAGATGCTGGATGTGGTGGTGCATACCTGTGATCTCAGCTACTCAGGAGGCTGAGGCAAGAGATCACATGTTCCAGGCTAGTCTGGGCAAGTTTCTCAAATTAAAATTTTAAAAGTCCTAGGGTATATAGCACAGTGATAAGAACTCTCCTGGCACAGTTGTGGCCTTAGATTCCTATCTCCTTTACCAAAATAAGTAAATAAAAATTAAAAAATAAAGGGCAGACTTCCAGTTTTGCTTTAATGTCAAAGAGAACCTGTGGGAAATTCTAACATCTGGAAGTAAAGGCACATATGTCAACATATCCTTAGAACTTCTGCCACTGTCTTCTCTTCCCTCTCTTGGATGAACTCAAGGGCCTGGCTTGGTTATTAAGCACTAGCAAGGGAGGCTTGAGTACTCAGTAAGGAACAAAACGTACTTCCACACGTGCCTTGCTTTTATAAATACATCTGTTCGAGTTCTGAATTAAGAAGCAACAAGAGTCTTGCCACTTTTTGCTTTACAAGAGATTTTAAGCCACTTATATATACTTCAAGCCAATATAGATTACAATAGCAGGATTCAAGGTAGATTTCCATGACAACTGATTAACATGTAAAGTCTTCTCATACACTATCCAAGATACTTTTAAGATTATGATATACAGATCAGATATAGACTTATTAAAAGTAAGCTAGAGGTCACTTTTTGTATTTGTAGGATCTCAGATTTAAGGTCTTAACTATCATCTAAAATTAATTTATACATTAATGGTTCAGGGCTTCGTTTCCCCACCATTCCAGTACTAACCATCTCTTATTCCCCTTTCCCCAATGTTCTTCTTTACCAACTAGTTTTGATTACATTCTCTGAAATCTTATGGCTTCTGTTAGGCCTCCTACCACACTGGGTGATGAACTTTATCCCATTTAATATATATACACACACACACACACACTCCTCAATACACACACAATACACATTCATATATAGCAACCTTCCCTAGTTCTTCGTTGGACAGAAAAAGCTAATGCTATCCTGACATTCTAATTTCTGATAGCCACTTTAAGTTTTATAAGTTAAACCCCAAACTCAATACCAATTAACTATCTGATTGGTTAATTAAAAATTCTGTCAGCTGCCATATCAGTTTCTTAGGGTAGAGCCTCCTCATTCCTGACTACTCTACTTCACCTCTCCTAAATGGGAACTCACAAGATTAAGCTACTGTCACTACCTGTCTGCTTGCTGCCCCAACCTCCTTTCCTTTACTCAGTTTTGACTACCATATTTTTAATGTCTCTTGGCAAACAAACAGATACATAGCCTTGAAATAAACAGTACTGTCACAATTAATAAAGTAATAAAGAAGCCCCAACAGTTCCATTTGAAATCTACTCATGTTTATAAATAAACCGCTTGAAAAAAAATTTACATAATTTAGTTTAAAACTTTAGAAGCCTACAGCTATACTGGGTTCATCGTTTCACTTGGCTTTGTGTAAAACACAAACATTCTATCTGGAAAGAGGAAATGGGCCATTCATGGTCATTTAATTAAATTAATTCATTTTGGAAAAGTTAACTGACCTTCCACTATGCATCAGGCTTTGTCTTAGAAGCTGGGGATATATCAATCAAAATAATTAAAATCATCCTGTCCTTATGGAGTTTATATTCTAGTAAGAGAAAAGCATAGACAATAAACCTAAGAATATCATATCTTAGAAGATTTTGAAAAGAAATTGAGATAAAGTGATCAAAATGGGGGGGATATGTAACGAGTTACAGTTTTAAAATGAGTAGCTATAATCTCAGTGGGAAAATTGGCATTTAAACAAGTTTTAGATGAGAAAGTGACCCATAATTCACATAAAATGAATGACAGTTCGAACAGGTCAGTATGGCCACAGCACACACAATGGAGTATTAGAGGTAAATGAAACTTAACATATAGCAGGAATCAGATTATGTGGTCCACAAAGTCTGACCTAAGGACTAGCTTTGTCTTTGGATAGCACTAAAGTAGAAGAAAAAGTGATCCTATGTTATTATTTTAAATTGTTCTTCAGCAGTAAGATAGAATTCTGGCTCATCAGGTTGAGATGGAAAGCCAGGAAAGTACTTAAAAGTCTACTGCAAAAATCCTGCCAAGAAATGAAGGAGATTTGGATCAGTGGCGATGGAGGAGACAATGCAAATTGGTCAGATCTCTAAATGCATTTTGAAGATAGAAATGCCACCAACCAAGATGAGAAAGACTTGGGTAAAACATGCTAGGAGAGGAAAAAGCAGGAAATTAGACATGTTAAGGTTGAGATGTGCATTAGAAATATGTTGAATAAGTAGATAGATATAGGAGTCTGGATTTAAGAGAGGAGAGGTGTCTGCTCCAAACATAGGCAATTATTCAATGATATGTAGAGAAATGGTGTCTAAAACCCTGACACAGAGGAGATAAGCAAGGGAACATGCCTAGATAAACAAGAGCCCAAGAACTAAAGTCTGGACCACTTGAATGTTATGTTGGTGAGAATAGGACGAAGCACCCCTAAAGAATGCTATGATGACAGAGAGAGAAAGCAGGAGGAATTAGAAAAGACACTGAAAAGATGGTTGGCATATACATGTCCAAAATTGAGGCATCCAGTCCTTATAAACAAGTGAAAAACACATTTCAAGGAAGAGGGCATGGGAAGCACTGCTAACAAATCATGTAAGATGAAGACTGACACTTGATCATTGGATTTAGCAATTTGTTAGTAATTAGTGACAAAGTTTCAGAGAAGTGAAGGGGACAAAAACCTGGTTATAGTGCCCTGCATCAAAACACTAAATTTTAATTTACAAAGAGCATAGGTAAAAATATCTCAATAGCCAATGCTGAGAGGTAGGTTCAGAAAACATTTGTTTTGTTTTGTACAATTAGTCCACCAAGGCACCAAAGGATGTCCTGGAGAAGACTCTATATACAGATTTGTTAATGATCTAAAATTGTAAAAATACTTAAATGTGGAAAAAATGACCATTTAGTTAAGAAAAATTATCTGGAGACAATTCTCCATATCTTTATGGTTACTAGACCACTATTAACAAGATAAAGGTAACTATATTGCCCTCACAAATGTTATTTTGCATAGAAGGAGGAGTCCAAAAACATGAAGGTCAATATACTTAAAATGCATAAGGCCATTTTATATCCTTGCAATACTATTGGGGAAAGGGAATTATTGTCCTGGCCATCAGAGCCTCAAAGAGAACCTCAAACCAAATTCTGAATGTTGTAGCATTCCTTACTTGTTCTACTGGTGTTTTAACCTACTCTCCATAATTAAAAACATAATGAGACATCAAAAATTGGAAACACTTAAAAAACTGAAAATTCTACAAAGGTTGAAAAGATGTTTACGGCCCAATAAATGTGACTGTTACAACAGATGTTGGCAGAAAGTGAAGAGAGGAATGATCACAGGTGGAGAACTATTCATTTGTGGAAAAATACTGACCTGGAACTATCAGCTGATGTCACTCCAGCAGAAATTCCTCCTGTTTCAGAGGCTGGGTGACCTTGGTCCAACTATGTTTAAGAATTGTTGTTTTGTTTTTTTTGTTTTTTTTAAATACCCAATGATGAGGGGTTTAAGAATTAAAATGAAATGTTGCTATAATTTCTTCAGTGCTCCCACATACAGTTTGTAATCCTTTCTGACTTTAGAGTTTCCCTACCTGAGCAGCTGATTTCTAGCTGGCACATTTAGCACAGTGTTTTCTAAACCACAATCATGGTTGTGACACTAATGATCCTGAATTATTATTTGTCTGTGACTTGTATTTCTCCCTTATCTATATATATTTAGCTAGTATCCTCAAAATCTTTACATAATGCCTGTGGTTTAGTAAACATTTGTGGAATTAAATAGATAGATCCCTGCTACCTTCCCTCCTAAAACTGACAGTAGCTTCAAAGAATAGTGTCACTGTTTCCCCATCTACCATGTCCAATTTGCTTTACCTGTTCCAAGATTTCCTGTCAAAAAAATTCATCTTTTAAAAATCTATTAATATACCAATCCCTTATTTTCTTATCTGCAATGAAATGAGACTTAAATCAGAAGACAGATTTTTCATACCTACCAAAAGCTAGCATGTATTATGCTTACAAGACTTTCCCATAAAAGAAAAAGAACGTTATGGGAAAATTTGGAAAGGGATTGGTGTATGTTCAGCAACTAGTCCAAGAGTACTATGTTCTCTTGTTCTCTCTTCTTTCCCTCTTCCCCCCTTTCTTTCTTTGACATTTAATTGTTGCTTATACTTCATTTTTGCTTGGATAAAAATGCTAAGTAATGATTATTTTATTGAATTGTTCATCATGCAGGCACCTTACTCAAGTTGGCTGATTCCTATGTCTATGATTTCTAAAATAATCAGCTTGGCAAAAATTTTTTGAGAAAAAATAAATTTTTCAACTTATGATTGACCATCACAATCCCTACATGTATTTTGCACTGTTTCTTTAAAATTCTATTTTATGAGGATATGCTGTATACCAGTGATGATCTGTTCCATCTATTTTGTAAACTATTATGTACAAACTGGGTGAGGCTTTCACAATAAATCTAAGATTTACAAGATATTCACTTGCCCTGCTGTAGAACAGGGGTTATCACCTTTTTCTACAAGCTTCTGCTGCCTAGACAAATTCAAAAATTAATTTCTACAAGCCTATTATCTTTGCTATAACTATACACAATTGCCCAATATATATCTGACTTTCTCATGTTGACCTATATGATCCTACTACTGTATTATTTGAACATTTCAACCTTCCTTTTTCTGAAATAGAGATAAAAATCTCCTTTGCCACAATTTTAAGTATGATTGAGTAGGGTTCACCTTCCCATTTTCAAGTGGCTTAATAATATGAAATCTTCAAAACAACATATATTTTGAGAGGCAGTACATGATTTATAGTGCTGATTACCACTTATCCTGCCTATCCATGGGTGAACAAGGAAGATGAACTTTTCAGAACACAATAAGACTTTTTCATAGATAAATTTTTCAACTTTACTACAGTTATATATTTTCTCCAGAGAAGATCTCATATTTATTTTTGTATTCTCTCCTCTTTCCTCATAATTTTTTTTTTTTTTTTACTCTGGTATAACACTTTTCTTAATAAGAGGCCATGCGTCTATTAATCCAAACCACCAGAGAACCTAATTTTAAAATGGTCTCTAAATTCCAAAATATATAAAAGACTTTAACTTCATATAGATTATATGAAGAAAAGAATCTTTTAACACTTACTCAGAACCTAAATGCTTTACATCTTACCTGATAGCATCAAATGTTACGAGCTTTTCACAGGGTAATAGTTTTTGTGGTAAATGGGTCTGGTGATAAAGTCCCGACTAACGAGAAAAAGACAATGAGCAGGTTGCTTAATTTATCCCCACTAAACTAAGAGTTGTATTTGTCCTTTAATTTGACCGACTAAACTATAATGTGAATACAAGCAACTCCAGATGAGGAGCAACAAAGGAGTGGAAATTCAAGATCAAGATGATCAGATATTCTTTTCTCTATAAGCACACTGAACAGTGTTAGACAAAAAGTTACAACAGTCATGGAAAAAACCTTTTTTTTCATTGCTTGTCTGTAAGAATATATCTGCTCTCTGCTATCCCATTTTCATGGGTCCATATAATGCTGGATGCTGGTAATAAAGATCCCAAATTGCTACAGAGGAATCATTATCAATATCCATTTAAGAAAGGAAGAAGCATAAAATGCATGTTCTGTAAAATATTTAAAAACCCTTTGGATACTTATAGGAATGAACTTCATTTAGCTGGAAAGTGAATTTCTATGGGTTAGCTCATTTGTTCAAATAATGGAGATGAACTATGATTTCTCATTTTGAAGAACGGAAGGGAAACTTAACTATGGGGCTTCATTATCTTTATGAAGGAGGAATTTCCAAATAACACATCCAACAAAGTATACACATATAATGAACAATTTCAAATGGAACTTACTTTTAAGCCTGTAATCATTCTGCAGTATGCAAACGTTTCTTTTCTCCATTTACCTTTTACTAAACGCCCAATGTGTCCATGACACTCATAAATACATGTCTGAAATCTTTAGTCATAGTAGTTAGGGGATCATGTTTCAAAATAACTAAATGCTTATAGACTATTTCATATCCTGTTTTGTGATGGGAGATTCAAAACACACAGATTACACACTTATTTCACTAGAATATTATATCCATTCAACACTTAAAATCATAGAATTGACTCTTCAGAGATCATTAGCCAGACATGTGCAGTTACATTCCAAAATTGTTTCTTACCTTAAGGTTCCACAGCTCCAGCAGAGTTTTATACAATGTGCTTACACAGTTGCATAATTTTATGCTGACAAGACAGTGGATCAAAACACAGAGAAATAACTCGGTGCATACATGACTGGCAGATGCTGGGATTCTTCTATGGTTAGCCTTTCTTCCTCAAAATGAGGATCAGTTGTCACAGGGAAAGATGCATTAAAATATATTTTCTGTAACTTTAAAGTAGAGCAAAGAGGAACACTATGTGACAAACAGAATAACTGGCTTGTTATAGCAGTGGTGACAGACAAGATTTTTTTTTTTCCTTTTTGGCTTGGTTTTTGGAACAATAGCTATTTGAAATTTAAATCTTTTACATCCCAATTAGTATTTTTAGCTCTCTTTTGTAATTTTTTTGTGCTTACAGTATTGTAACACCGTAGCATGCAGTAATAAAGATATTTTTAAATGTCATATGAAGAAAATCATTTCAAGCTAGTGTCAGAAACACTTAAGTATTTGTAATTCTCTGGCATATATGCTTAGGAAAGAGGATCATCTATTATAATAATGTTTCTAAGAAGTTTGTAACAACCTATCATGTTTTGATGTAATTTACTGTGGATATAACATTCCTCTCAAATGTAAGACTTCATATTTTCAGAGGTTATTATTATTAGTTATTTCAATCAGTGACTCAGAAAGTGAATCATTTTGCCAACCCATACAAGGAAATTATTATTAATTCCACATTGAATTGCAAATCCAATGTCAGAATTCCTCATCCTAAAATCAAAGGCCTCTTTCAATTTTAATTCCTCCATTAATGTATCAAACATAACAGTTTTAAACAGTTATTTGTTTATGAAAAACAGCTTATTGAGTATCATTGCCAAGCAACATTAATCACTGCCAATCATTAACAAAGTTAGGATAAAAGCTGCAATTTTTTTTGTACCATCTGAAAATGAGAATGGAAGTCATTAGAACAAAATTATCAGAATGATAAGAGTACTGACTAAATCAAACAAAACTAAAAATGGTGGTAGAATAGTGCAAAGTCAAGGTCACACGTCTGTAGTTAGAAACAATCACTACCACATACAGAGCACTGTAGTGTTCCTATCATTATCTTAGCCAATTTCATACTGAATCTTTTATTATTGAGAAGAGTTATGGCACAGTGAAGAGAGTAAGCTTTGGAGTCTGAAAGAAGGCAGATCAAGCCTCGACTCAAACTCTTAGTACTCTGGCCTTCGTGTTCTTTATCTGTATAATTAGGTTAATCCTTTATTATAGAGTTATTCTTTCTCATGACTAAATGAAATATAAAAACACATCAGCTTTGTTACAAGACATAATTATCACAAGCTTAAAAGGAAATGTTCATACTGTTTTGCCAAAATACCAATGAGGTGATTATTTAAATCATTAGGTTGGATTCCTCCAGCAGGAAATTTATTTCATTCATCTTTATATCCCCAGGAAATAGCATAAAGCCTAATAGAAAATACATTATTGCTGAATGATGTAAATTATGATATCTATGGGGCTATTCCCATCAGATCCATAGCTAAACCCTACAGCATTCATCTCTAGTGTAGTGATTTTCTTCCCTCTCTTAATCTCCACCTACCAGGAACTAAACCCGACTCAGGAATCACTGCACCTGGGTCACTGTAGCAGTCTACTGATTGAGGGAATAGTGCCCTCTTTGACTTTCTCTCAGTCTCTGTTTGCTTCTCAAGGTAAAGGGATCTTTTCAAAGTGTAAATAAATCCTATCACAATGGAAGTACTCTTAGGACTCTAAGAATAAATACAAAGTCCCTAATCTGGTCAATGAATTCTCTGTTGTCTGAATCCTGCCTACTAATCAATATTGCAGCAGGTGATCTACCCTATATTTCACTCTCTTTTCCACTCACATCAGCTTTCTTTCAGTCTCTCTTATGCTTGGAGTTCTATTTCTTTGCTTTTGTTTGGTTTGAAGTGTTCTTTGCCCAAGCTTTGGCCTAGATACTGGGGTCTCCAACTTGCCCTTTATTCATCAGCTTTGTTACTTCCCCAGGGAAGCCTTCTCTGATCTTTCTGTAAATTCTTATAGAACCATGGACCTCTCCTTCGGAAAAAATATCAATTTATATTTCTTTGTACTATTCTTTAATGAATGTCTGTGTATCTTCCCAATTAACACAGAAGCTCTACAATAGAACACACTTTTTCCTCAGATACTTTGAGATTATTCAAAAATTTGTTGGCGTGATTTTCATTAACCTTAATATTCTTTTAAAAACATTAAAATTCGCCTCTATGGTACACTGAAATGATTTCGAGAAACAAAATTCTTAAAAATTACAGAGCAATTACTTATATATCTAATCAGATAAAGAGCGAGTGAAGGAAGATATAAAGCTAATTCTGTTTTGGAGTTTGAAACTATATTTCCTAAGACTCAGAACTTCAATTCTTTAAATTTGAAAGCATGTGCTAATTTCAGAGCAAGTGATTTTTTCTAACACTAAAACTTGTAAGGAAATTCTGCAGGAGAAACTGAAGTATGGCAGAATACAGTAAGCAAATTTTTCTAAGACCAAAGGCTATGAGGAAACTCTGCAGGAGAAATTAGTATAATATTGCATGTGCCCACAAAATAAATTCATTCACCCATCTAAATGGCTTTAAAAGGTTTTAAAAGCATGATGGCGTAATCAATATTTTTAGTATAAGTTCTAAGATCTTACACCATGTGGCTATCACACCATCTGCAATGAATGCTTAAGTGGAAAGATGCTGTGCTACAGTTTACTTTGAGTAGAAATGAATTCTCTTAGGGAAACCAGACAGGGTTTTACTGAACCTTCATGAGATGGTAATATTAAGTTGGGAGAGCAGTGCTAAATGTTCTGTGTAGAATTTTATGATTACATATTACCTGAAACATCCTTATCAATAGCAGAATATTTGGCAATCAAGAATTCTGTTAAAAGCTTACAGTCTGAAAAATGTGAAGAAACATCAGAGGTTGTACATATCTAATATTAACAGTGCAAAATGCAGCTGGAGGCATAGAGAAGCCATGTCATGCTGAGTAAGAATTTACTGGAATAAAAACCCTCAGTCGATTCCATCTTTACCAGCTCAGTGTGCTAGTTAAGATCAACTTTTCCCTTCAAGTACAGAAAAACACTGGGGAAAGTCCCAGGTGACCTGGACCAGAGGAAATTGCAGATTCTGCAAACTTGGTAGGGTATTTATTCCATTTCTCGCACAGCTCCATAGCCAGTCAGAACAGCAGCTCACCTGGAAAGAGACCTCAGCCATGGGGGCCGCGAGAGGCGATCCTGGGCCTTGCAGGCTCTGCAGGGCCCTTCCCCGCACGTCAGTCACCGCCTGTCCCGGGAGCACTCGCGCCCGAATTTTCTCTCCATTCACAGTACAGCCTGGTCCTTCCACCATCTCTCCGGCCGGCCTGCGGCCCGGTAGTTGAAATCGACGAGAAAACTAGGTCGCACTCTCAGCTCCGCGCAAGCACTGAAGCCGAGAAGTTCAAATCTCCCGCGCGTCCACCGTCGCTTATGCCACGCCCACGCCACGCTCCGGGCCGACGCTATAGGCGCTACGCCCCCCTCGCGCATGCGCACTGACTCGCAGAGGAGCGTTCAGTGCTGGAAAGCACTAAACAAGTCTGAACTCTGAGAAAAGAAAATTGAGACTTGGAAACGTCCAAACTTACTTATTTTTTTCTGGTCTAGGTTTTTGCTCCATGTTTCAGCTAGTCAGTCGCAGTTTTTGACTTGACCCTAGCAATCTGTCCGCAAATTCAAAATTGAGCTACTCTGACAGGCTTTGTGTACTCTAAGTGAATTTGAGGGGAAAACTGCAGAGGAGGTTTCATAGAACAGCTTTATCTTTTTTCTAACTTTAGCATATCTTTAGAAAAAGCTGCTTTGTCAAATATCTAAGCGTCTGTACTGAAAAATCTTTTCACTTTTACGTAGCTATGTGAGCTTTACGCAGCAACCTAGGCATCTGATTATCTGCTTTGTTGTGGCACAGCCTGAGGGGAACAGTCTTTGAAAGTACATTGTAAGAGGAAGGGCTCTCTATATATATTTGAGGGCAGTGTGTGAAGCTTTCTTTCTTTGTGTGTGTATGTGTGGCTTTTTGAGACAAGGTTTCACTATGTACTTCAGGCTGGCCTTAAATTCACTTTGTAGCCCAGCTTGCCCTCACAGCAATTCTCCTGCCTCAGTCTTCTAAGTGCTGGGATTACAGATGTGCGCCACCATGCCCAACTAGCTTTTCAAATATGCCCACAAACCTAAGCAAAGATGAATACACACATACTAGGGATTCTCTACCGTTTCGTAAATTAGACTTTCTTTTTGAATTGAAATATAGCAAATTAAAACAGTGTGAAGCTATAAATGATATTATAAGCTTACCATTGTGCTGAATCTAAAGCAGATTATACATATAGGGATGTGAATATATTAATGTTTTAAATATAGAAATTTTAATATGTTAATCTTCTTAAATGATTATCTTAATATATTTAAATATTTTAATCCATAAAATTTCTATAAATATATTTATATCATTTACGTGTATTTATATGATTTATATAGCATATGTTGATGACTTGAATCAGTGGGGAGTGATTAGTGGTCAAAATTGGCTAGATCAGTTTCAGAATTATTTGTATTTTATTCTTCTGTTCAGTTTTTACTTACTTTTCTACATCATTAAGAGGTCAAAAAATAATTTTGTTCTTGCCTATCTAAATTCAGTTACATCTCTGCCCCCAGATGTCCTATACTGTGTTGCTTTTTCAGTTTTACTGTTGTATTATTTATTTTTATCTAGCAAATTATCATACTTGTTTTTCAAAGTTTCTGTTGGTCAGAATTTGGCAATGATCTAGTTGGGTGGTTCTGGCTCAGCATTTCTTAGAAGGTTACAGCCAAGATATTGTCCAGGGCTGTCATCATTTAAAGGTCTGATTAAAACTGGAAGGTCCATTTCTGAGAATGATACCAGAGAATGGGATGTTTTTGACGTTGAGATGGTAGAAATGAGACTGGGCCAAATATTTCAAGCATAACAGTCCTGTACAGGCAAAGTTTTTTGTTCATTTTTTGTTTGGTTTTTGGTTTTTTTGTTTTGTTTTTGGTGTGGAGGATGACAGGAGCTTCAGCAAAATTAGATCTTCGGTTTACAGAAGAGTAAGCAATTGACTGAGTAACCAAACTAATACACATAAAACAAAGAAGCTGTTACTCATAGGAAAGCAGATGTCCAGAGTTGGCTAAAGTCCAGTAATTTTCATTTGCCAGTGATACACTTCAAAAGATGTTTTTATCTTGTGACAGATTTGGAGTACTGGGTAGTCATGGTCAATGTGTCTTAGAAACTGCTGAATTTCCATGTAGCTGGTGTCCTAAACCTGTATAGACACATGTTGGCCTTGTACTTGGTGGACTAGCAGATGGTCAGCTTTGCTGAGGAACTGTCAAATTACTCTAAGAGCGGATTCCATCATCTTATATAAACACCCTGCCTTTATGATAGGGCTAGAGGAATTTTAATGCTTGAGCGGCTGATAAAGTACAAGAGTGGGGTAGAAAAAACACACACTAACTCCAACAATGGTTAAGCCAAATTCACCCTCTATCATAATTGTGAACAAAACATTTCTTTAATGATTATTATGTCTATATACATCACAAAGACATCAAAAGACTTAAGAGTCAGTTTTCTCTCAAAATGCAGTATTCAGGTCCATCGGAAATAACTCCAGTAGCTGTTACCATAATATGCATATCAGCCATGCTATCTATAGCAAAAATTGTGGGGAGCAAATAATGTACTGCCTAACTGTGTAAGCTCCAAAATTGGAGATTTTAGGGTGACTAAGATTGTATGAAGATAGAGAGTTTGGTCCCCCACCCCTTTAATGACAACTTCCCATTCCATGCAAACATTTTGTTTGTGTGGCTTTATCAGGGACTTGTGATTGATCCATTGAAACATATCACGCTACAAAGGGAACCCACAAGTTTATTTTGTCAATTTCAGTCTTCTGTCCCACCATGGTAGCCCCTAAGTATCTCAAGATGGCTCACTTACATGGCTGGTGACAGGAGAATTTAATTTCATACCTTATAGTTCTTTTCATACAACTGCCTGGCTGTTCTCATAATGTGGGAGCTAACTTAGTCTAGAGTGTGTGATTTAAAGAGAAGGCAAAAAGGCAACAGCAATGCCCTGTATTACCTAGTGTCATAGTCCCTTTTGTACTGCTTAGCAGATCTGAGACTGGGTTTACAATGAACAAAAATTTATTTCTTACCATCATAGAATCTGGAAAGTCTAAGAACACAGTGCCAGCAGGTTGTATCTGCTGAAGGTACAGTCTCTGGATCCAGGATGGAAACTTGAACACTACATGTCTTCCAGAAGAAGAGAATGCTACTGTATTCTCAAAGGTAAAAGGTGGAAAGGCAAACCTTTTCATAAGCACACCTAATCCCATGCATGCCAAAAAGGCCATACCTCTCAGTATTATTGCATTGGAATTCAGTTTCTACATGAATTTTGAGGATGCAAAAACATTCAAACCATATCATATAACCTAATATAGTTACTTCTTCCATTTATTAGAAGTGAGCCATTCTGCACAGCCCATAAATAAAGGCAATTAAATTTATTTCATAAAGGAAAAACATCAAAGAATTTGGAAACATATACTCAAACCATTAACAGCCTCATTATCTGATTCATCACAATTTCTCATTTCTTCTTTAGATATTTTACATTGGTGTATATTTGGATCAAATGTGATTATTAATTAGAATTAGGCTCCCCTGAAAGCTATCATTTGGAGACTGACACTGAAAATATTAAGGGATTTTACTTATGTGACCCACAAGGCCAAACTAGTTTATATGTGACTAGCCTTTGAGTCTTTTGTTGCATCTTTCTTCTATTCATTACATCCAATCAAGAGCAAATCATGTGAATTATACCTGTGCAATGTTCCTTTTAAAAAAACCTGTCTCTTCATCATTGCAAGAAAATCTACTCTGGTACAAACTTGTACATTTTCTATGATAGAAACCTATAGCCTTCCCTCTTTCACTTTCTCTTTCACACTATTACCAGGTTAATAGTCATAATTTCTTCTTAGGCACAATTTACTAATTGATAACATTTTACAAGTCATTTTTTTTTTGATACTCATTTTCACCAGGTGTAATGGTGTATGTCTGTAATTTCAGCATTCACGAAGCTGAGGCAGCCTTGAACACCACTAGCTCAAGGTCACCCTGGGTCACACAGTGAGTTCAAGGCCAGCGTAAACTACATAGCAAGATCCTGTGTCAAAACCTAAAACCAAAAATCCAAAGATTCATTTTCTTTTTATGTAAAATACCAAAAATATCTTGTCATGATGATTTGAATGTGGTTTGTTTCCATCGACACTTGTCTTGAGACTTAGTGCATGGCATAGGTGGCATTGAGGTGATGAGGGCTTTATCAATCTCTGTGATAGATTCATGTCACCTTGAGACTAGATTAGGTTTTTTTTGAAATCTAGTTGCTATGGGACTAGATTAAGTTTTTTTAAAAATCTAGTTGTTATAAGTGAGCCTGGCATGCATCTCTGCTGGATGTCTCTTCAGCACACATCAATCACCACTTCTGTGTGTGTTTCTGCCATGTGATGACACTTATCATGTTAAGCATTGGGCCTTCACAAGAAATGATTAAGCAAAATAGAACTCTCTTTCTTTACATAGGCCCCAGGCTTGGATTTTTTATTATAGCAACATAAAATAGATTAAGTTTCCTAAAACTTCCTTATAAATGTGTAGTTCCCAAATAATGTAACATATGTGAAAGCACTTCAAAATCTATAAAACATTACAAATTCAAGCAGTCAGGAAAACTTTAACTTCTTGTCCCCACAATAAAATCTGCACATTTTACTGGAATTTCTCCATATTTTAAGATGAAGTCATGCATATCCAGAACTTTCCATATCCAGATGCAGTCAGAATTCATCTTTAATGTTATGTACTTGATCCTTCAGAGGCCTTATGAAACCAACTTTATAAATTATTTATATACATAGTGGCCATCTGCTGGTCTAGAATTGTGTTCCCTGATGATTGGAGAGTAAGTTTCCTGCATCTTTATGTTTCCCATAACCCCCTGGACACTCTTTTGCATATAATAAAATTCAACAAATGTTAACCTAAATTAGAAAACAATTGGAGTCTTTTATGTCCTCAAATATCTACCTATATGTATGTGTGCCCACATGTGTATTTGGTCATTCATTTGCATTGAAATTTAAAGTTTTCAGAATCGTCTCGTAAAATAAGTTATCAGAAATGGGGAATAAATTGCCCTGTGCCATAATTTGTGAAGTCATGAAACAGGTACCAAGATGCTTTCCTAAGGAAATTGGACCAACCATTTTTGCATTTGTCATTTGTGTAAATTATTGTGTAAATTTGTCATTTGTGTAAATATTATATATATAACAATTTATATATACTTATATATATAAATTTATTTATATATAAAATAACTTTTATAATAACTTTATCACAATAACTTTGTATGATATTCAGAGTACATATTTTCACTAGTGTTTTACAGATGAATAAAATGAGTTCCAGTTATCATTTTCTATAAGATATAAGAACAACACAGATATAGAAAGAGAACTCAATTTTTCTGACTCCTTGATCAGTATTCTTTTCATTAACAACACTAATAAGTGTTGATGAAATAAAAATGTCTATAAAGCATTGGAAAAAATAACTTTCTAAAGGAGTTCAAGTGGCCAATATGCAGCATATATGTATATAATACTAATGGAAACAGTATGTGAAGTAAGAATTTGCCAAAAGAAGATGGATGGAGAATAAAGTAAATATAAATTTTACTTTCAGAGATTGTAATTAATAAAAAAATGCTTGTGAGGCACAGAGCTAGGTTCTGGGGTACAAAATGCCACAGAAGAACCTTTGCACATAAAGAAGATACAATCCATTAGAGATACAAGCAGTAAAAGGAACAGAGAGTTGTATACAAAAAAAGATATAGATACCTAGGAGATTTAAAGGAGTGAGTAGTAATTGAGTGCTTAAAAGCAGTTAAGGCCATAGGCAAGTAAAAGAAGTCAAGGGAATTCTTAGCAGATAAATATGGGAAATTAGGTGCTACATTTGAGAAACTATGATTAGCTATGCAGGGAAATAATGACAGATAAAAGATCCCTAGAAAAACTAGTAAATCTAGGATAAGGAAAAGTAGAATTCATTGTGTTAGTTAGGATAACAGGTAGCCAGTGAGGATTTTAGGCAGGTATAGAAATCCCAAGCCCATAAATTCTCAGAAGTTATTTAATAAAGCTGAAATCCAGATTCAGTAAATTTATGACAGCAAGCCAGTAACTTTTAAATTTGAAATACAGCCAGATTCAATAAATATTTCCTAAATTTACTAAACTAAAATACAGAACTCCAGAGTATGGAGAATGACCCAAGCTGTCACATTGATCCCTATTTGCTTATTCTTCATTAAAGATGCAGATAGGGGCTATGGATATAGCTCAGCCACATGAGATTGTGAGTTCAATTCCCAGTACCAAAAAAAAGAAGAAGAAGAAGAAGAAGAAGAAGAAGAAGAAGAAGAAGAAGAAGAAGAAGAAGAAGAAGAAGAAGAAAATGATAGTTGCTGACAGTAGGTGGGAAGGGTTTCCTGTATAAGGATGAGTACATACTTCTTTGAGTCCTTAGTCCAAATTTCTTTGTCTTCTTTAATAATTATCTCAGATAATTCCATGTGCCAGGCAGTATTCAAAATGTTTTGCAATTATCAACTCTTTTCACACCCAAGGAATCTTCTGAGGTTGGAATTATTATTATTACCCTCATTTTCCCGAGTGAGGAGTGGTACCAACAGGCTAAATAACAAGGTTACAGATTTGGGATTCAACGAGACAAGCTGCAGTTTTAGCCAAATATTTTCAGCAACATCAATTATGTTATACTGGCTCTCAACCAAACATTTTCAACAACAATTTAAGGAATTGTGGTTTAAAGGAAAACAAAACTTTTAGTCAGCCTTATATGGGAATTAAAGACAATCTAAAATTCTTCCTTCAACCTGTTTTGAATTGTGAAATTTTGTTGATACTTTTGTCCTTAAAAGGTCTGGGAGCAGATTTTTAGCTGAAATGATAAAAATATACCATGGGAGTGCTTTATTTAATTTCCGTGCTTTACATATATTACCTGAATGTGTTTAACAAGTACAGAGATAACATCCATTTTCTCTCAAAACCCTTTTAAGCTGAGCTTTAAATAAAGGAAACCACCATTAGTGAGCATTACATGCAGGTGTTTTCAGTGGTATTTACTAAAGAGTCTCCAGTTTTTAAACATTAAGAGAAACTTTTAAATTAAACTACCAGAAAAATAATAAAATGCACAGCAACAGAAAACATTTTTGATGCTTTTATTATTTGAAACAAATACCAAAAGTTGAAGTTTTTCAAATCAGTTTGCTACTCTTGGAAGTCCCCAGGTGACAGTTTCCTATCAGTAAAATCAAAATCAAAACTGCAGAATTTATGGCACCCTCCTAATGCAGGAAACTGCTGTGATGTGTCTAACCTTTTCATTGTGTTACCAATTTATGATCATGATGTTTTGATTGTAGCTTTTTAAAAAAAATTTTTGTGAGAGGATTTTTTTCTAAATTTAAAAATTAAATAAATTATCTTCTGAGCATGAAGCTCCATTTTTGGACAAAATTAACTAAATAATTATTAAGTAAATAGCATAAATAACTTTTCACTGAGTATCTCTCTACATGAAAGATGATGGGAGAATTAATTTCTTTTCTGTTTTCAAATAGAAAAACAAGTTATCTTCTGTTAATAGCTTGGAGCCAAATTCTTAGCCTTAACCACTGGAAAGTATATTCCAGCTGATACATGAATCACACCATTTACTCAGTAATCCAAAAATACATAGAGACAACCAACATGTTCCAGGAAGAGTACTAGACTCATAGATGTAGATAATGATCAGAGAAACTAAATATCTCATAGACCAATGCAAAGAAAATATGAAATAACACCAACTCTTGAAGAACCCTAGCTCCTAAAGTGCTGTAAGCTCACATATGAAGAGAATCTAGATTCCCAGACATCTAAGCTAAATTTTGAGGAAGATAAATAAGAGTTCATCAAATGAAGAATAGAAGGAACTTTTAGGTGTATTGAGAAAAACTATTTGCAAAGTCAGGAGATGAGGGAACCTAACATTCTCAAAAACAACAAGAATATCTGGGGAAAAAAGATAATATAAAGAGGGCAGACAGGGAAATAAAGAATTCAGAGAAATAACCAAAAGAAATAAGCAAAGTTAAATAATGAAAAATTGTATATGCTGAGAAGTATAAATATCATTTTGAAAATAAAGAATTCTATGCAGAATTAACATGATTAGATTTTCTTTCTAAAAGGAGCACCAGAATAGGATGTAGGTTGTCAGCTTGAAGTAGTGGCATTTGGTTGGAATTCAGGGAAAGGGTTATGGTACTTATATCCATGGTCAGAGGGCAGGATGCTGCTAAGTGTCTCACTAGGTACAGGGTAAGGCACCATAGCAAAGAATTATATAGCCAAAAATGTGATGTGGTGAATTAAATAACATTTCCCTTTCTCTCCAAATGTTTATGTCCTGAATCTTCTAAACATATTACCTCACATGAAAAAGGACTCCACAGGTACAAATGAATTAATGATTTTGAGAAGAGAAGATTATTTTGTATTATATAGATGGGTCCAGAAGACAACCACTTCAAAAGGGAATCAGGAAGACCAGTGATAGAAAAGGTAGCATAATGACAGGAGCAGGGACAGTGAATGAGACTGAGACACTGAGCTGATGCTGATGGTGGAAGGAGCTGAAAGAAATGTTCATGTCCTCTAGAAGGTAGGACAAGGTAACAGATTAGAACCTCTAAAATGAACCAGCCCTGCTGATGGTTTGACTTTACTCAAGTGAGTCTGATTTGAGGCATTTAATCTCCAAAAGAGAGTAAATTTGGGTTGCTTACACCTTTGAATTTGTGCTGATCTGTTACAGCAGCAATAATAAACTCATCCATATTATTTTAGAGAGTAGATGGAGAGGAGATAAATCTTGACGTGGGATAAACATTACAGGAGGCTTACCAGTGAGGAGTAGAGTACTGCTGGATCATAATTGAGCACTGGAGTTAAGACAGTGACCAAGGCAGGAAAAAAAAATACTGCCGTCCTACATTTCATAATCTATGATTTGCATGCATTCTTTTGAGTTCTAGAAAAATATTTCCTTGTGAAATGCTCACTCTCTTTCTAATCCATCATATATTTGCTAATTTTTTCAATTATGAACAGATTTTCTTATGATTTATTCAAACTTATTAATATTTTATGTGATGATTTGTACTTTCCTTCCAAATCCAAAGTCATCCCAATGTCATAAAAAAATTCTGAATTTCTTCTGTGAAAGTCATAGTTTTATTATGTTGATTACTGTTCCCAATTACACTTGCTTCCTAACTCTGACATTATTGGTCCCAACTTAGCCATGCCTTTCTAGAGAGATAGAGTTTATTTATTTTTTTTACAGAGGAT
This sequence comes from Hydrochoerus hydrochaeris, assembly GCA_004027455.1. Classification (NCBI taxonomy): domain Eukaryota; kingdom Metazoa; phylum Chordata; class Mammalia; order Rodentia; family Hydrochaeridae; genus Hydrochoerus; species Hydrochoerus hydrochaeris. Next base: position 23,889 of record PVLA01000026.1, read on the forward strand.
AAAACAAAAGAGGACAGAATAAAGTAGATATGAACAGAACAATGTAAGCAACACAGCTCTTCTTAACAAGACAACTGGATATTAACAGTAGCTACCATAATGTCTCTTTCTTTGAAATAGTTGAGCATAGCTTCACACACAATAATATCAAACATAACAAAATAGTATAAAACCATTCAAGAGAATGAAAGTATTACAGGGCATTCTGAACCAAATAACAGAAAATGAACAATGGCTACTATAATATCTCATTTTCCATAAAAAATTTGTTTATACTATCACACATATTAAAATCCAGTAAAACACAACATGATAGAACCAATGGTAATAGAAGAACAAAAGCATGGTAGGACTTCAAAGCAAGATGATATTAAATCAGCAATGGCTGCCATAATGTCTTGTTTTCTTCAAAATAGCTGTTCATACCACCACACATAATAAAATCAAACAAAACAGAATAAAACCACTCCAACTAATGAATGAAAACATTATAAGGCTTCAAAACAATGTAATGGGGAACCATGATTACCATAAAATCTTATGTACTCTTACCATTTCTTACACTAGGGAGATTATATGGTATTTATACATGTGAGTTTGATTTATGTCACTTGTGAGTATTGTCTCAAGTTGCATCCATTTATTTATAAATATCTCAATGTGATCATTCTGTATAGCTGAGTAAGTACTCCATTGTATAAAAATACCACAATTTTTTTATCCATTTCTCAGTTGATGGGCACTTAGGTTGTTTCCAAGATTTGGCTATTACAAATTGTGCTGCTATAAACATGGGTGCACATATATCACTGTGTTCTGATGTCTTCAGTTCTTCTGGGAATATGCATAGAAGTGGAATAGCTGGGTCAAATGTGACTTCCAATCCCAGTGTTTTGAGGAATCTCCAGACTGACCTCCACAGTGGTTGCACCAGTCTACACACCCACCAACAGTGCAGAAGAGTTCCTTTTTCCCCATAGCCTCTCCAGCATTTGTTGGTGGTAGTTTTGTTGATCCTGGCCATTCTTTCTGGAATGAGATGGAATCTCAGTGTGGTTTTAATTTGCATTTCTCTAATGACTAATGATGATGAACATTTTTTCATGAATTTATTTTCCATTTGTATTTCTTCATCTGAGAACTGTATATTCATCTCGGATGCCCATTTTTGGGCTGGGTTTTTTTAATTTCGGGGGTGTGATTTTTTTTAATTCTTTATAAGTTCTAGACAGAAGTCTTTTGTCTGAGGACACTAAGATTTTTTTCCCAGTTTGTGGGTTTTCTTTTCACTCTGCTGGAGATTTCTTTGGACATGCAGAAACTCTACAAGACGTGGTCCCAGTTATTGATTCTGGGAAGTATTTCCCATGTGCTTTGGTTCTTGTTCATGAATTCTCTACCTACCTCCATGTCTTCAAGATTTTTACCTACTTTGTCTTCCAACAGATTTAGTGTTTCTGTTTTAATATTTAGATCTTTCATCAATTTAGATTTTAGTTTAGTACATGGTGATAGACATGGGTCTAGTTTTAGTTTTTGACCTATGGCAAGCCAGTTTTTCCAGCACCATTTATTAAAGAGACTATCCTTCTTCCAGTGAACATGTTTGGTGCCTTTATCAAAGATAAGGTGGTTGAGTATGTTTGCAGTTGTGGCTATATTGTCTAATCTATTCCATTGATCTTCAGATCTGTTTTATTCCAGTACCATGTTGATTTTATTACAGTAGCTTTGAAGTATAACTTTAAGTCAGGGATTGTAATGCCTCCTGTCTTGCCTTGGCTACTTAGAATTGCCTTTGCTATTCTAGGTCTCTTCTGGTTTCAGATGAATTTTAGGAGTGATTTCGCTAGATCTATGAGGTATGTTAGTGGTATTTTCATTGGGATTGCATATTAAATGTCCAAAAACAGAAAGCGTTTGCTATAAAATCAGGCACAAGACAAGGATGTGCCATATCATAGTTACTATTCAACATAGTACTGGAAATAATAGCCAGAGCAATTAGACAAGAAAGAGAAATAAAAGGAGTAAAGATAGAAAAAGAGGAAGTTAAATTATCATTATTTGCAGACGACATGATACTCTACATAGATGACCCACAAAACTCCTTTGAAAGACTCCTAGATATAATAAATTCAGCAATGTAGCTGGATACAAAGTCAATACTCAAAAATCAATAGCATTTCTATACACTGACAACAAAATCACCAAGAGAGTTCCCTTTTCACTGGTCTTTCTGATCCTGTTCCAGTTTGATTTTTTTTTTTTTTTATTGGTTGGTTGATTTTGTTTTTGGTACCAAGGATTGAACTTATGACCTCATGCTTACCAGGCAGGTGTTTGTGCCACTGAGCTACACACCCAGCCCTTGATGCTGTTTTTATTACTGCAGTATTGTAGTATGCCTTACTGTCTTATAAGATGTGTACCAGCATCCACTTTTACTTGTCCTTCTTGAAAATTTATTAGCTTTATGAGTGTTTAAACTTTCAAGTCATATTTCAGTAAGTATTTCAAGTTCTTCCTGAAATTCTGCTGAGGTTTTAATTATAAGCGGGCTTAATTTATAGATAAATTCTGGAAAAATTAGTAACTTTACAATGTTAACATGTCTTCTTTTATTAAGGTCCCACTTGATTAACTTTAGTATATGTGCTGCCAAATCAAGCACTACTTGATTAACTTTAGAAAATTTGTAAGTTATTCTGTGAAGATAGTGTGCTTGAAGTATTGGCTTAATTCCTACTTATTTGATAATGTGGATTTGTATTTTAAGTGGCATTATTTCTATTGTATTTTTAGTCAGTTTTTACTATGTAAGGCACTGAACTATGACATAAAATATGTACTGAGAAAGAAAAAAATATTAGCACTTTTGTAAGTTCATATTTTAAATTTTATTTTAATTTTAGGCAAATGGTTTATAATATAGTATAGTAATGTATTCAACATATTAACTACACATTCATTATAAATATACATTCAATTATAATTCTAAAATTATACTGCCAGAATTTAGTCTGAAATGTGTCCCAAAGTCACAAGTGTTAAAGTCTGAGTCCCCTTATTGAGAGATGGTAGAGACTTTAAGAGATGAGATGTCAAGGGAAGTCTTAAATCATTCAGAATGTTCAATTGAAGAATCTACTAGGATCTGCTTTCCCCTTTTCTCTCTTTTTGCTTCCCAGCTGCCGTGATGTAAGATGCTTCCTGCTGCTGTTTGGAAACCTTCCACCAATAGTGTAAAATAATCTGGTCAAGAGGCCCACATCCTCAATCAAAATCTGAAATGCAGAAGGAATTGTTGATAGACATGTTGGGTGGGCATTAGATGATGCCATCTGACCAGGATAGGAGTGTAAGCAGAAGAATCTGGAGGGGCTATCTGGAACCATTTTAACTGGTTGGAAGTAAATGAGTCAGGAGCAGGGAGTGAAACTGTAGGTATTGGCAGCAACTTTGGCAGCCAACAAAGTTGTCAAGGCAGAATTCGCAGGAAGAATGGGGCTCTTTTTTTTTTTTCCTTTGAGAGACAGGGAGTGCTTTAGTTGCATGGTGAACTCCATAAAAGCCCTTTTTCCTAACGTCAGGGACTGTTGGTTTTGACTAATTCCCATCTCTGACTTCTACGTGTGTGTTCTGTACACTTGAATGCCTGAATGATGGCACAACAGACAAAGGGTGGGTGTCCCTCAGAGAGAGACTATTCAGATGCCTGCCTGGCAGTGTCCCTCACAGGGATTTAGGTATGACTTAGCTAAGGAGTGTGCCAGGCCTCCATTATGCCATATGTTGATGGCCACCAAACCTCACATGAGGGTCCCATCAGCCTCCATGACCATTCTTTCCCAGTCTTGGTGCACAGATGGAGCTGCCTATTGCTGTCTATGCCACTCACACATTCATTCAGTGGGCACTGAGAGGTTAAACATTCCAACCACTGTTCCCTTGAGGGTGGCCTTAACTAACAAGAGTTGATCAGGCTCTTCTTCTTGAATTGAGCAGGACTGACAGACTGACTAACTAGGGTGCCCCCAGGTCTTATTAGAATCAGGTAGGCAGACAGACAGACAGATTTCGTCCTCCTCTCTTTGGGGTCAGATGTGAGCTGTTCATGTCGGGAGCCAGGAATCCCCTCTCCAGACCTTCAAAGGTACTCAAGAAATCTCAAGGGTGAGACTTCTCAGCTGGACCTGAAGAGTTCCATGCTGTTTCCACAAAGGCCATGTTTAGTGACCAGAAAGGTTAGCATAGACAATCTTCTGGACCATCCCATCAGATGCAAAGGCAGGCAGAAACACCAAAACAACATACATGATTTGGAGGCAGATTTATTTATATCAAAAGCACTGATCAGGGTCATTTCTAGAATATCAGGTCCTGCTCTCTGGTTGTCTAGGGCTTATACGAGATAAGCAAGTAGGAAGTACAGAGGTAGAATGGCTTGTCAATTGAATATTGTTTTATATAATGTGCTTCATAGTGACCAGCTATGTGTAACAGCATTTCTAAGAGACGGGAACAACCAAAACTGAAACAGAAACTGTTACCTGGGCAACTATAGTGAATCAAAACTGGTGGTCAGTTTACACACTGAACTGAATCAGCATAGTGCTGAGCATAGATGGCCCACATGAGGACTATTGCCAGCTTAAAAAGGAGACCTAGATAGGAAAAAGAAGCATTGTAGGTTCTCCTAAGTGTTGTTGTTTGGAGTTGTTGGTTCTTCTGGAGGAGCTTGTCATGCTGGCTTTCCTGATATGAACTCAGCTGTTATCACTGAAGGAGCTCAGGACCTTGTTCCTGAGAATGGCTGCAGTTCACTTTAGGGGAGCTCTGGTCCTTACTTTGAGCATCCCTTCCTGGCTCCAGAGGGGAAGATGACGTGCTGCTCAATCTCCAGGAGAAGCTTGTCATGCTGACTTCCTGGTATGAACTTGGCTGTTCCCAGCATCAGAGGGGCTCAGGACCTTGTTGTCACTGAGGATGGCTGTGGTACTTTTCAGGGGAACCCTGGTCCTTATTTTGAACATTGCTTCTTGACTCCAGTGTAGAACACTCAACCTACTGGCAGTGATCCTTCACCCCACTGACATAGTCTTTCTAGATTCCACTGTTGACCTTTGGACCTTCCTAGCTCAGATCAGTGAAATAGACTTGCAAGAGTCATTGTCGTGGGCTTTAGGCCTCCAGCTGGACTCGTGTGGAGCATTGTCATGATCTCTAGTTCTGCAGCTGGACTCAAGCAGCACATTGCTATCAGATCCAGGCCCTTGGCTGAATTTTCTTGGTCTTTAGTGCATGGACAGATTTCCTGCAATTTCTTTGTATTTGACTCTGGGAGACTCACAAATAATACTATGAATTATGTGTCCTATATTATCTTGTTTTCTTTGCAACACCTGATTACAATAGCAACTAAGAAACTGAAGTATATTGGCTGGGTGGGGAACATTTTTTGCTACAATATCTAGCAATCTAATTTTATATTTTTATGGAATACTTTATTTTGAATTTTCTATGTGGCTTTTGTTATTACAAATAGTAAATATTTTCCTATTCAGTTCTTACCATTGGTATTTATTTTCCTTGTTTTATTGTGTTGGACAAGATCTTCAGTAATATATTGAACAATAGTGGTGACAAAAAGACATAAATCTGTCTTGTGGAGTTCAAAATTTCTTCATTATGAACTGTCTCACTGCATCTTTTTAAATAAATATTTTTCATGTACTGCCATAATACAAAACTGCATTTCATCTTTGTCCCTGATTCCTAGAACCTCTGAAACTCTTGGGGTTTCCTGATTGATAAAATGTCTTATGTTATTCCTAATGAATTCCTTTAAATCTTGAGTGAATACACTGAAGTAACTTACAGTAAGACCCCTAAATAACTTCAAGATCGCTCTGTTCACCAATAAGGTCAAATAACTAGGGGATTAGCACTTTTAATCCCACCCATGGGCCACTGGCAAGGCAATAGCAGACAGGGAGATTGAGGTAATAAAACAAACCTTGAAAGATTTCATGAACTTCTGAGGGGCTGAATACATCTAAGAATTGACAGGCTGACACTTGGAGGGGACATGAAGCTTCTGCCTTCCTTCTCCCTACCTTTCCCTGTGTAGGTGGTTAGTTTTTTTGGAGTTGCATTTTCTTGTAATAAACTAGTAAATATAAGATGCTATCTTGTTGATTCTGTGAGCCCCACAAACAAATACTGATTTTTAGATGGGGATATAGAAACTCTCTATTTAGATCTGTGAAAAGTAAAAGAGGCTTGGGACTTGCAACTGGCAGTTGGAGTAGGGAGCAGTCTTATGGGACCAAGCCATGAAATTGTGGGGTCTGCTCCACATCTGGATCAATGTCAAAACTGAGTTGAAATTTGAACAACATGTTGGTGTCCAGAGAATCAGAAAATTATTTAATGTGAGGAAAAAAAAAGAAAAAACTGCACATTTTAAGTCAGAACTGTTCTGTTGATCGAAACAGATTGTAAAACAAGTTAAGACATCATATTTTCTCAAATATTTTTAGTTTTTCTTTTGTTATTAAATAAGTCAATGATTTTATTAAATCTTTATCTATCTCTGATGGAATAACTTATTTTTCTTCTTTAGCCTGCTATTATAAAGAATTAGATTGATTGTACTTTGATCAGTAAACCATTCAAGCATTTCTGGGATAATCCCTACTTATCACATGGTATTATTCATATGTTTTCAATTCATTTGGCTAATATTTTATTGAATAATTTTCTTCTGTGTTCAGAAGTGAACTAAAATTATTATTTTCTTTTTCTTTCAAATTTTCCTGTTACAATGTCAGCATGAAGACACAAGGCTAATAAAACTTGACTTGTGTGGTCACTTTTATTTTTTGAAATAAACTTATAAGATAAAGATGATCTACTTTTTAAAATTTTATCTGTCAACATTTAAAGACTTTTGCAACTTCAGTGACAGATATTTAATTAGCAAGGACTAAAAGAAGGGATATTGGTGCTGTGTTTTGGTTTTTTCTGGAGGAGACTGATTTAATCAATTAAAATTTCTAAGTCATAATAGATAAATGAGCTTTAATATATCAAAGCAGAACTTTAAAATTCATAGTATTTGACAATTTTGGAAAATATTAAGAATATTAAATTTTTTACATATTCGCCTCCATTGACATTGCTGTTTTGTTTGATAACCATTATAGATGAGTTTTCTCCACAACTCTTGTCAGATTACTAATGTAATATAAAGAGTTAGGATAACTATGTCATAGAGTAACTATGTCAACACATTATATTTTGCAATGTACATATAAAGACAAAAAAAAGATCAGGCCCCAGAAGGATTTTAGTGTAAAATTTGTGTTTCTGGTGGGCACCACATTTGTTGCAGTCAGGAAATATATGAAGGTGAGAGCTGGAGATGTAGCTCAACTTAACTAACATGCAATAGGCCAGGATTCTCCAACACTACACACACACACACACACACACACACACACACACACAGAAGTAAGCATTCTTTAAAAAAGTAGAATTGTGACTTGAAGCAAAAATATGACTATTATCTGTCTTAACTGAGTTTGAATATGGAGTAAAGTTTAGTGAAGAGGTTCCCTTTAAAAATAGAAGATAAGAGCAGAAATACTACCAACTTTCAGCGAGCATGTCAGGCAGAGATTCAGTCACTTCATACCAAGGATCAAGGTTATGAGAGGTTTGAAATCTTTACATGCAGACTTGTCATTTTTGGTGATACTGGTTTGGTATAATGAATATCTGGAAAATTCTGAAGAAATAAACAACCTCTGTTCCTGCTTATAGAGGCAGGAAGACATTTGGACAAGTGAAATAAAAGGACAGTGTAGGAGGTGGCAGGTGACAGGAAGGGTATAAACTAAACTAAATCCTCTGAATGCTACAGATGAGAAATGTTGCAGAAAAAGTCTTGCGTCTAAAAATGAACCTAGGGTTTGAAACACAGAAATGCTTAAATTATGTCATTATACCACATTATCTGCTCTGTGCACAAGCTGAGCCTGATTGTATTGAGTCATGATTTGAAGCAGAGCAACACTGAAATGATAGTTGTGAAATGACAGCAACAGATGGACCTCACTAAGCAATCAAAGATGTGCAAAGGGTATGCAAAATATTCTATCTTGAGCTTGATAGCCCATGTAGGGCCAGGTTAAATCATTAAACAGAGGTCACATACAGTGGACTATTTAAGGATAGTTGGGCAGGCGCTAGCCTTGTCAATCACATTTGTGCACCTAGGAGATAACTTGTCAGATATGTGTATATCTATCTTTATCTATGTAACAGCACAAGTAGAAATCTAAAGAGATAATTAAGTCCAATTCATTGTATTTAATGTATTAATAGGAGCACAATGGCTATAATATAATAGATTTAAATTCCTAAAAAAGCAGAGGGGTCAGTTTCAGCAGCAAAATAGAAGAATACTTCTTGCTCAAAATTTAAGCATATAATTTTAATCAGGTATCAATGTCAACAGAAAAGCTCAATTGTAAGTGATTTTTAGATCTCTTGACAGCCATTAAAAAAGAAGAATATTTCAAAATGTTTCACCTTATGTAGATAACGTTTAGATTTTATATACTAAACCTTAGCAATGATTCGTTGGAATTTCTGATCTAACTATTATTGGCTTAGACCTAATTTGAATTAGTGATTAAACCACAATTTTAATCTCTTTGGCTTGAAACTTTTATGAGATCTATACATATCCAGCATTTAAAAATTCTGAACTTTTTGCTTACTTGTTAAGTACTATCACCTTGTTTTTTTTTTTTCTGACCTACTGACTTCATTTGTGAAAACATTGGAAAATGCTGTGTGTGTGTGTTTATACAGGTGTGTAGCTGTGCATGTAGGTATACAAATAAGTTAGTCGTTCATAGATCAGCATTCATCCTTGCATAATATTCCAGTGTAGATTAGTGAATTTGAGAAATACATACTGCATCATATTCATGTGTTAACTCTCAAATAGGGTACTCAGAGTCATACATTAAATGCCACCTAGAGTTACTGTCTATTATAGATGAGGAAGCTTTCTTCAGTAGATGTTTGTGTATCAGCTTGATTATAAACGGTTTTGATTAATTCCTCACCACGACATGTTAGAACTTGCTTCTGAAGTTGAGTTCTAACGTGAAAGGGATTAGCACTGCAAGCAGGGAACTTAAAACTTTCTCTAAGGAAAGGGTTAAGCATAACTTCAATTCAGATGGAAAAGGCCAAGGTAGTTACTGAAGCACATTTCCAGAGTTTCCAGATATGAAAATAATTTTGTACAAAATTTACCTTGGTAATGTCTTTGAAACTCTGTAGGAAGTTGAATTGTTTTACAAGGCAGTTTGCAGTCTTCCTTTGTCTAGCCTGGACTTTATGTTTCATTTTAGAAAAAGTAGTGATATTTAAAAGATAGAAAAACACTACTTGGGAGGATTTCTGATTACTGAAATGATGCATAATGGGGAAAAGTATTGAGTTCTTTGAGTTCTTTGCATGATAACAGAAACTTTTGAAGTTTATTTTTTATAGAAACTATTCTGTAATGGTAAGAAATTGAAAATAGTATTTTCTTGCAGAATGGAGTTTGAATTCGACTTTCAGAAACTCCTGAATTTCCTAGGACTTTCTTTTTTTAGGGGTTCTGTTCAAGTTAATATATTATGAATATGACTCTTGTATCTTTAACAATAGGACTTTCTTTTCTCCTAAGCTAAACTTGGACATAGATAGACAAGGCTGATACAGGGACTTCCATGATAGCATCATCCCGACCTCATTTTGCATTTTACTCCTTCATCCTCATGGTTTCTTAATGGTTGCAAAATAGTATGGTCTACTACAATTCTCTTTTCTCTGTTCCAGTCAGTAAAATTAAGAATGCTATGATATGGGATTGCTGAACCCTGTTACAGAAAGCAAGACTACATAGTTGTTCCTGGCAGGCTGTAGCTAAAATCCTTAACCAAGTTATGGTGTATGAGAAAGCTTTGCTGTAACTCAGTGTAAGAATAGGTGTTGGCTTTTGTGATTGTTTTGATTGCACTGCCAAAATTTTTTTCTTTTAGTAAAAACAAAAGAAGGAATGGTGATTGAGTAGGCAATCAGCATATTTTACCACATATTGCTTCAAAATATTTATCAGTGTCCATTTTGAATTTTGACAGGTAAATGTGACTGACCTGTGGGTTGTTAGTTATTTGCAAATGGCACCTTGTTCATATTTTGCTAAATTAAAAGAAGATTCTGTGCAAAATAGCTTTAATGCACAGAAATGATGTTTTCAGGGAATAATCACATCCTATGAGTTTGCTGCTCAAGAGTTCATTCCTCTAAAGTACTCCAAAGCAATAACAAACTCTAATTATTCTATATACATGCAGAAAGGGTAGGAAGGTGTATTACACTGAGAATACTAAGAAATCAAAAGCAAGATATTCTTTATATGATGGTCCTGAAAATTCACACTTAACAGACATAATTTGATACCCAAAAATACTTACAGAAAAGACTAGTAGAAGTAACAGAAGAAACAAGGATTTAGCTCAGCTGCATAAACACCTGCCTAGCAAGTGCAAGGTCTTGAGTTCACTCCCCAGTACAAAACCTCCCCCGGCAAAAAAAAAAAAAAAAAAAAAAAAACAGCAGAAGAGAAACGGACACATCAAAACAATATTTTAACACTTTCTCCATATGTATGTGGTACAATCTGCAAGGTAAATCATATGTTGAGAAACGTTCATAAATATAAAAGACTTGATATTGTCAAATGTTGGCTGGTGGTAGCAGAAATAAATTAGAAATCAGTAATAGAACTATAAAAACATATTTTATTGATGTGTTAATTGAAAATTAAAAAGCTCCTTTCTAAATACCAAAAGAATCAAAGGAAAAATCACCTAAAAAATTAAGACATATTGTTAGAGCCCTTGAAACTGAATACACGTGCAGGGTTGTGGCATGGCCCAAGCATAGATCAACTGAGAATGAGGAGACACCTCTGGGCAAATAGGCCACAATTGAGGCCTCCCAGAGACTTTCTCCTAGAATAATTCTCCTTAATTAGCATCATCTGTTGCTTGGAGGGGTCCTTGCACCCCTCCCCAGATCTTGCTTAGGTTTCCTGCATTTTCTACTCTAACGCCTTCCTTGTTTGAATGCAAAATAAATCTGGGCTACCCAGAGACATTTTCTGTCTCAGCTACCAGAGTTAAGAACTCTGCAGAGGATTTTGGTCCTCCTGGAGCCCTATAAAGATTATACTACTTGTCTCATTTGTTTGGGCCTTCACCATGCACTCATTTGGTAGATTGGGGATCTGGGTACAGACCCCAGTAACATGAGCAAATTCATAATGAAAATGCAACATATGAATATTCATGGGATACTGCTGATGCAGTAAAGAATGAATCAAGATGCAGTATGTGCGTGTATTAACTCCTCATCATGAATGTAATCATTATTTACAGCAAACAAATACTAATAAAAATAAAAGAAAAAAATTGAAAAATTTAAAATTCTTTTATATTTCTATGTAAGAAGGTATGAAAAAGCAAACACTTAAATATATATATATATATAATGAAAAATAATTAAGAGTGGAAATCAAGAAATATAAAATAAAAGAAAAATCAGCAAAATTCAGATTTGGTTCTCTGCAAAGATTAATAAAAGTGATAAAGAAGCCAATAGCTATTGTTAATTTCCTATTGTTCTGAAGCCTTGTATCGTTTTTGTTGTTCTGTTTTGTTTGATTTTATTATATCTGATGGTATGAACAGCTATTTCAAAGATAACTATATTATGGTAGCCATTGTGGATTTCTTATTGTCTTGTTTTGAAGTCCTGTATTGCTTTCATTGTTTTGTTTTGGTTGATTTTATTGTTTTGTTTTGTTTGATTTTATTATGTCTGATGGTATAGGTAGCTACTTTGAAGATAACAAAAGGCTTTATGGTAGCCATTGTTGAATTCCTATTAGTTTTGAAATCATGTTTCTGTTTTGTTTTGATTGACTCTATTCCGTTTTATTTTGTTTGGTGTTATTCTCTTCAAAATAAAAAAAGTGATAAAAGTAAACTATAAATAATACTAGCATAAAATGTGACTTTTAAATAGTCTTTTCATGGCTTTCCTCTTGAAAAAGCTGACATTTTTTATAAGATTTTTGCCATCAGAACAGTGTCACCATGTTACAGAGGAATATTTATTATAGACACCATACTACCAGACAATGTGTGTGTTCCTTCTGAACACACACAGATTTTTAAGCATGGCATTTTCTTAACTTTCACAGTAAAAAGTGACATTTAACTAATGAGAATTAAATGCCATCAAATATATACTTTGGTTTGAAATCTTAAGTTTTAAAAGTCAAAGGAAGCAAACACCTGTAGTCTAATTAAAGATATTTATTACTAATTTTGTGCTTCTTTAATGTAACCCAGATATTGTTTGGTACACACTGTGTAGTTAAGTCATCTTAACATCTATTTGAAATCAAAAGATACGTGTGTTCAATCACTTTAAAACTCTAAACTCATTCTTTAGGTAGCAATTCCAAAATTGCATTTCACAAACAGTTATTTGAAAATAATATTCCAAGAAACATGAATTTTTAGAAAACACTGAGTTAAAACATAAAATTGATATGTACTGCTGTTGTTTATGTAGACTTCTAAAGAGAAAGTATAAAGTCTAACACTGTTTCCCAACTTTCTTCTGTCACTAAAGTTGTTTCCAGATGCACACTCTGGAAATATTAGTGTTGGTTCATCAGCATTGAGCCTTGTGATTATTTTATGAAGTTGGTAGAAATCTTGTCTAATTTTGTCTAATTTATAAAGAGCTTTTAATTTTCTCTTTTCCATATTTATCAAACAAGACATCATTTTGCCTTGGCTCTCCTGGATTTATTCTCATTCTCATAAATAAGACAGATGTTAAAGTTACAGAAAAAACTTTGGTGGCCCTCCATAAAGGGCACCATGAAGTTGTAGTGGCCAGCCAGTAAGCAATTATGGGGTTGAGGAGGCAGATATTACACAGGCTAAGAAACTAGCACAATCAAGGCTAGTAGAGAATGCCAATCATCAGTACAGACTTTTCCAAGAAAGTCAAGTTGAAAGACAAAGCAGGGTTGAAATTTAATCAAGTTAGGACTAAAAGTGCAAATAATAGAGTCAATATCTTAGAGAACTTGGCTCTTAGCACCCCACAGAAGGGGAGGATCTGAGTCTTGATATTCTGATTTATGCTTGAAGCAATTATCCCTTCCTTCCTTCCTTCCTTCCTTCCTTCCTTCCTTCCTTCCTTCCTTCCTTCCTTCCTTCCTTCCTTCCTTTCTTCCTTCCTTTGTCTCTGTCTCTCTCTCTGTCTCTCTCTCTCTTTTTTTCAATATGATAGATTGAACCTAGGACCTTCACACTAAGCTATATCCCCAGTCCTTTTTTAAATTTTTAAGTTTTGAGACAAAGTATCACTAAATTGCTGAGGTACCCAGGTCAGGCTTGAATTTCCAAACTTCCTGCTTCAGCTTTCCAGAGTGTTGGGATTATAGGTGTTCATTTTCTAACTGGTGTCTCTGAATGTTTTTTTCCAGTTAGGCCCAGGATAAGTTATGGTTTTAAAAGACAAATGTTTTTAAGGGAATCTGCCTGAGTGGATAATATTGTATCCATTAGGTAGATTTTGGATTCAGACAAGTCCCTTGTGGAATGAGTAAGAATGGATTCCTATGGCTCTTAAACTTCATTTTTTTTCTCCTGAGCAATGTCTCTTCATTAGAATCTTAATAGAGTAAAAGTCTCTATAAGGGTTCATCCAATTCCACTTAGGGTATTAAGCCTCTTATATTTTCAACTCAAATAAAATTTTGTCAGTAATGCATATTCAACCTCACATGGTGTTTGCCTAACAATGGCTTAAACACAGCAAGATTGTCTCTCATGGACATAATGTGTGGCAATGGGCTGCTGTAGGGGAGGCTCTGCAAACATTGAGGATTCAAATTGCAGCTTCTATTTCTCTGCTTTTCCTTCCTCAGTGTGTGGCCTTTGTGTTTGCTACAGTCCGGATATTTGTGTTCCCTAAAAATCAGTTGTAGAAATTTAAGAAGTGAAGATTCTGGGAGATGTTTATATCATGTGGGTGTTGCCCTCGTCAGTGGGATTAGTATCCCTATGAAAGAAATTTGAGGAGAATGGCTTGCTCCTTTTGCCATGTGAAGATGTATGGAAGATGCCATCCATGAGGTAGCTTTCTCATGAATCTTTACAAAATAAAAGTCCCACTAGAGTTCATCTAATTCTAATTAGGTTTTTAAGCCTCTTATATTTGAAACTTAAGTACAATTAAAGGACCCTCTAGGGTTTTTAGTCTTGGATTATTCAGCCTCCAGCTGAATGTGCTGGCACCTTAATCTTGGATTATTTAACCTCCAGAACTGTGAGCAATGGACTTGTTTTCATTGCTCACATTGCTTTCCAAAGTGTTTTGTTAGAGTAACCTAGATAGACTAAGACAGCACCCTGATTACAAGATAGCTCTTGCCTCTCTGAGAATCTCATTCTCATTCTAGGCAGAAGGAAAGGGAAAACCACAGATTCATTTCCCCAAGATTTTGCCTTGTCTTGAGAAGAAATGTTGTCCACAGGCATGCTTGTTGACATAGCTTCAGTTAGTTCTGAAAGAGGTCAGGTGCAGTGCATTTATTTACATATTACACTGAGAATATTGATAGTCCCCTCCAACACAATTGGAGTTCTGTTCACAGGGAAGAATGAGAATTTAGAGAGTGGCTAAGTGACTAGTAAATTCCACTACAGGCTACGGTAGAAAAACCAGAAAATATACAGAATATTTTTCTATATTCTTTGTTTCATTTATTCATTTATTTGTCCTTTCCTTGTCTTCTTTTTGGTCAATATCTATCTGAAAAATGGAACCCTTCTTGATCTTGCTTCAGACGTATGCTATGTTTTTATATTTAAGCTTTATAATGCAGATAACTTAACAGAAAACATTCTTCCTAGAAGAATTTAGTATCTTTAAGATAGAATCTTTATGGGGAAAAAATGTAAATATGGATTCAGGGCAGAAATTGAAAATGGCTTTATGACAGACTGTCAGCATTTTATTTGGGTCACAAAACAGACTCTTTCCTGTCTTCTCAGAGCCCTACACTTCTTAAATCACTGCCCTGTGACCTGGTGTATGGAAATGTACTCAGCTAACGCCACAAAGGGAAGCAGCCTCCCTCCTCCCGGGTACATGGCTTTTCGTTAATGGCTCTAGACACTGATTGCAGGCCCTGGGCCTATTCATCATTGTCATAATCACCATGGATTATTTTTTGAGTGCCCATGGGGTGCATGCACTGTACTCTGCATAATGTTTACTGTCCTATTTCTGCTTCCGAATCATTAGATGTTTTGTTCACACTGAGTTTATCTCTGATTGCAAGCAATACTGTTCACCATTGTCAGCTAAAGTTAAAGCTTTTTATACTGTGGATATTCTCTAAAGGACTCTGATGAAAAAGTGATATAACACTTTTTAGCTAAGTTTTTTTTGTCAGGAGTGTATGTATTTCATATACCTATTAGTAAATAACATTTTTTTTCATTACATAGCTCCATTATGACATCGAAGAGTCTGTTTGTTATAAACTTCAAAATTTGGAGGAAAAAACGAGGTAATATATAATAGTTCTAATAATAATGCTAACTGCTTTATATTTAATTTTTAAATTACCCTTCTGAAGGAATAATTAGCACACATATTTTTGTAGGTAGTGCAGATGGTGCTAAAGAACATAGATAAATATGCTCAAAATTCACAAAGCTGGTCAATGATCAAAATTGAACTTGAATTTGGGCCCTAACTTATTGTCTTTCAATTATATTGTCCTTTAATAAATTATATAATATTTCATCATAAGGTTGTAAAATGCAAACCTCATTAGTGAACTCGAAAAGGACTTACACCTTTTATTGGCAACAGTGATTATTGTGCAGGAAGAAAAATAGATGCTTTCTCAAGGTAATGAAGGTACTTAAAAACTTGAATGGAATTCAAGGATAAAGTATATTACTTTCTTCAAAGTATATTATGTGCTATGTTCTTTTAATATATAATGGAACTAAAATCATGTTACATTCTTGCTCAATATACTTTATTTACCCTGAACATATTTATGTCTTTACTCTGCTTATTTACTTTATAAGTGACTCTTCTATAATAACAATAGTTTTTCTAATCATTTATCCTTGATCTTAACTCTTCGTTTTAGTAGAAATTTCTAGTATGATTCTATGTTTGACACATTTTGTTACTTTTCCTCAAGTGCTTTCATAATTTTCACAACCACTCATGTCAACCTAATTTTCCTCTTGCATTATTTCTGTATACTACTAACTGCACATTTAGTGCCTTTTTTAGGACCTCTGTCTCCTCTCAGTATTTTACAATTGTTGATGGCTTTTCTGTAGCATGCCTATTTTTTCAGTCTTTTCTTGTTAAAATTTGATGTTTCCATTTAAATAATGATTTACTAAGAACCTGAATATTTGTATGTTGTAGTTGCTACTGAATATAATTGTGCTTTCTACTTCATAGGTGCTGCAATTTTTCTTATTTCTAATAATTCCACCTGTAACAATTTACAAATTTATTATAACCTTCAAAAAGGAATCTAGATTATGTTGGTGTATGCCTCCTCCCATCTTTGTGGAAGTTAGAGTAAAGGAGCTATTATTTCCTTTAATTATTCTCAGTAACAAGAAGTATTTATTTCAGAAACTAAACCCTAAATACTGTACGTCAGGGCCTTCCATATGTTACACATACACAAAGTCTCTGGGCTAACTACCCATCTTTGGATTTTTTTAAACACAGAATAATGACATGGCTTTTCACAATTTGAAAGAAAAGCATTGCGTATTATAATTATCAGCAATAAGGGATTGAACAGGTATGAACACTAACCTAAGACTTGAGCCTGCCTATCTCATAATAACAAAATAAGCATTATTTGAGGCCCAAATAAACAGTACCCAGCTTGGCAAAGTGTTGTAGTCCATCATTTGTGCTGTAACTGACTATCAAAATATCTCTATCAGAGATTTTTTTTTTTAACCTCACAGTATTGGAGTAAGGAGAGTGAAGAATGTGAGGCTAGTATTTGAGGAGGCCTTCTTGCTGCAGCATAATAGGATACAGAAATTACAGGGTGAGCTACACCCTTAGAGTTTGCTTTTGTAACAAAACCACTCCCTGATTACCCATTAACACGTTAATCCTAGAATGGGTTAATCCATTCAGAAGGGAAGAGCCCTTATGACACAAACACTTACAAATGTTCTGCTTCCAACTAAAATTAACATAGGATTAAATTTCCAACTTGGGGATTTGTAGAGTGCATTTCAACCACAGCAGAGTAAACCTGTTTAGGTTTAGGTTAAACTTAAATATATAAATCCAAGTACAAATAAGTTTCTATATTATTTAGCAATAATTTTTGAAAAATAATTGGTATTTTAGTTAGAACTTAAAAATTTCTCAACTCACCATTTCTCTAGCAGATGAACAATGGTCATTTACTTTTTGTTAGAAATACTTAAAAAAAGAAATAATATATGGTTGACAAGTTTTGATACATTGTTCCCTTTAAAATGCTTTGATATATCTTATCAGCAATCCAATTTGATGTATGATTGAACTGCACCATCAGGCATTTTAAATTATATCCAAATTTCACTGTCAATGGCCAATATCTTAACAGAGGCTTTGCACTGATATAAATTGAAAAATAACCTTTCAGGTAGAATCAAGTTAATTTCTCTATCACCGCTTAGAAATTTGATTTATACAAGAGACCTCATAAAGAAAAACTTTAAATTAATGTCTATATGCATTTTTTCTTTTAATCAATTCAATGTTGAATGATAATTTTTGTTATTTATTATAAAATGCTATTATTAATCATGCTCTGCACCTCAGATATATTATACTTTTTTTCTTTTCACTATAGTCAGCATATGTAGATTGATTTATAGTTTTCCAAACACTTTCATTTTTATAAGGCAAGATTATGATTTTTTTCCTGTTGTACTCCTAACAGCTAATTTTGAGCATGACAACAATTTTCAACTAAATCCAACAATAACAATTATCATATTTGATGTCCACAAAATTTTTAGTATCAAATTATTATCAAAGACAAATAAGGAGTTAGATTGATTAATTAAGAAATATTTTATTGAGATAGAGTTGATAAGCAATAACAAATCAGATCTTCTGACTTGAAAACCATATTTTAATTACTCCAATATTCTTCTATTAAATCTGCACATATATTTAGAGCTGACCTATCAAGGAAATTTTTTTCAGATACTTTGCTGTTAATGTTTCTGTTTTTCTGTGACAACTTCACAGTTATTGAACTAAGAATGTTATACTTCCTCAGCACAAAAGAAGCAAAAAGGGCCAGTTGAGAACCCTGCCACCATTTTACTGGGCACTTATAGAGAATTAGGGAACTCATAAACGTTTTAGAGTACAGTGTCTCCTGGGAATTTGGAGGGATATTATTTCTCAAAGTTGTTCAGAAGTTCCATGAAGTTAGGAACTTTTTTTTTCTTTTCCAGGCAAGTGTATTACCTGTGTAATTTCTTAAGTCCAAGGAAAGGCAAAGTTGGTGATGGAAATTTTCTCTAGGGCCTTTGTCTATAGAAAGAAAGCTCACTTATCACAAGCAAACCATTTCTAAGAAAGGAACAATTTTGTGACTACATTTAAACACAGAAACACACAGTTCCCAAATGCAATTTTAGTTTCCCAAAGGATAGTTTTATTCTTTTTCAGAAAGGCTTTCATGATTATTTTTTGTTGTTTTGTTTAGGAGGATTACTTAATGTGCCTTTTTAGTCAACATGAAAAACAACAACAGAAAAAGAACAAGCAATTGAATGATCCTCTGATGGACTTCAGGCAGTAGATTGAAGGTATCTCTTAAGTAGAAGCAAGTACTCCAGGTAATACTGGTAAAAGCTTAAAATCCGGCTCAACTGCTCTTCAAACACTGACTTAGTCAGACTGACTCCTATTAAATGTTTTCTTCTTCCTACCCCAGAGAATATCCATATGATTTCAACAAATTCCTTAATAAAAACTAACACCTCAGGAATAAAATATTAACCTCTTACATTAGGAATTGGATTAAATTTATTTATAGCAGATGTTGGATTCTATTTAAAATAAAAGTGTTTTTCTTTTGACAACTATTATTTTAAAAATTAAACCTGTACCAGTTGGCTGTTAGTACACACACACACACACACACACACACACATTTGTTGAGATCTACCTATCTGTATTAAATGAATGTCTCATTGTGTTGCCCAGGCTGTTCATCTGGACAGGTTGAAGTCTTGGGCTCAAATAATCTAATGATCCTCCTGCTTTGGCTGCCTCATAAGTAGCTAAGACTGCAGTCACATGTCACTGCACCTGGCTTTTTGTTGAAGCTTTGTTTTTACACAAGACCTTAATAGGTACTTAATCTCAGGATCCACAATTATGTCAGCATCTTAGGTCTTTTGCACAGGCAGTCCCTGGCTCATTCTAATTGTACTCAAGATTTTCTACTTTAATATAGCATGAAAGCAATAAACTTTATAGAAATAGTACCTTGCACTTTGATCTTTTTCCTGGGCTAGCAGGTATGATGCAATAATTTCTCATGATGCTAACAATGTGCTCCTTTTAGCCAAGTGATTGTGAGGATAAAATACTCCACAGTATATTATTACTAAATTGTAATATTCAGTAGGCCAGGTGTGTCTAGTGTATTTTTGACTTATAATATTTTCAATTCATGATGACTTTATTAAGCATTTTATTTATTCGGCTATTTTGCATCTTCCATATATTCCTTCAGAGAAGACATGAATGTTTCCAATATGTATAATTTCTAGGAAACTGATTTTCCTAATTTAGGTTGTAAGTATCTTTATATCATTTTGTCTAGATATATAAATTTATATAATAAATAAACTTTATATAAAATTTATATAAAAATAAAATTTATATAATAAAAAACTTTTTCAGTTATTCACTGTATAAAAATGATGGTTATTCATAAATTTAGGTTTGCTTTGGGGGCTCTCCCACTAGATTAAGATTGTTTTAAGGAATAAACTCTATGTTATTCATGTTTATATTTTTTAAGGAACAAACTCTGTTATTCATGTTTGTACTAATTGAGTGGAAGACAATTAAACCAATTAAATCATATGTCTGGTCCGAGGATCAATTGTATCTCATGGCCTCATCTGTATTCTATAAGTGAAAAAATTTTTTAACAATTTTGAAGAGTTGTAAAAATATTTAGAGACGTGTAAAAATAAGTATTTACCAGAGACTGTCTGATGTGTAAAACCTAAAATTTAGGGCCTTCTGAGTGGTCCCTTATAGAAAATGTTTAAATATCCATCTTTATTCTTAAATATATAAATTTATTATGCATACTTTAATAAGTGCTCACATCCATTTGTGGAATGAGACTATTCACAGAGGAAGATTGCATTAATTTCCTATTGAAAGTCATTTTCCTTCTCTTCTCTTAGCAGACATCTCATTGTGTTTGGTTTATGACATCCTTGAGAGATTCAACCTGGTAGGTCAGAGCCAATTTTGACAGCCCCCTTCCTGTCCACTCTTGTTTTGCCTGAAATAGATATGTGATTCAGACCTGGAAGATGAAGCAGAAAGAAAATAATCAAGGAGATTTCTGAGAAAGAGTTTACTCCTGACTTAAAAACACTCATATAGAAAGGAATATATGTCTTTGTTCCTTCTTCATTCTTTCTTGCTTGTGTCTTGGTTATGTGAGGATCCATTTTGCTTCTTTGTCTTTTGATGATGAAGAAAAATTTAAAAATTCATCATGATGCCGATTCAACATTGTGTAGCCATTGTGGCACTGGACTAACCCTGGAACAACCATCTCCATCCTGTTTCATGAAACGTTTTTATGATTATTATGCTTTAGATCTAAAATGTCTTCCAAAAGACTCATGTTTTCAGAGGTGGTATTTTTTGCAGGTTCTTGGATCATGGGGTCACTGTACTCATCAGTTCATGTATGAATGGACTGTTAGAAGCTGGGGCCTGACAGGAAGAGATGGGTCACTAGCAATGTTACTTGGAAGGGTATATTCTTGCTCTGGTTTCTTGCTTCTCTTTATGCTTCCTGGATGCCATGAGATGCTTTCCTCAGCCATGCCTTTCTGTAATTCTGTTTCTGCTGTAGAACCAACCAACTGTGGATTGAACCTTCTGAAGCTATGAGCCAAAACAACCCTCTCCTCCTTTAAATTGTAGGTGTTGGATATTTTGTCCCAGTGACAAGAAAGTGACTAATACAATGGTTTGGGTCAAAGTTAACTCTGTGTTTTAATATCTGTTGCCAAAATATCCTAATTGACTGATTCATGTTTCATATCTACTCAGGTAAGGGATTTTATTAAATTATTGAAATTTTGTTTGGAATATGGAACTCATTCAAATGATTTGGAGTCATGAATGAAATTATGGTATTAAACAGATAAGGATTCACATAACCTAGTATTGTATAATCTTGCAGCTAGCCATTTGAGTATTAATTTGTGTAATTCAGATAATTAGTCAGACAGCAGAATGAATGAAATGAAATGAAATGAAATGAATGAAATGAAAGTGAACCTCTATGGATCACGGGTCCGGGCTGAGGCCAGTAATGGCTTGTGATGTCAGAGATACCTCAAAACCAAGATAAGGCCACAGCTAAGGACATATAAGGTAAGGCCACACCTGGATGACACATTAGTTAAGCAGATAGAGACTGCAGCTGCAGGCATCTCACTCTTGCAGTCTAGCTCCTACTATAAATGTCTTCATGGAGATAAGATGGTTCTCCTAAATTTGCATAACTGACTACTTAGAGAAGTCTTTGAAGTGACTCCCAAGTCCTGCTCATTTCCTGTACTTTCCTCTGATGACAGTGGTCAAACTCACACTGGGGAAGCTAGTCATGACAGCTCCTCCAGGAGAACCAACGGTTCAAACAGCAACACTTAGAGAAACCCACAACACCCAGCTCTTCTTCTCCATGTCTCTGTTTATGCTGGCAACTTTCCTCAGATGGGCTATCTATGCTCAGCACCACTGTGATTTAATTCAACTGGTATTAAGCTGACCACAGTTTTTAATTCATAACAAGGATCTAGGTCAAAACCCAGTAGTGAAGTGGCATCTTCTTGCTCCCCACCAAACTACTTTCATCTAGCAAATTAATAGAAAGGTTTTTTTCCTAAGAGAATAGGAAAGCTTGTTTTCTAAGAGATTGTATTCCTATAATGAAATTCTACAATGTACATTTGTAGTATAAAGTGCATTTATGTTTATTTTATTTCCATACAAAAATCATACAGTTAATACAGTATTGATTTTGCATCATTGTCATTCATTTCCCTTTCTCCGTCCAGTAGTTTATAACATATTTCTATCTTTATTTTCCTCTCCAGTTTATTAATGAATTGTCTAAATGCAGGACGATTCTCTGAGCCACTTAGAAAAAATTCCTATGGACTAAACATACAAGACATATCAAATTAACCAATTCCATTCTTATCTTTCTAAATGTCAAAATTTATTCCTCCATATAATGCCAAATAGAATTAAGTATCACAATGTCATTTTGTGCAAACTAACTCCAATTCCAGGTTCCAGGAAGTTAACCAAGACAACTTTTAATGCACAATGAGAAGCTTGAATGACACATTAGTTGTATATCTCTGGGATACATTTGGCCTGATCTATATTTGAATTTATTTTTTCCTTGACTAACTTATTAGAACCCAAAATTTTCAGCTGTCTACTTGTGTATATTTTAGCAAAATCATAGATTTATCTAATAGGAAACATAACTTTCTATGGTAGAGCCTGTATTTGTTTTCCTAGATAAAGCCTGGCTTCAACTCTGTCACAGGTCTAGTTAGATGCAGTAGAGGCAGAGTAGGGAGAAAAGGTTTGTCAACTTTTTGGAAGGTGAAGGCATTAAAGGGTCTCCAAACAATCCAGAGCTTCTGTTTCTCCAGAGAAGGAGAAACATTTTCATTGATGTTAAGTGATGCAAAGTGATCAGGTTCAACTGAATCCATTCAAGTGTCTCTGGAAAGGACTCTGCTTTCTCTTAGTAAGTGCTCCAGCTTTTTTTTTCAGGAAAAAGCATGCTATATAACGCAGCTCTATAATGCTAACAAGTTTGAACTATCGGTGCAAACCTCTTAGCTCATGTTTTTGCAGAACCACCACCTAAAAAAAAAAAAACAAAACAAAACTTAGCTGCCTTTAGGGTGCTGCATGTTGGTATCTCATTGATATAAAGATGAAATGTAGTTTTAGAAGTAGAATCCATGGCCTATAGCACTGGTTTAAAGCAGGCATTGTCCTTTTCTTTTGGGGCTGGTTAGAGTTTGGCAGGAACTCAGCGGAAGCATCCAGCAGGCTCACAGTCCCGCAGCGCTCCCAGGAGGGCGATGGCAAAATAGCAGCCTGTCAGGCCACGGGAAGAAGGCAACCAGCTACGTTGATAAAATTTCTGAGGGATCCAGCTAAACCAGGCAAGGCAGAGAAAGCAAGGAGGTGACAGTTTGACAGCAAGAGAAATAGCATAATGCAGAGTCATTTAATGACTGCCGGCAGCTTTCAACTGCTGAGCATATTACCGTTGATAAGGGAAAGAGGCACATGTGAATGATCTCTTGATAACCATCAGGGAAATAGTTCAAAGATTTGAGTGTTCTTCTCTATCAGGACAGTCCAAAACATTTCGATTCTGTGATAATAAGGCATTAACGCCAGTTGTTTAAAGGCCAAACTGCTGAATCTGCCACCCGTCACATTTGACGATGCAAATGAAGAGAAACTGATGAATACAGCCTAGTATAGTGCTAGTGATTCTAGTCAAAGGCTGTCCTGTTAGTTAATTTACCACTGACAAATTTAGGATGCAATCAAATTATCACCTGATTATCACTAAATTGTACAGATTGTTCATGTACATGTTAAGACAACCTAACTACATAAAAATCAAAATCTAAATGGGAAATATCAGCGATGTAGTTCCCCTTCATAGAACCTAGAAGATACTTTATTAATATTATAGTAGCTGTAAATTTGGTTAATTTGTTGTTTGTGTTAGAATAAAAAGAAAAAATATGTTTAGGATATTTAGTGCTTAGATAGATAGATAGATATCTTCATTTTAAGGCAGACAAATACTGAATGAGGGAACCTAATAACTAAAATAGACCTGCAGTAGGTAAGGATGGAGAAGATGTAGATAAATATTAAGTGCCAACCATTATGCAGTAAGACATAGATTATTCAGTTTAGTCCTCACATAGTGTGAAGAAGCAATATTTTTATTCCTCAAATTCAAGACTCCAGAAATTTGAGGTTAGGGTGCAATTAAACAAATTGCCTACAGTTACACAACTAATAGAAACACATTTTGATATAGCTTCCCCATAAAAAATAAATAATAGAAGAATTTTTAGAAAGAAATAATTAAACTATTGTGGTTTTAATGCATAGAAGCAGATAATATCAGAATCTCAGAGATAACAGTGATAGACATTATAATGGGATTCTAATTGTAACCCTAATTGCCCCCTGTATTCTTTATTTTATTGCTATTGCAAACCACAAACTTTTTTCCACTAATTCTCTTCCCAGAAAGAAGCCTTCTGAATATTACAACGATTAGATATGAACCTGAAAGGTTAAACTGTCTGTCAAGAATAATCTTGTGTATTTTTTTAAAGCTCTTTTAAACTGTTTGTACAAAAAATAATTCAGCCAAGAGCAAGATATCAGAAATTCTTAGCAGGAGGCAAATGGGAGGTCAGAGCAGATTATAGCAGCCAGTGGGCACTCAGCTAAAGAAAGCTTATAAAATGGCACAGAATATCAAAAAAAGAAACAAAGGCTTTGCTTCCTTTTGTTCATAATAAAATGCTGACACAACTTTAATTATAGGGTTATAAACAGTACTCTTGGAAGACTGCTTCAACATATGGGACTGAGAACTATAAATATGGTAGATAATGGTTTTTAGGAAAGGGAAATGTAGAATATACTCTTTGTAAGAATCATATGTTTATGAGACTGCTGAAGGGTAGCTGAGTGTTGAATCAAATCACGAATTCTCAAGGCCATCATAATCAGAGTAAGCAAAGTATATATTTGCTTAGGGAAACATCTGTTAAGGAATTTCTCCTGAGCCTCGTCAGTAGTTGGCAAGCTTTACTGCTTTAGCTACGTTTTCATTATTGGGTTGTCTGCAGAATAGTTTACACTAGTTGTCCTTCTATCATTAATTCACTAGAAAATTTAATGACCTGTCTTAGTGGATAATACCCCAAAAAATTTAAATTAAAAAAGTCACTCACCATTTTGGATTTTATTCAGTTGTATTACTGAATTTTGTATACATGCAAAGAGCTCTGAAAAGGACAAAAATAGGAATTTATAAAATGAGTGTGAAACAACCATAGTTTTTACATCTACACTTCAGCTGCTTATGGAATATTACTGAAGCTGTGTATTCATCTTTATATCATTATATCTAATACTTCATTGAAATATTGTAATCAGCTAAGTTACACACATAGAAAAACCATTTTTAGGCCAAATAGACACAACTTCCATCAAAACATACTTTTATAAATCTAATCACACTAATACAAGGAATTAAAGCATTTTTTAGGGAAAATAAAAGAAGAAAGCCAAAATAAATAATCATCTTTGATGCAACTATCCCATAGTTGAAATAAATAACGTATATCATGAATTTTTGGGATATATTTGAGCTTAAAACAGACACACCAGCATCACATTCTTTTTTTTCCCCTTGGTTTCCATTTCATGTATCCCATGTATCATGTTGCCAATAAAATCTTGTTGTGAAAACCCATTAACATATTGTGGTATATTGTGTCTTTGTAAGTGGATTGTTTTCAATGGTGTACTTGTAAATACAGTGTTCTGTATGTTCTATATAATCACTAATATGAAACAATAAGGATTATTGCTTCCTATTACATTTCTCTGGTCAAATATCGATATAACTTGGCTAACAGTAAATATGAATAAGAACAAAAGTAGTATTTTTGTTGTATGTAATATTAACCTGCAGGTATTGATGCTATTATTAAGTTTCTGTAATTGTTATGCCATCAATCTCTAGCAAGAACCTTTCAGAGTTCTTGATGATTTCACAACTTTCATGCTGTGTTGCATTAAAAAATGATGAATCTCTGTCCAGATAAAGCTTTGCCCTTTGGCTATCACAATGTATCACCATTTTGTTTACAAATGGGTATTCAGCATGCTAAATGGCAACAGGGTGCATGAGATTTTACAAACATGAAATGTTGGCGCTAGCTAAAATGAGAACTGAAAGTACAATTAGTAGTCTAGGGAAAATAATCATGAATAGTTACAAATAAATGACTGGTAAATTGAAAACATGATGATTCAGGTACTAAAGTGATTGAAATTAGTTTTTTAAAATGCTCACACTTACATGGAATAACTTAATTTTTTTTTTCTCTTGGTGCTTAGTAACTGAACTCAGGGCCTTGAATATATCAAACATGTACTGTATCACTGAGCTATGTTGATAGCCAAAATAATTTAATTTCAACCTTCAATTTTTGTTCAAAATATGTTTATATTTTCTATCTCAATATAGCTTAATAGCATTAGACTACATTTACAAGTTTCTAAAGAATCTGTTTCAAATCTTTTATACTTGATTCATAAAAAATTCAGCTATACTTTGCACAAGTTATAGTTTTAAACAAGAAGGCTTTATTTTTAATAAGAAATACAAAAACACAGTGGAAAAGACTTTGTTTTTTGCTGATTTGGTTTATTAATACCAAAGTGGCATTTAATTGTGTAGTAGATAAATTACAGTACTTGCTGTATGTCTTCCTTTTTTAAAACTTTTTTTCTGCATCTATGTTTTCTATAATATTTACATTAGCTCTGGTTCAACAAGACCTCTCTTCTTATGACATAAACAGATTTTTCAGGCACACATAAAAATAAAGAAACAATGTTAACATTACACAAGAAAATGCTTTGTCAAATGTTTAACAATTTAATATATTCATACTTGGAATAAAATATTACAGAAAAATTATAGTACCTTGACTAACCTTTCTTGATTGCTTCATTTCTGTTCATTAATGCTTATTCACTTTATGTATGCATTTATACTATTACTGTATAGTTCATTCATATGTGTGATATGTTTTGTATAAATATGTATATATAATAATTTAATTTCATTTCTTTGTTCATAGTTTTGGGGCCTTTTTTCTTCAGGACTGAGTACTGGTGATTGAACCCAAGACTTTCACATTGAACTACATCCCAAATCCTTATTTTATTTTTTAATTTGAGGCAACTTTCCTTTAAGTTACTACATTTCCCATACTGGGTTTGAAACTTCAATCCTCTTGCCCCAACCTCCATCTCCCAGAGTGCTGTGATTACCAACATGCATTACCTTACTCGTATTTTATTTCTGAACTCTCATTATAGTACTGCACCTACATCTGGCTTTTAAAGGGGTGTTGGGGATCAAACCCAGCATTTTGGACATGCTAAACACATGCTCTAACACTGAGCTTCATGCCCAGTTCCTATTGTTTTAAGTGCTGTTTGTTAGACTATTCATAGCATATACCACAGCTTATCTATTTTTTTTTTTTTTTGGTGAACAGTTAGATTTGCTTACAATGTTGTGAAAACCATGTGTTTTGATTCCATAATATGTATGTTTCTGTAAATGCACCAGTGGTTCTCTAGAGGAGTGTGTACCTGACATACAAGTACAGCATATATGTCCAGCTTTACCAGGACATTATCATTTTGCCAGAGTATTTAAATAACTTATATATCAGTAATGTATACAAGTTCACAATTTTTCCACAACCTAATCAGTAGTATTATAAAATATTTTTAACTTTTGTCAATGTGATGAATGTGAAATATTTCAGTTTTCTTTTTCATGTCTACTTAGAAAAGATGTTAGGCATCATTTTCTGCACTAATTGGACATTTGGTTTCATTACTGAGTTGCCTATTTGCATATTTTTGTCATTTTTCGTTGTTAGTTTTTTGTTAGTTAATGAGAGTTTTCTATATTATTGTAATTCCTTGGTTGATATAATGAATTGAAACTAGCTTCTGCAATATATGGCTGCTTTTTTTCTTTTCTTTACTTGGTTTCTAATTAGAGTTAAAATTTTCACATATTGAAAATCTTCAATATTGTCTTTTATGTTTAGAGTTTTCTGAATCTTGCTTAAGAAATCTTTCCTTAACTTGTGATCATAAAGATATTAATCATCTTCTCTTTTAAAATGTTTACAGATTTAGGTGTTTACTGCACTTAGGCTAAGAAGGTTATAAGGTAGATTTCTAATTTTGTTTTATAAGTAAAGCAACTTTGTTCTTTTGTAACATTTGTTGGAAAACTTACTTTTACTTATTTTTTATACCCTCTCTGACATATATTTTCAAATATTCACAGGTATGTTTTTGTATTCTCAATTCTTTTCCATTACCTTAATTTATACCTGACAATAAGTCTTGATATATTAGGACATTGTCAACAGGACCATGAAAAATTCATATGGTAGCATTGTTCAATTGAAAAAATTTCTTTAATCAAATGACTTCTTTGTTCTTTCTTATATTTTAATCTTTTTGTTTCATTTCTCTCCGATGTAAACTTTAGGATAAAATCATCAAATTTTATGAAATATTCTTTGGAATTTTACTTGAAACTCAAGTAAAATTTTGAATAAACTTGGAAAGAACTACAATGTGATTTTTCATCCATGAGCATGATCTATTTACATCATTCAAATCTTTACTCAAATTATTCAGCATGTTATGAGGCCTATTATATTTATCTCTGTTTATTAGAGTTGTATGAGGATTTTCTTTGGCTTTCATATTTAACCAAACCATCTAAACAGGGCACCCTCAAATTTGGTCTTCTTACATTGTTCCTATTACCATACTACGGGAGTTTAAAATAATATGCCCATAAGAATGACGTTTGTTGTGGAGTTTCGAGTCAATGCTTTTTATCATCTTAGGTAGAGTACTTCTTATTCCTAGTTTTCTGAGTTTTTGTTTGCTTTTATCATAAATATGTGTTGATTTTAGTGAAAGCTTTTTTGGCATCTATTGAAGTAAATAAGTTTTTCCTTTAACCTATTAAAGTAGTTTGTTCAATTAATTTTTTTTTAGTGTTGAAACATCTTTGCAATTTTTGGATATAGTCTGTTATCATGTACTGGTTTTTGTTTTATACAAGTATACTATATGGAATTCAATGCACTAATATTTTGTTTAGAGTTTCTCCATCTGTGTTTGTAAAGGAATCTAAAATATTTCCTGTTTTTTGTATGGTCCTTGAATATTTTGACTATTGAGTCAATATTGGGCTAATAGTATTTGTGTGGGTTCTTTTTCCCTTTTTATCATTCTGAAATATGGTATAGTTTAAAAATCTTTTGTCACTTGAAGGCTAGAGGAAAGTTTCTTGTAAAATTTTCTAGATTTTTATTTTTTAAGTACAGATTTGTGGTCAAATTTTTTATTATCTTCAGTGTCCATTCTTCTGTTGAAAACATAGAGAAAAAATTGTCATGTACACATTTTCTGAACAAAATATATATAAGCCAAATAAATATATCTGGCTTTTGAGGGTATGCTGGGGATCAAATATAAAGTTTAGGCCATGTTAAACTGTTTGTAATAAAATTATAACTTCTATTTAGAATTTCAAATTTATTCCCATAGAGTTGCTACTAGCATTAATTTGCAATATAAAAATCAGTTCTGTACCTTAATTACATTCCCTTTGATCTGTAATAATAACTTGACCTATTTTTCCTTTAATAAGTGCTGCTGAAAAATTTTTAAATTCCTTGTAGTTTGATACAATAAACTGGCATAAAATACTATAGCATCCAATTTAAGAGAAAAAGTCCAGGCACAATACATTTCTACTCTGAAGACTTAGTTTATATTATTCATTACTAGACCTACTAAAATGATGAATAGCATGGTATAATCTTTATGAAGACTTAAAACGTTATATAACTAAAAAATTAGTATTTCTTAAAGTAAGATATGTAAAAGTTTATGTCTAAGCATCTTGAAATGCTGACAAAGAAACTGTTGGCAAGGAAAAGTGCTGCATGGTAATTTTATGTTTTTAAGGAATGAGTAAGATGTAAGGGCTTTAAAAATTTAAATCTTATCAGACTAGAATAAAAAGTCAGTGCTCAAAGGGATCTTAGAAATAATCAAATCAAATCAGCTCACAGTAATAAAACTGAATTCTAAGGCATTAACATGTCTTAGAAAGCATAGCAAATTACCTAGAAACAGAACTACAACTGCAGTCTGCTATTAGCTGTCAAGAATGCTTTCCAACAAACCAGGTTGTGTTTTATTGGAAACCATTTTTACTGAGAATGTGTTTTAAAGAGTATGGAATTACTACAAGCTTCATTCTACAGGAAAGTTCATAGATACTTTGCTTAATTTGTGGGATACAATGGGGGTACATCAAATTTCCACTTCATTATTCTGAAGGGCTAAATAAGCTTCACTGGTACATTTTGAAAATAAGAGAAGGAAGAATTATCATTAACTGTACAAGGTAGTCTCAGAATTTCCTCTACTTTCTTTCTTTCTTTTTTTTCATTTTGGTACCAGGGGTCAAACTCATGACCTCACACTTGCCAGGCAGGCGCTTATACCGCTGAGCTAAATCCCAGCTCCTCTACTTTCTATTTGATCAGTAGTAACTCCTTTCTCTTACTCTGTTGTTTAGTGATCATCATCAACCTATATAAAATTTTTCTTCAAGAAAAGGTGTATACATTCAGTAAGATTTTATTAAGCATCTAGTGTCCAGAAGCTATGGCAGGCACAGAAGTGCCAAGTAAAATAAGTTGGGGATATCCATGACATCCTTATAATATACATTTTGTAATCATTTTTTCATCTTTATATATTCTTTGAGACATGTGCCACAAACATTATTTTGCATACTTTGTGAGTACAAAGGGTAATTAGCAAGATAAAAAATTACAAAGATCTTAACAGAGTAAGAACAAAAGAGTATTTGTGGTTGGGCAAAAGTAAAGACATTGATGTCTTTAGTGATTTGAAGAATGTGGTAAAAATCTGGAATTCTTGTGGAAATTAGAGTGGCAGCTTTGAGTACCCAGCTGAAGTTGTAAAAAAAAGTTGATAGGGCTGGAAAAAAATAAAAGGTCTCATGGACTAGAAGTCACACTGAATGTGAGAATCAGTTGAGGCAGCAGTAAGAAAGTGAGTAATCTGGGATGACTGATTTGGTCATACCATACCATTTGGGAGATTAAACTTCAGAGATGATCAAATGCAAAAGACATGAATCAGAGTTTTCTAGAGAAACAGGAAAAATAGTTTATCTAGTTATTTATCTATTGAGAAAAAATGTTGCACCAACTAAATAATTATCCCACCCCCAAGCCAACTTATATATTGAAGGTGTGCTCTCAATATGGTGTTACTTTATAGATAAGATCTTTGGGTATTAACTAAGTTTAGGTGCAATTATGACTTGGTTGGTGCCCTTAAAAGTAAAGACATGAGAGAGCTCACACTCTTTCTTCCATAAGAAGACACAGCAAACCAGAAAGAGAGTCCTTGCCAAGAACTGAGCTCTACTAGAACCTTGATCTTGGATTTGAATCCTCTAGAATTATAAAAAAAATAACTTTCTATCATTTAAGCTACTTGACAGTGGCAGTGTGATAAGACTAAGAATTACATGTATATGCATGTATAGAAAGAAGCTTTAAGAATTGGTCTATGTGATTGTGGGGATCTTGCAGATATGAAATCTGTGGGGAAGACCAGTACTCTGGAAATTATGTGAGAGTTTAGTAACCTTGATATAATTTTTGCTTTGCAATGACAACATTTAATATTTCGTATAACTTTGTCATTGTGGGCTGACATTGGATTCTTAAGAACATATTTATTACTGCCATCACTACCATTATTTCAGATTTGTTGAGCAGTTAGAAAACAGTATCATTGTGTTACATGTAACTAGCCTCCTGTTCCAATTAGCTAATTTTGATTTTAAGGTGGATTTGGCTTTATTATGTATATTATTAAATCTAAAAGACAAAAGCAGTGCACAGATGGTTATGCAGAGGGAGCCCCTGCTTTTTATTTGCCAGTCCATGAATGAAGCATATGCATTTATTTGCAGCTTGTATGTAATTAAGCTGATTGGAAGCCATTCATTTAAACTACACTGATATTATTCTATATTTAAATACAGCAAAAGTTCTGGATGTGATCCCAAGTTTACAAGCTAAGAAAAATACAGTAGTCAATCCAAGAGAAATAGTACAAAAATGACTGTGTCAGGCTTAAATATTGTGCAGTTTCTCTTATATGAGAAATATGAAATACAAATAAAGAAAAATAAAAGATAGATCATAGGAAGTAGGCAGATAGATCTTTCTCAAATGGTAAGGGAATCAAGAGATGGAGGGTGGGGAGGGAAAGGGAATAAAAAAATTGAGTTGTGTAATGCATAAGTACCAACTCCACATAAGGAATGCAGACATTATGTACTGCAAAGATATACTAATAAAAATAAAAATTAAAAAAGTTAGTGTGTAAACTCTTACCAATAATAAAAGTATAAAATTTATTTTTAGAGTAATTGAAAGAATAAAATAATATTACTGAAATGATGATTTTTTATAGCTATGTGTTTTAGTAAAATATAATAATTCAACTACTAAACTATTGTTTTTTAATCAGTCCTATATTTTGAACAATCGATCAGTTCTTCTGTAATACATGCATTTTTATCCTATGTATTACTTAATAAATACCAGCTTAAGAGTTCATGAAATCAGAGTGATATAGAGGAAATAATATAACTCCCAAATTGCTACATATCAGATATATTGTTTGTGTTCCCCAAAATCAAAGAATGAATTCTAAGGAAAAACAGAATTAAAGAGTAGGACAAATTTATTGGGAGAGAGAACTCCTGAGAGACAGGAGAGGACCCAAAAGTGGGTTGCTAAGGAGATCACTTCTCTAAGGAAGTTTTATAGAGCAAAATTCTGAGGTGAGTACAATGTGGCTCAAAACTATGATCAACCAATAAAATTAGACATATGGCAGCTTAGGTAATATTGATCTTATGGGAAAGCAGGGAGCAAGTGTACATGGAAAGAACGAAGACCTTTTTAGAATGGGATGGATCAGGAAGTCCTGTTAAACCACCTGAATGACTGATGTCTACCTAGACTATTGGACCAGCTGATAATACTTGTAGTATAATCATCAATGTATTGCTTATCCCTCAGGAAGGCAGGCAGACCTAGTCATTCTGTCTTTATCTTGAAATCTGGTCTTTGACCAATGTGCTTCCAGCCACAATCATAATGTGTTCTCATCTTGTGCATTGACCCCCTTGAGAATCTAATCTTGCCTGACTGCCTAGAATACTTCTACCTAAGGATTTTTTAAAAAATGTCTACTGAATATAGCATCATATATTAGCATTTTTACTTCAAGCAGAAGAAAAAATTGGATATCTTTTGAAACTCCCATGTTATAAAGAAAAAAATATTAAAGAAATCAGCAAGGAATTCCATACCATCACAACTCTTAATGCTTAGCATTTTAACCTCCATCTTCTGTGGGCTCAAACACATGAAGTGAAAGAAACAGAGTTGTAGATAAAACAGAAGTACATTTTGATTATTTCTCACAACATTTGTGCCTTTACTGTAGGAATTATATTAAGTATGTGGTTTTCACTTAAATTTAGAACATGAAAAAATTGCATTCATCTTTCTTGTTTGATACATTTTATAGTGTAATAAGTAAATTAATCTTCTGATACTTCAAATGTATTTTAGATGTCTTATATGTTCTGTTTATTGAATGTCTTCTGGCACATTAAAAAATATATGTGAATCCCTTTACAATTGTCTGTTGAAATTCTCACATCCGCCAAGTACATGACTAAATTAGCAGATCATATTACAGAAGTTACTGACTGTAAGACTGTAGATACCAGAATGAAATGCTAATGAATAACTAATCCATGCCCTGAAACTTCTTTTTGCCCAGTTATGTGACTATCAAAGTTCAAATTAATCTCAATTTGTTTCTGATAGCATATTTTGTTTGGTGTTTATAAAATATATTTTAGATACTAAACAAATACAGATCAGAATCCATAAAACCACAAGAAACTTGACTCCTTTCTTTTCAAATGCAACTTAGCATTTTGAAAGCATTTGTCTCCTTTACCTCTGTATCTCATGTCAACATTTAGAGAGCCACTGTGTGCTGTCATTTCTTTTACTTAATAAGTGTACTAGTACATATTTTAACATAGTCTCATCAAGCAAATGTAAATGTTAAAACCAGTTCTACCACTTTAGATTACTGCTAATTGGCTATGAGTTGTAGTATTTATCTGGGTGAAAATATCAGAGTGTGTAGATGTTTTCATTAAGAAAATATTAAAATTTGGAGATAGAAGCTCTAATATTTTATTACTTGTCACAGTTACTTATTGAGCAACAGTTATCACATATTCACTTCTCAATTTTACATGTCTTTCTTATTAGAAGAGCCACTGCCTACTCAAAGATTTTTTTTGAAAACCATATCTCATCTTACATTACTGAAATGAGGGAGTTTGAAAGTATTTTAAAATTAAAATTATTAATAGAAATGTATTAATTGACTCTGAATTCACCAAATCAGTCACTGTATTCTAAAATGAATTTCATGTTATGACAAAAATTATCCATCATTTCTTCCTCATTGTGAGAAGCATTAAGAAAAGAATCTAAGAATGATGATCCAGGAAATTACCTCCCTGGGATTCATTTCACTGTTCTCAGCCATGTAGGCGCTCAGAGGCTACTGATGGTCCATGGATGCCTGGTTACTGCTTGAGATGGTGGCAATCCTTGGCATCATACTTGTGCTTCTGCTTGTTTAGGTATGCAAAATATAAGAGTTTTTGGCATCAGGGAGGCTTCCACTCAAACTTAAAATGAAAGCCTGTGAGACCACACAGTGTAGCCCTAAGAGAGTGGTTTGTGAAGCTATGGGAATGAAACTAAAGATGTAGTGGAGACTTCAGGAAGCTGCATGCCAAAAATGTGGAAATGTCTGCAGGCAATGAATGGAGACATTCCAAGAGGGAGACCATGTAAATTAATACCAGCAATGCCATAGGAGTGGGGCTGCATAAATCTTCTAAAACTCACATTTTATACCACTGTGTGTCCCAGTGTCAGACATAGAATTAAAGGACTTAGTCTTTGTCTTGTTGAATTTTGGTCAGATTGAATTTCTTTCACCCTATTCTTCTTTTAAGTTGGGAATGTTTACCCTGTATCACTGTTTGTTGAGAATAGGAAACTTTTAGGAACCCCCATAAACTTTATAGGGGTTCACAGCTAAGTATTTCCATTAAATCCAAGAAGACTTTGGTGTGGACCTTTTATAAATGCAGAGACTGGTGAGATGTTGGCCAAGGGATTTTACATTTCAGTCGTATGTTGGACAGTTGAATCATGTTAGGCAGAATTAGGACTTTGTGTTCATTTGCAGATTAAGTATGGTTTAAGGAGGTGTGTTCAGGTACGAAGGTGAAAAAGGAAGTGATGGGATAATTTAGGTAAAATGTTAACTTGATTGACTTGGGAGTTTCCTATGGGATTGGTAGACCACACTTCTGAGTGTGTCTGACTGAGGCATGACCTTAAGGACTATATCCAGACCTTTGCCCTTTCTCTTTGGTGCTGTTCTCCTGCTCTGCTTCCCATCTGTCACAGACTAGATAAGCAGCTTTGTGACATCTTTCTACCATAATGTTTTTACCTTGAGACCAGCCTATGATAGCCTGAACATTCTAAAATCATGAGCTAAAGTAAAACATTCCTCCTTTAAGTTTTATGCATTAGGTATTTTTGTCTCAGTAATGAAAAATTGACTAATATGGAGGGTATACTTCACTCTCTGGCTTTTTCACTTGTCTTCTGCTTCTGGCTGCCATGAAGTGAATAAATTTTCTTGGTCATGCCCTCTGCCTTGTTGCTTCTGTTGTAAAGGCATCTGTTCATGGGCTTAACTCTCTAACACTGGGAACCAAAATAAAACTTTTCTCTGGTAAGTTGTATGTATCAGGCATTTTGTCCTAGGTACACACACACAAAAAATTACCACTAAAAAATCCTCAATTTGACTGCTTGGCCTGCATCAGGTTACAAACTTATTCTTGATTTGATTTCTGTGGTTGTGATAATTTAAGCCAGGGTCACATGTGCTTGCCTGGTGCTTGAGATTGGACGAGGCTTCTCTAACCACATTCACTGAGTGTAGATGAAACCAAGCTGAATCAAACATCCAGGCTGAACTTCAGTTCTTTGATTCATTTTTTTGGATTGAATCCTTTAAATGCTATTTCCTCCTTACTAGTATTTGAAAAAACAAGTATAATAAGATTATAAGTCAAAAAATTATAAAGTAGTTATTTCTCTTTTATCATAAGATCTTTTGGGGAAAATAAATAGCCTCAGACCATTCTGACTTAAAATAGCAATGTATTTTAAGATATTAATGTGCAAATACCCATAAGTTTCTTTTTTTGGACAAATTGTGAAAATACCCTATTTCTAATATTTGTCTTTGGGCTTAATTACATATCTCCTGAATGAACATACTGAAAAATAACACATGATGCAAGTTATGAAAAAGCATATATATACATTTTTGTACATTTTTTCACTGCAGTGGGAATTGTGACTATTTTAGAAAGTGATCTACACCCATAAGACAGTGCAGATTGTTTGAAATTTTGAGTATATTAAAATAATGTACTAAGCATGCTTGCTAATGACTATGTACATATTCTGAGTTAAATGGTCTTTGTTATCTTTCTTGGATATTATATAATATAGAAGTCTTGTAAGTCTTTTCCTAAAATAATGTGACTGATTATCGCCAAGTGGTATTGTTTTATTGCTGACAACAAAAGCCGTCATATTTTAGATATGCCTGAAATCCTTACCAATGTAATTATTGCTGTTTTCAAACACTCTTCCCTTAAAATAAATAAAAGAGTCAAAGGAAACTATTTTAAAATCCCTATATAAGAAAATAACAAGTATTTCAACTATTGTAAAATAAATGATTTTAGATGAAAAGGAAATTACCTGCATTTGTTAGCATAACATTCTAAAATAGAGAGAGCAATGTATGGGAACATAGAAGATGCTCTATGTTAGAAATGGAAAGATTACCAAGTTCTAAAATCTCATAAGATTATAAAACGTTCTTTAATAATTTTGCTTTTAAAATTGTTATATTTTTAAAAATATATTTGAACTTTTCTAATTCTATTATGACAATAGGTACAAAAGTAGTTACAAAAAAGTAGCACATAATTTCAAAAATTCCTATTCTCTTAATAGTCTCCTAAGTAATTAGAGTTTGAATGTATACAAGTGTTATAAAATCAAATCCTTTGAAATACTGAGACCACCAACCCCATAGGTATAACTGTGGACCACTGGGAAAATGTGCATAGGGGTGTGTGTGTGTGTGTGTGTGTGTGTGTGTGTGTGTGTGTGTAAACAGAAACTCTAATCCTCTGGTCTAGGGCAGGACAATGTTAAGCATGCTAATAGGTCACTGTACATTTTTTAGCATCCACCACAGTTACAAATGTGTGATGATTTATGTATAGTTTACTGCTCTCTGTGTCTTCCTCTGTTCTCAAATCCAGCAGTGTAGCATCTTGAAATCCCTCTCTGACTTTGATACTCCTGTCTTATCTTCACAAGGATTCTTCTTCTCCAGACACATTTTTTATTTTTTGGCTGAAAATAATGCAAATTTATTATCTCATAAATCTGAGTGTGATCTAAATGTGTCCTCTGCTTCAGAGTCTTCCATGAGTCTACAAACAAGGTGTTGGCTAGGGCTGGGATTTCATCTGAATTGGAGAGTGATCTATAATTGGAGATTTGTCTGCTTCTAAGTTCATGTGAGTATTAATGCAAAACTATTCCTTTTTATTACATTGGGCTCACCCAGGTAACCCAGGATAATACGAATCCTTTTTCATTTCAAGATCTTTATCATAATCACATATGCAAAGTTCCTTTTGCCATATAAAATTACATTCACAGGAAAAGAGTACATGGACATCTTTGGGTACTACTATATCACTAGTGATTCATGCATATATATCTAAAGGATATGATCCTCAGTGTAAAAATTTAGGATTAAAAAATATAACTTACTTATATTGTATAAGTCAATTTCTGTTTTATAAGTCAATTTAATTTAACAATTGTTCATTACTTTTTTTAAGGGTCTAAAAAACAACTACCATCTATTCAGGATATTACTGGGGTCTATAAAATGTTGAAGTCTATGGTTTGAGTGTAAGTAGAGACTCTACAAAGACTCTAGTCCATGAGACTTTGACACTGAGATTTCCCTTATTCTTATTAGTGCTACATGGAAGCAAGAGGTCAACTAATCTTTATTTTCTATGCATTTATTCACTCAATAAATTTTACTTAGTACATATGCAATACAAAACATGAACTGATACCATCCTTTGTCTTAAGGAAACTGCTGTCTAATAAAAGTCATAAATGCAAAACTGTAGTATAATTTAGACAGTGCAATAACAGAAACATACACTAGGTATTATGTGAGTGATAAAGATAGGGCTCTAATGCAGCTTGATGCACAATTTGATAGGTAGAGTCTAGAGCTGCTGACAGGAGAGTTGAAACAAGTAGCAACAAAGGAAGCAAGGAGTGTATATGCACTGCTAGAGCCAAACTTTGAAGTTTCTGCTGGACTGGAGATGTGTAAGGATTTTCAGTTCAAATCAACAAAATAATTACTGAGCTGTGATGTGTGCTAAGGAGAAGCCCAGTGACATACAAAAGCACCTAATTCTCTTTGTTATGGGGATTAGGGAAAACTTCTCTCTGAAGTTACAGGTATTAAAGAAGTGATTACATGTGTAATGAATGCAATGCAGCAATGCTATGGTAATGCAGGGGAAAATAATTTAACCTAGTAAAGAGAGTCAGAGACTGCCATGCTAATCAATTCATGATTAAATTGATACCTGAAGATTAAGTAGGATTGAACAATGGAAAGAAAAGAAGGAAGAGCAGTAAAATGTCCAGTAGAGCAGGAATATAGAGAGAGAAAAGAGAAAGAGGGAGGCTGGGTTCAGCCTGGGAAGAGAAGTGTTTGCAAAGCTTGTGACTTGGTTAAGATTGTTAACTTTATCATATTTTAAATTTGGAAGCAACATGCTCAGATTTGTTGTTTTAAAGATTCTTCAGGCCATATGCTATAGATTAGATTAGAATTACGTGTTAGAAGAATAATTCTGAGGTTGTTGCAGTACTCAACAGGACTCAAAGGACTATGCCTTGGACTGGATAGAATTAGTGAGCGTGGTGTGGTGGCAATCAATTCAATGAAATATTTATAAGGTAAAATATTTACTATGCTGAAGGCACTATGTTCTGCCATAGTACAATTTATGGCATGCTGCTTGGCACATAGGTGTTCAAATACTTTTAAATTGATTAATTAATGTTTGATACATGCAGTAGCAAGTTTTACATATGGAAGTTTTACATGTGTCATTCTAGTATGTTAAATAAGAGTACTCTGATCTCATTATTCTTATTTCATTGATTATTTTGTGGCTTTCTTGAAGATGAATCTGAGGAAGATAAGCTTCTAGATAGGGATATAAGAAGCCTTTGAAGTAGTTCAGATTAAAATCATAGGCAGCAAGCCAGTATAATAATAGGAGATATGAGAATTAATACATGTGAGAAATAGTGGACAGGTAAAATTAGATTAAATGACTAAAATTAGGTAAAATGGTAAAATTA
Organism: Hydrochoerus hydrochaeris; assembly: GCA_004027455.1. Lineage (NCBI taxonomy): Eukaryota > Metazoa > Chordata > Mammalia > Rodentia > Hydrochaeridae > Hydrochoerus > Hydrochoerus hydrochaeris. The sequence continues at coordinate 64,079 of PVLA01000026.1, forward strand.
GACTTTATGACTGAATAAAGTAGAGAGGAAAAAGTTAACTATGACTCCCTTGTTACTGATATCAAGATCTGGAAATGGTAAATATGAGAATAGGAGCAAATAGCATTTGGGTGGCAGGCATAGGATTAGCACTCAAGGACTATTCATTGCTGACTTTTACATAATTACAACCTATAATATTTTGTCAATTTAATTCAATATAATTGTATTTTAATTTTAATCTGTTTTTCCCCTCACATGATGCATCCAAATTTTTATTTTCTTTAACTCATTAATAATAATTGATTCATTGTTAGTGTTTTCTAATACTTTAATGTAATAAGGATCACAGACAATTTATTGGAAAAAAGTTTGTTATTAGTTTATAAACTTTTTACAGTCAATGCATTTTTTCCTGTTGGTAAATTGTTCATTTCTCTGAATATTGGAAACATAGCTACTAAAATAGCTACTAAATAGTTGTTTACTTTTGTATGAATAGCTTTCAGACCAAATGTTTATTGATATTGATCAAGTTACAATGAAAACTTAACAAGAACTCTTCCCACCGTTTTGTTATTCTTACATGGTCACCATCCAAGTAAAACTACACTCTGGGTGAAGAAAAAGAAATACATGAAACATTTACTCCAGAGACCACCAACAAATACATAGTTGCAAAATAACTTCCAAACCCCAGATTCAGTGCCATAAAATACAACTTGTGTCCTCGGAGGTTTTCAATGCTTTACTGGTCATTGCTTAATGCATTTGGTCACATATCTTGTGACACATCAAAATTTAAAGTGACAATGTCTGAAAAGAGGTATTTAATTTCATAATAATATAATGGGAATTTTCATTTCTCATATCAAGAAGGAAAGGCAAACAGAAGATACAATAAAAAAGAAATACCTTTCAGAGAAGTGGCTTGGATGTTTTTGTTACTCTATTTTTTCCAAACGTCAATATGTATTTCATTCATTCATAGCAGCTTTTGTAAGTCTTGACTCATGTTTCTCTCACTTTATTGGTTTTGATTCTATATTTGACTAATTTACAGAAGAAATCAGAATTTTGGAAAAAGAATTGAAACTATATAAATGTTTACAGTAAATAGGAGAGAATTGTGAGCCTAACTTTTTTGTATTTATTTTTTTTAAAGAAGGACAAACTCTTCTTTAAAAATTTATTTTGAAGAGAACAAAATCAAATGAGAGAAAACAAAATGGGGTCAGTCAAAATAAAATGATGGACATAATATATGACTTTAATACAAAATACAAGATGATTAACAATAGTTATCATAATGTTTCTTGTTATCTTCAATAGAATTGCCCATATCATCAGGCATAATAAAATTGAACATAACAGTACAGAACAGAATCAATAAAAACAAAACATTGGAAGCATTATAGGACTTCGAAAGAAGGTAATAGCCAAACCAGAATGGGTATCATAGTGAATCTTATTGTCTTCAAAGTAGTTGCCTATACCCTTACACTTGATACTATCAAAACAGATTTAAATAAAATCAGTCAAAACAAAACAGTGATCAAACAAAACAGATTCAAATAAAATCAATCAAAACAAGACAGTGAAAGCAATACAGGGCTTCAAATTAAGTTAATAAGTTGCCATCAAATCTAGTACAAGTAGACTAACTGAAACAGAATATAACCAAACTAAACAGGAAGATGAAAACAATATGGGTTTCAAATTATGATACAAGATTAACAATGCCACTGCCTCCTCTTTTTTAGATAATTGCTCCCCTTTCACTTTCACAGGGTGCATTGTACATTTTGTATCCCACTAGCTCCTTCAGTTTTTAGATTAGGGAGGCAACCCACTATTTACCTAAGTGATTATGAACCTTTTTACCCCTTAGCATGATCTCAAGTTGTATCCATTTACCTACAAGAGCCTGAAGGTTTTCCTTCTTTATAGCTGAGTAGTTCTCCATTGCATAGAAGTGTTTTGTCTTTCCAACCAATCTGCAACTGATGGGTGAGTTACCCCCACTTTTTTTTGGTTCCCTGTCACATAAAGCATTATGTTCTCATCTTTGAGTTTCAGTACATAAATCTACTTTCAGGTTAATTATTTTTCTTATATAGAGCATCTTGATGGACCCTATATCCTGATCCACTCTACCTGTGATTCTTTTTATTAGTGTATCGAGGCCATCCATGTTAGTAATTATGGCCAACCTTCTCTGCCTCATCTCTGCCATGATTTTTCTGCCATTGGTTGTCTACTTTTCCCCTTCATTCCACTGTCTGCCCTGTTCAGTGAGGCTCCCCCCGGCCACTGTTCCTGAAATCATGGTCTTTTTTCTCTCTCTCTCTAGAATGTTCTTCAGTACTTTTTCGTAGGGTTGGATTGGTCGTCACAAACTCCCTCAATTCCTCTTTGTCATGGAAGCATCTTGTTTATCCATTAATTTTGAGAGACAGTTTTGCAGGGTACATCTACCTGGGTTGGAGGCTATTTTCTTTCAGGGCTTGGAATACTTCACTCCAAGCTCTTCTTGATTTGATGGTTTGTGTTGAGAAGTCTGTCATGATTGTGATGGGTTTTTCTTTATAGGTGATCTGTTTCTTTTCTCTGACAGCTTTTAATATTCTGTTCTTGTGTTGAATTTCTAGGATCTTGATTATTTTATGTCTGGGTTTAGATATATTTTGGTCATAGCTGGCTAGACTTCTGTATGCCTCATTTATCTGAGTATCATTTCCTTTTCCTATGCTTAGGAAGTTTTCTTTAATTAGTTTTGTAAATAGCCTTTGTATTTCATTTGTGTTTACTCCTACTTTTTCACTCACATTTTTTATTCCTAAGTTATAGATCCTCTTGTCATCTTCTAGGCTTTGTAATGTTACTTCCTGGTTCCTTGTTATTTTTAAGAGATCTTTCTTTTCACAACCACAAGCTGCAAACCTGTCTTCAAGGTTTGATAGTCTATCTTTAGTTTTTCCAGCTTTCAATGGAGTTTTTGATTTCCTGGCAATCTCTTTGAATCTGTTTCATGTATTCTAAATTTTTTTTTTGTATTCTTCATCAAACGTGTCCCTCCTTTTTCTATGCTCCTCTATTCTTCCATCTGTGTTTTCTTGAGAGGTGCTTAGCATTTCTTTTATTATTTTTTTGTATCTTTCTTTACTTGTATTAATATTTATGTTTTTTTTTATAGTTTCATGAAGTTGTTTCTTTATGTTAGATGCTGTTGCTTCAGAAACTGCAAGCGTGCAACTCCCAATCTCTTCTGTGTTTACTTCTCCTGAGCCAGTACTGCTTGGGTTGGAGGCTGGAGATTATGTTCTGTTTATTCCTCTTGTCATGTTTCTGGTTTCTTCCAGACAAGTGGGTAGTGGGGTCCCTGGCACTTCCTGTATTGGTTATAATTACTCTGAAGTGTGCTGGCTAGGGATTGCTGCTTTTCCCAATCTACTGGTGACCACTGGAGCATAAGCAGGGGTGAGGCAGGTTGGCCCCTCCCTTCCGAGCTGGTTAACCACTAGGAGGCTTCACCATGTTAATGTGTTCCACGCTGGTGGGGTTGGTTAAGGATAGCTTTATGGAAACCTTGGTCTTGGCTATTGGATTGTGCTCAGGTTGGGACTCAGTCCAAGCAATTTTCACCAATCTTCTCTGTGCTAGGAGCGGCTGATTGAAGCCAGCTACAGTTCTGGTTCCAGGTTTATGCTGCCAACTCCAAAATGATGGACATAATATATCGCCTACTCCTGCGGGAGGACTGAGTCCCCCATACTTACCACCAGCCAGTGCAGTTCTCTGGTCTGCTGCTTCCCTCCATGACAATGTCTTCCTGCACAGGCCTTTGGGCTTGCCAACCCCCAACTTCACTATGATCCTGTGTCTCCAGATTCCAGTGGCATTTTGCACACAGTGGGACCAGCTCTGGTGAAAGCACATCTGGCTACTACCTTCTGTTTAAGTCTTTCTTTCTTTCTTTCTTTCTTTCTTTCTTTCTTTCTGTCTTTCTGTCTTTCTGTCTTTCTTTCTTTTTTTTCACTTTAGTTTCTTCCTGGGTTGAGAGGATCTATTTCTTTCCTTCTGGTCTTCTCCAGAATACTATATTCCAGCATCTGGGCTGTTTCTCTCAGAGAGGCTTTTGACTTTGCTGTTTATTGTTCCACTATCTTTCCAGAATTAGCCAGGACAAACACTTTTGACCCATCAACTTTGCCAGCCAAACTAATTGCTCTGCATGATAATAGTTGCTGCAATGTAATTATGCTAATCTCTGCATTTGATTTAACAACAGCGCAAAGCTCAACACATGTTGGGAAAAGTTGGATGAAAGCTGAATTGCTCTCTTTAACACAGGATTTAAAAGTGATATTTAAGAAATCATTATGATAAACTGAAGCCATTGGCTCAAGTAAACTACTGGGTATATTTTGGTTTCTAGCAGAATTTTCAAAAACAATGAAAACATTTATCAAGGAACATATGAAAAAACAATATAGCTTATTGTTCAGTAATGTGATTTTTTAAAATAAGGTTAAAATTTTCTTCAGAAATAAAAGCTTTCTGGTCACTTATTATTAGAATTTGTTATGTAGGGCTGGCCACAGATCCTTGGATTTGGTAGAACATTTTTTCCCTACAACTTCAAAAAGCTAGGGTATTTGCACTGTACTATGTTTCAGGATACAGTTTTCCAGGAGGGTCTTAGCATTTTCCTTGTAAAAATAATGGCTTATTTTAGCACTTCAGATGTTTCAGTTTCTAAAATACAGAGTGAAGAGTCTTCTTCCCTTAAAGCTTTCTCCTTACTAACAAGACACTAGTCAACTTCCTACCTCAGGGATCATTCTGTCTTCAAGCACTCTGTTCTGATTACTATTATTTTATGACAGAAGAGAAAGAAAAGATGAAAAGAAAATGAGAAAAGAACAGACATGTCTATACTCTCTGAGGGGAGCTACTTTCAATCTAGCTTCTCTATTGCCAGGACTTGTCAGATGTGACTTCAGGGGAAAATGAAGCTTATGTCACTGTGAATTTAACATTTTGGCCACCTGGTGAAGGAGCCTTGTATTGAAACCTTGGCCATGGATGCTTCAAGGAGAAGGAGAATGTCTCTTTTTCAGTATTGATTTGCAGATATTGTCCCTTCAAATTCACTATACTAGGATTCCCAATATTCACTTTTGATGAAGCTATCATTTGAATTGTTCACAAGTACAACAACTTTTCTCCTTGCAAACTATAGTCCAGAGGTCTGATTTTGGGCCACAGTAGTGGTACCATAGACTCAGAAGGAAAGGTAACTAACTCACCTAGGTTCAGGGGCCATCACTCTTTAGTTAAGCTTTTTGATTATCACAGAGATTTTCATCTTGGAAAGCCCTTACCTTTTACATTTCTTGTTTCCTCTTTGCCCACTAGATCTTGATTGCAACCATCCCAAGTTGCATACAATTCTGACACAGGTTGTTTTCTTCCTTCCATTTCAGAAGGCCTTGGGATTCTTTTCCAGTAACTGTTAAGCTTTACTAATACTTTCTTTGAAAGAAAAAACATCCTTCATGTTTCATATACTGCTGTAACTTTGACGTTACCACATTGTTGAAAAGCCCCCTACCAGGATTTATATCTGTACCTTATCTGCATCTCTGATTTGTCCAACTCTATTTTGTATCTCTATCTTTGATCTCTGTCTAGCTCCATCTTTTCTCCTCTACTTGTCTTTATATGTCTCGAAATAATAAATTCCTTACCTTTTCCTATCTTACTCTGATTGTTCTACTTTACTAGCAATATTTCCTCAATGGATAAAGAAAATGTGTCAGGATCTCAGTGGCAATTTGGTTTTGAATTTACATAGTGACTGGAAAAGAAATATGAGAGAGACAAAGGCACAATAGAGAAAGCCAACAGTGCTTGAGGAGCAGTGGTTTGAGGTGTCAAGAAAAGGCAGACATCAGAGATAACTCCCTGCACAGCCATCTGATTAATTGAAAGAGTGGTATTTCAGGGAGAGCAAAAAGCACCAATGATTCTGTAGGGAAAAGCTCACATTTAATTTTACATTTTCTGAATCTGAGAGTTCAATTAGATATCTAGAAGGGGACCTTAGAACACTGGTAGAATGTTCAGAACCAAAAATGACACCAGTGAACTTTTATGTGACTTCCAACTGGCAGTATCTATATCAGTGTTCGCATATGGTATAATTAATCCTTACTTTTCACTTAAGAATGAAATAATTATCAGTAAAAGCAAAGTCCTGTCCTCAATAAAATATATGAATGTTAAGCTATATCAAGGAGATTTAAAAATATTGTACACGAAAAAGCAGAATGAGTGAGTCTTAGTGATTTTCTGCATTTCCACTGTTCAAGAGGCTCTGAGTCAAAAAATTGCTCCTGGCAAGGGAAACCCCAGACATATAAATCAGGCCATGGGAATGCCTTATCAAATTTGAAAATCTGAACCTTCTCTAAAATATGCTGCAAATGACGTTTACCAAATTATTTCAGAATCTTGGTCCAAGCCCTAACCCTAAAAAATAAGAGAGTAAAAGAAAATTTACTGCAGCTTTTACAATCCAGAAACTTAATATGCTCTCCATCAATCTTTTTTGAATGACTTCTTTTTGAGTTTAAGATTTATCCCCAGTCACATGCTTGTATTTTCATAGCTAGTTAAAATAGAGGAACAGTGATGTATTTTAAGTATGGATTCATTTGATGAATCTGAAGAGCTAAGCAGAATTATATAAGATACATCAAAAAGGGTATATAGCCCTTGTGTTTAAATTGTAAACAAAATACCATCTCTGCTCTTTTTGTCTTGAGAACCTGATGATAAAATCTTCATTATTCATGTATTAATACCTAAGAGATTTTCAGGCATTTATTGTAATTCAAATATTGAATATTGTAATTTAAGTGTTGTATATTGTAATCCAAGTATTGTAATCCCTTTTCTAGTCCTCCTCATAATCTGCAGTTATATTTGTAATCCCATTGAAACATTACTGGAATCCTAGCAAGTTAATTCCAGTCTATCGTCTCCAATGCAACCCATGGCAAGAATAAAGACACTAAGATATATTCAGAGTTATGGGTAGGCAAGGGATCCTAAATCCAATTCAAGTGAGAATATATGGACAAAGGCCTTAATTTAAGAACCCTCCCAGAATTTAATATCTCATGGAGAAAAGAGTGGCTCAAGGGTGAGTGACAGGGATGATGGTGAAAACTACATGAGTTAGTTGAACTGGCTAGCCAGGCGGGGGAAAAAATATCTTTGCAATATGCAAGAGAATGATATGCAGAAGGATTAGTCTGCATAACTCAATTAGAGTAGTATTTGAATGGTTTCAGCAGGCTGTTGCTTCAGTGTTTCATATGTAAACTTTTGTGCCCTGGGGAATCATAGACTCTTACTTTGAGGTTTGTACCTTGTTGACATTCCTGGAGCTCTGCAAACCTGCTGTACTCAATCTTTTACAGAGAGTACTATGTGAGGAAACAGGAAACTGTCAGGTTGACCTCCAGAATTACATGTCAGTACCTCAGCTAGCCTTATTTGCATTGCTTATAGTCAGTTGAAGGGAGAAGGAAATACCATAGCTAGCTCTCTGTACATTATCAGTGCATGGAAATAAGACTCAATTTAACTAATGCTGAAGCAACTGTTCTGTATTCAAGGGTAGCCACCCAAATTGTTTCCTACAGAAAATGATCTTATTCATATAGCGTGGAACAAAACTGGGCTGCTAAAGACAAGTAAGCTGTCAATATAACCTACAGTCTCCAATTTTCAAATTGATTTTTTTGTAGCAATTATTAATGTAGGTGAAATAATTAAGGTCATTTTCCAGGTTATTTGTAGAATTTTTTTAATCACTTAAAATGGAAGAAAGGCAAAACTTTAGATCAAAACTGAAAAAAAGTCTTACAGAGAATATATTGCCATAAGTCTTAACGTGTCAGTATCTATTTTTATTAGAAAAATGTAAATTTAGAATTTTTTCCCTAACTTAATTTTACATTACCATTTATTAACAAACTCTCATTTTGCAGACAATAAATGAGAGGCTGAAGAAGTTAAATGAGTTGCCCACCAGCATCCAGCTCATTAAAACTAAAAAAGAGATTCTTGACTGCCTAGGGTGGCTATCTTTAAAACTGATCAAATAAAAGCTGAAGAAACTATATTGTTGTCAAATTAATGCAGCCCCTTGGGGCTTCATATGTCACACATTTTATAAAAGAGAAGTGAATAAATGGTGAGTTTAGTGTATTTCCATGGGTTTTTAAATATTGTCTTATTTAAAATTTACCTTCAGTTGGATTAGCAAAATATAGCTTATTTGCACTGTTTTTTTGAGGTTCATGAAAGTTCATTATGTAAACCAGAAATCATGTGACTGCTATTTCAAACTTTGGCAGAAATTACTAGAAAAAAGTCCCTCAATGGTCAAAAGTGACCCTTCTCTGCTCCTTCAATTAGAACAGTAGATTGTGAGGATATTAGGGAATTGACTTTTGGCTTTAGTATTCACATGACTTCCCCAGGCTGCTGTCCTTCACCACTAGGCATGTGCTATGATATTAGAAGTCAGCTGTTGTAAGATTTTCTAGTCCAATGGGTTAGGAATGTTCAGCATTTTTATTTTATTTATTTATTTTTTTCCTTTGGCTGAGTACCCATGTTCAGTTCTTTCCTCTCCCATATTTTATGAACTGGAAACCCCCTCTGATATTTTATTTTATGAATTGGGGGGAAAGTCAGATATTTAGATTAAAAATGTGTGTTTTAGCACATTAGTGGCATATTTTGCAAGTTTGCCTATAAAAAAACCTAATGTTGATAACAGGCCGTAGAACAAGATTTAGTTATTTTGTATTAAACTTTGCCCTCTTTTTTCTACTTTGTGCATGTGTGTATGTTTGTTTGTGTGTGTGCTGTTTCCTGTAGAGGTGAGAATCAGGTTTATTTCCTTCAAATTTCTCATTAATGACTAATGTGTTGATGTGCTAAGCACAATGTTAAAATGGCAATTAATATGCTGCATTTATGAAAACCTTTGCCAGCTGCTTTATATCTTCCAGGGACTGGAAAATTAGGATTATTTGACATTTATATATAAATACAGAACAAAACTCCAAGAAGCAAAATAAAATGAATGGCCACAAAAGTGACTGGGATTCATTTCTCTCTTGTATCAGTTGGTTCATCATGGCATGCTCTAATATTGAACTGAGTTATGACATCTGAAACTGGCCTCATGCCAGACTGGGGGAGCTGCCATTACGGCATACCTATGACATCAGAATCCTTTGACTAGTTTAGCTCAATGGGATGAAACAGTGGTGGTAAATCTTTTAGAGATCAATTGCCCAAAATGCAACCCAAAACCTACTTGTTTATTGCACGCTGTCAACACTGCAATTAAACCTGAATACTGAAGTTTTAATTTAGAAATAACAACTCATACATTTGGCTTATGTGCCAACAGAGATTCTGTGGCATGCATTAGATAGGTTTGCCACCACTGGGTTAAGAGTATAATGACCATGAACTCAAGGCTATCATCATTCTCTCCTTTTCAAATAAAAATCTTTTTTACATCCATAAACTGAATGCCTTTGTTCTAGCATATGGAGATGCCACTATTCATTCATGGTGATAGATAATGGTAACTCAGCATCTACCACAGAATAATGTTAAAGCTCAAAGATCGAAGGTAAGTCTTGTTTACTGGTCAAGTACACTGTCTTAGAGGTTTTTTATCCTGAGTTAAAAATCACAGCTCAGCTTTGTATTATCTGGGTAACTTTATGAAAGCTATTTAGTTGCATGAAAAGGTCAAATGGGAGATTTAACTCATCAGCTTTTTTGGAAGATTTAATGTACCTGGCAAATGAGAATTAATAAACATTAGTTATCTTTAGTAATCATATCATTTTTGTACACACATGGATGATTTCCTGTCTACTATTCTAGTAAAAAGGTTAACATTTATTCTTCTAGTGTAATCATTCTTAAATTACTTAAGCTGTCTACTTATATGTATAATTTGTATTATTCATTGCATCATAAAATCATGTTTTGAAGTGTTTTTCATTTATTGTTTCTCACCTATACTTAACAGAATTGATTTTCATCAGTATAAATTGTTTTCATGTAGAATAGCTATAAATGCTAAATATGTGAGAAATGCCCTTTAAATTTTTTTTGTTTTGTAGTAATTTTAGATTGACAGAAAAAGTGCAGGGTGTTTTCATATACCAGGCTTCCTGTAATATTAACTTTTTTATAATCATGTACAATTGTTAAAACCTAAGACATTTACAGTGTTGTAATATTTTTAAGCTTTATATTTTATTATAATTTTGCTAGTGTTCTCCTTAATATCCCTTTTCTATTCCAGAATTTAATCTACAATCCTACAAATTGCAATTAGTTGTGACACTCTTTCAGTTCTCCCAAATCGGTGACAATGTGCCATCCTATTTTTATCATTCATGACTTTGACTCTTAATGAGGTAGACTAGTGTGTTATTTCATGAACGTTTCTGTTTGGGTTCATGTGAGGTTTACTCATGACTAGACTTTTGTTATATAAAAGAGCACAGAAGCAATGCTGTGTCCTCACATTCATGTGCCTTGTTACTGGTGATGTAACTAGGATCTAGTGAATAGGATAGTTTCTGCTGGATTTTCCACTATGTATTTATTATTTTTTTGCTTCATAACTGCCCAATATTTTGGCAAAAATTCTTTGAGTCTATTGGTAATACTGATTCTCTTTTCCCACTGATTTTAAGCATCTCACTGGAGTTTGCTTTCCACAAATTTGTAGTATTTTTCTATCACTAAAACAAATACATAATTCAACTTATAAATACAGAGACTCCAGTTTTGCTCACAGCTTTGGAAGTTCCAGTTCTGGATCAGTTTGTCCCTGTGCTTTTGGGCCTGTTACAAGGCAGTACATCACAGTGGAGTGTGAGTGATAGAATAAAACTGCTTGGCTCAGGACCCAGAAGTGAAAATGAAAGTCTGGATTCCACAGTCCACTTCTAAGTCATGCTTGTTAATGAGCCAGACTTCTCTTATACTCCATCTCTTAAAATTTTCCCTATCTCCCAAAAGCTCTATTCTGGGTACTCAAGCTCTAAATGGATCACTGAGGAACACTCAAGAACAAACCACAAGAACTGTCATGTTTGCCTAAATGGATTGTATACTTTATTTCTCTTACATTTACTAATTGAATTTTTTAATAAGAGTTGTTTTCATCATTGATTTACTTATTTATTTATGCAATTATGTGTTTATATCAGTATTGACTGTGTTATTACCTATATTCTATATGTAAGAATCCATCCGGTACTGTCATCTATTTTATTATCCATATTGTTCTGCTTTGATCATTTGAAGCTCCTTCTCTTGATTCCTCTTTGTTCTTATAGGCATGCATAATTTTTGAGCAATTTCTAACTTGTGACATCAGAAGCCACAGAAATCAAATTCCATTCCCCAAGTCCAAAAACCAAGTTTAGATAATCACTTTCTTCTTCATTCTGTTTCTTGTACCCTCTTCTTCAGTTTCCCAAAGCGTGCATGATAATCCCTTGTCCTCCAGACTTCCATATAGTTTCTTTTTAGTTTTCTTTGTTTTATACAGTGTTCTTCTTAAATTTCCCACCACAGGTAAAACTACTCTACCAAAGGGAAACACTTTGCATACCAGCCCTCAATTTTTGATTGGCTCTATTATAAAATCATATGCTCTTATGATTTATGGGGGCAAAATTAATAATTACCACAATTTGTCAGTTTCTAAACTGTGCTTTATGCTATTGTTATTTTGTATAATACTACTTTAGCTAAGATGTCATATCAGTTGCAATCAGCTGTTCTCCCTTTTGTAATAATACTGGGAAGCTTTGGAGTAATAACCTCACCACAACCCAGCACCAAAGAACTGGGAACTGAACCAAACACACACCAATAGCTAACTCTTAATTAATTGTGAAGGTATGATCTTCAGGCATAAAAAACCAACAACCTCTTACACACAGGAGGCATCCCTGAAGAATAGACTTTTCTTAGAGAGGACATGATACTAGTGAGATAACTGCTTACTACAAGAACTTACAAGGTTAAATACAGAAAATAAAATATAAATTTTTGAAAATAGAAAATGACAAGATTCAGAAGCAAAATGCAATCTCAGACCTCTAACCCACCCAGAACAAGTCCAGGAGATATGCAGATAGAGGAAAATCAAAGGTATATACCTGAAATTTCTGAAATAATGGGAAATGAAGTAAAGAAACAAATCCAAGAGGCAACAGAGGAAATCAGATCAGAAATAATCTTTCAGATAAAAAATAAATGGCAACAATCATAAAGAAAATGCTCAGTAAATCTAGAGTAGACAGAGGGCAGAAGATTTAGCTCAGTAGCATAAGCACCTATCTGGCAAGCACTAGGTCATGAGTTCAGTTCCTGGTACCAAAATAATAATAATAATATACAATGTATTAACTCGTTATTCTCTTATCATCTTGTTAAGAAATTTTATTTTAGGGGGAGTTTAGCTCAGCGGCGTGTTTTCCTGGCAAGCACAAGGTTGGGAGTTCGATCCTCAGTATCAAATTTTTTTTTTCATTTTACCTTTTTTTTTATAAAATAAGAATAAGTAAATAAATTAAAAATTAAAAGTTAATTTTTTCACTTTTATGAAGCGCCAGAAATCTATTTTTTAAATCCTGATATTAAGTTTTTGTGTTTTATGTAGCAGATAGATGGACTATATGCCTCGTATCCCCATAAACTGTCCTGGGTGGTCCAGAGAAGAACCATGACCTCGCTGCTGTCGCAACAGAGGTGAACTGCATGGCAAGGCCCAGAGATCAGAGGAAATGCCAATGACACATGAGAGCCCTGATTGTATAGTTTTATTATGGGAGTAGATTAGCATACTTAAAAGAAATTGATGAAATATCATCCGTAATTCAATTTTATGGTCACCAGATATAACTTGAATAGTGGATACTATCTTCCTCCTCCCTCTTCTCTTTCTCTTTCTTGTTCTGAAGGAAGTCAATTTAGCTCTTCAGCTGGAAAATAGGTCAGGAAAATGAAACCCAAATTTTCTCTAGTTCTGTCTGCCTCTAATGATAGCTATTTTTTAAACTTCCAAATGAAACAAGAGGTCAAGGCTTGGCAAAGCTGGGTCGGGAAGCAGGTGTGACCTGGTAATTACAAACCCCAGGACACATGAGCAGAGCAGTCCCCAGAGCCATGCCTGTGAATTTATGAAGACTGGAGCAGGTTTTTGATAGAATGCCCTAGCCATGAATGCACGATGCAAAAAGGACAGTGCATGGTAAACTTTTGGCCTGTGTTCTCTCTTGCATGGTGGTCTACTCTCACCCTGAGAAGTGTACTTGCTTTCTTACTTTTACTTGGCCCAAAGTTACTCTGCAGAGCATGTTTCTTTTCCTACGTTAAATCTAAAACCTCACTACTTTTTGTACTTGCTTTGACCAGTTCTTTGCTCAGGATAGGAAAAACCTGGAAACCAATGCTGTAAGGATATTTCAGCACTCCAAAACCCTGTAACAAATATCTAAGGAGAAAAGCCAGTAGCTTCTTCTATGTGTTTTGTTTATCCCTTTATCTCATTCGTTTGGACATAGTTAAACATTTGTTTAAAGAAAGGCATCGATTAAAATTTTCTAAACCAAAATAATTTCAAGAATAGGGGTAGGAACAGAAGGTGGTGTGTCAGAAAAATCAGGTGACAGGCCTCTGTGTCTTGCTCTCCATTTCCAGAATCTTTTGTAAGTCTTTTAAGGACAAAGATGGGAGGAGGGTGTTTCTTCTCTGATAACTTAAAACAGCTTTATTCCCAGGATCCTTCTCTGGTACTCCTAGGAAAGACTTCCTGTCTCAGTGCTCCCTCAGGACCTCCAAAGTTCATAGATTTTCACAGCTTTTTTTTTTTTTTTTTTTCTCCAAGTTCCATTTTTGCTTTTACAGGAGGAAAGAGCAATTGATCTCATTCTCACTGATTCTCTTGTCAAGGAGGAAATCTAATCATTTAGATGGAGAGTTTGAATGATAAAAAATGACAGGAAACCCATTCTAGGAAGTTTCTGGTGATTATATCTGTTTGCTCTAAATTACATTGACTTATTAAAGAACTGATAATTATGAGCATTCCACAAAAGCAACTTCTTGCTAATTTGAGAAGATAAGGTAAACGTACAACTTACTTTAAGCTCTTCAAATGTTATAAATTCAATAAATGTATGCTAGAGGAATGAATTATTGAATTAATTGGTAAAAAGTCTTCATGGGTAGATTCCAGAACAGTATACTAGTGAATTGAATCTCTAGTATTTATAAATTGGATAAAGATACAATTAATTTCGAGATCATAGTTGTATTGTAATATCTATGTTGCTACAGATTTTTACCTTAATTTCATTTATATGGCTGGGATAGACAACTTTCAAAAAGTATTATCTATCACCATGTTATGTTTTATTTATTTGGTGTAAAAATACACATGAATTTTCAAATACATTTATCATGCTTGTAATGTAATTAAAACAATGAGAAATACTAACATTTATCTTGGTGTAAAAGCTATTAATACTAAGATTTACCATTTAAATATGTGTTATCTCAAATGCTTAGGAAGATAAACAATTTAGAGTTTGAAATTTTTATTCATTTATTTTGGATTTTGAAATGTTTCCATATACATAATGAGATATTTTGGGTATGGAACCTAAGTTTAACACAAAGCTCATATATGTATCATTTATGCAATACTTTTATTGTGCCTGTATTTTGTGACCAGTCAGCATAAGGTCAAGTATAGAATTTTCTATCTGTGCTATATGTTGGTGCTCAAAACGTTTTGAACTTTGGGGGATTTTGGATTTCCAGATTAGAGATGTTCTACATTTGCAGTTCTTTACTTTCTAGGACTCATGCAGTAGAATTAGTTTCATTTGATGAGTTTTGAGATAAAACATGTTATTCAAAGTTAATTTAGTCCTCTATCTCAAGTTGTCTCTGTATCAGTTAGACATTGATGTTTTAGAAATATTTGTTTAGTTGTCAATGAAGTCTTATTGATTCAATGTTTGAATAGGAAATGTAAAATAACTACCTTAGTTAAAATAAAAATAAAATAAGTCTTTATAAGTTTTCCTAAAAGGTAACCTCTTCCTCTTTTGTTTATTCTGTAATTGTGGTAAATACATTCAAATGATGGAACAATTGAAGATACCAATTATTGGGAAAACAAAGGTGACAAACTTAAAAAGAATATACATTATTGCAGACAGAGTGCATGAATTACTCTATATGATGCAATCATAAATGAGAAAGACAAAGTAGGTCTTCCAAGTGAGGACTCTGGTCAACAAACCATGTTAAAAGCTTCCAATGCTTTAATTTATGGAAGCTTTTAGGAGGATGTGAATCTAAAAGTGTGTTTTGCAATGACTTGAGAGCATAGGGCCAATTTAGGGGAATGATCCTTAAAGACAGATGATGTCTTAAAATTGGGTGACAGTACTATGTGAGCACACCCTTATATGTTTTTAAAGAATTAATATAAAATATTGGACAGTTCTGCTGGAAGATTTAAAGTAACAAAATACAACAGACAACCAAGTACTGAATCTAAGATATTGTCTGATTCTAAAATGGGTAAAAAAAAAAGTAATTTCTTAGTAGACATTCATCAAAAAAGGAAGTGCTTTGTATCTCCATCTGAATGAAAGAGAAGTTATAAAAATTATTTTAAACTGGCATTTAGAGTTGAACAGTTGAATGTCTGAAATAATATTTGAGGACCTAGGAATTTATACTACTGGTATCATTGTTTGCTTTTGGAAACTGAGAAAAAAGATTATTTAATACATCCAAAATTTCCATATCTTTTAAACAGCAATAGTCAAAATATCATATATTTTCAGTAAATTTGAACAAAAGTTCTTGGCAGACTTTAAATTTGTTTCCATGAGTAGTTCAAGGTATTAGGACTTTACATAATATGAAACAGCTGTAGGCTTCACACATCATAGTTGAGATTGACAGCATTACTAACTCCTTCATTCTCATTTTCTGAATAACTCACTCTCTAATAGTTCTCTTTAGAGCTGCAAGTTTGGCTCCCTCATAACCAACATTTTCTGAAGCACAGTCTCTATCTCAGCTGTCAGTTGACTCTTGGATGCCTTAATTGGATTTTGTTCACCTACATGACTTATTTTGAGGAACTATGATATTTTCCTTTGATTACCTCCATTATTCTCTTAAGTGAGCTGGAGTTCCTTTCTTTCTTTATTTGTGGTTCTTTAAAAATTAGGCTGAACTCTGCCTCCAAATTCTTCCCTCAGATCATCATTGTCTGGTAATCCACTTCAAGAATTCTTTGTTCTAACCACGAACCTACTGTCATGCACAGTTTTATATTTGCTCTAAATCCTTCTGCATTCATTTGGAGTTCACCATCCTATCACCTGGCTCTATTTTAAATTAAGTTTGATCTTGGACTTTTTGGTACACTCAACAACTTAGTAAATTTCTGACAGGTGGTTTATGAATTATAAATTTTGAAGCTTTCCGTTCTCATTTTTGACAGTGATATTAGCAGATATATTGCCTGATGATGATGATAATGATGATGATGATGATTTTTGTTTTTTGATGGTGCTATAAATCAAATCTAGGGCTTTGTATATAATAAGTGAGTACCAATGAGGTTTAACCTCAGTCCATCAGACATTTTCCTCGATTTTGTGATCACCTATATTATGGAAATTTTGAAGGAAGACAAAATTTAACTAGTACCTGTTGGGCTAATAGTAGCCTTTTATTTTTCCTCAAAGAAGTTATAGTGATGGGAATTATGTGGTGCATTTACCAATGTCCTTCATTCTTAGCTGCAGGCAAATGAGTTGTTAGCAGGTTAGAATGAATCTAGTTTTCAGAGGCAAATACACATTCACCAAGTTCCTGACACTGAGGTTAAAAAGTGAGAAGGCACAGATATTACATTGGGAGGTAGGATTGTTTTGGTGAATGATAATTCTCATATAAACATCATTCATTTGTTAAAATTTTTCAATTGACTGGAAATAAATCATGACCAAAATTTTGCTTGGAGAGAACAAAGAGAGGGAATGAGTTATATGATTTTTTTTTTAAGTGGATGAGGTTGAAAACAACTCCCTTCAACTGACTCATGTGATCATGTGCTAGGGAACCTGGTGAGCTGGCTACAGCTAACTATAGCTGGTTATAGATCATTGGAGCCACCAATGCACTGCTCACATCATGGTACTTTAAACCATTGTGCAAGAGCATCTCTGTAGCTCCTGCTTCTTGGTATCCTCAGCTCTGGATTCCAGGCCTGGTGGATGCATCAGATTGGCTAGGCCTTCCAACAGATACACTGTATGTGGATATCCCAATCCTAGAAACAAAGATCGATAGAATTCCTGTGGTAACAATAGGTAGATCTCCTTTCCTAGATAGCAGCAGGACAGGAACTGGCTGACATTTGCTTCTGTGATTCTAACAGTACAGGCACTTGAGTCAGAAAGGCCTAGGGTCAAGTCCCCAAACTGCTACTCTCACAGTGTTAAAAAATAGTGAAAAAGGTTTAATACACTGCTTGCCATATGGTAAATAGCCAAGAAGTTACTCTTAAAGTTTTTAGATCTAGTCAACCCTCACTTTTGATTCACATGTCCTCTCCTTCATGAGTTTAGTTGTAGAGGTTGAGCATGTGATTGTGAGCACTTCTGTTGTTGACCTTTATATGCTGGTTTCATTTTTTAACCTGTCAAAGGCAGTGAGGTTTTCCAAATCCTAGAAAAAGCTTGATTTAATGCTGCCTACAACATTTACAAGAATTGCTATATAAAAAAATACATAGAGTATACATGAGAAAATACCTAGCACTTTATATAGTATATATTAATAATTCAATAAATAATTACATTTATTGCCTTTCCTTGGAAAGCTAGTTGTGATAAACTAGTATTGTTTGTATATGCAATATTACAAAACACTAGACTAACTTCATCAAATTTTTGTTTTCTTTAATTCTCAGAAAACTAGGTGAAGTAGATACCATAACTTTGCAAATGTGAAGAAACAGATTCTTACTGATGGTATAGCTAATGGAAGCTTAGTATGTTCAAGTCATTGGTGTGACTTAGTATGTTCAAGTATTTCATCTTTACATTTTTAATATGTTAAATAGTATCTTTACAAGGAGATGTACAATAAATCCTTCTTAGATTAACAAATAAATTCCAAATTTATAAATTTATTACTGTTGGAATTTTTTGAAGAATAAGGTGGGAGAGTTATAAATAAACAACAAAAATAACAATACTCATTTTAAAGTCATCAGACTTTCTGATATATAAGAGTATTCTTCTAAACAATTCTAATACAGTTTAGACAATATATTTTTCTGGTAGAAGACAGAAACGTTATATTAGAAATAATGTGTTATATTAAACGGATGTCTATAAAGGCTTGGATCACAGAATCATTACTGATTACTTTTATTACTTAGGAAAATTATTCACTTTTCTTTCAGTGTATTCATGTCAGTAAAATGGGAAAAATAACATCAAAATATATTAGACTTCGTATGAAATTACATGATGCATTATATGCATACAAATGTTCATTCTTCTCCTAATTTAATAAAGAAGCTCTTCTAAGAGAAGGAAGTTGAAAGGCATGAAATATGAGGCGTGACTTCCTATGCCATCAAAATTGAGCAATTAGAGTGCTAACAGCCCATGGACAAGGTCAGTCTTCCATAGCACTCTGATAACTCTTAAAGAGTCAAAAAATCTTTTCATATTCAAAATGCACCCAAAATATGCAATGACAGTGCCACTGATTGTGAACTTGAATGTCTCAGTACAAACAATTCTATTGTGCTGAAAACAAATGTGAGGCAATTTGTACTTGAAACAGAGCAATCAAATACTTAAAAGTCAGTAATGAATACTTTCTAGTAGAATGTAGAGAAAATGCTAGTCTCAGAAACAGTAATGAGCTTTACACATGGGAGAAATAAAAAAAATGTTGACTTAGCTAAAACTAAAAAGGAGAAAGAAATATTAGGATCATTTACAAAACAGATAATAAAGAAAACAGAAAAGTCAAAAGACTGCAGACCAATAAATTTCTCTAGTAGCTGTGTTAGATTTTGTTTGCTTCTTATTTCTAATCAATATTGCGGAAAGCCATAAAGATGCAAAATGTAACAAAGAGAGAAATAAAATTAGTAATGTGGAAGGGGTAAAAGCAAATAAACTGAGACAGAAGATTTTCATGAAATTTAGAGCTCTCAAGAAGGATCCAGAGTCAAAACGTTTAAACTGTTGAAAGAGGAAAAGGAAAAAGAAAGCAGATATGTGAGATCTGGAAAATTAATATTCAAAGTATAAAATTTCTATGAACCAAAAGTATTTTTCTTTATCTAAAACACCTTTTCTAAGATGTCTTTTAAACTCTTGTCACTAAAGATTATGTATAAGAAAAAGATTTAAAGTTTCCTTGGTAGTAACTAGACCTGAGTTTCAGTTAAAATTCAAAACTTTTATTTTAAGGTAACTTTGAAAAATAAAAATATTAAGTTTTTTGTAAATGAACTATGTATAAAGGAGATTAACTCTTAAACCCTGATAAATAAATCTTGGGTTTCTTATGTAACAAAGTGGAGTAATTTGTGAAATTCTCTGAAAACCAAAATAATTTATTTGAAGTTGTCATTAGTCCTTAATCTTTGAAGAATACCATGTTCTGTAAGATAAGGGCAGACCTATGAAAAATTAAACTTATATACACAATGAAGAGATTTGTGGATAAGCAAACATTAAGTATAAGACATAAAGATAGGAAGTAACACCTTGGATTGAGGCCACTAGCTGCTATATAGGTGTACTGATGCTTGGGTGGATTTTTGACATTGTGTATTTAAAATTTTGAATGTATGTATCATCCATCCATTACCTACAGAAAATGTTTAAAATACAGAAAAGTTACCTTGAATGGTAGTATTTTCCCTTCTAAGCTATTGCAAGTTTTTCTTATCATTTTTTTAAATATTTAAGCAATATGACCAATCTTATAACTACTACTACACCTGGTTGTAAAATTTGCAGAGACTAAATCCATCTATCTTTTTAAAAAATTGAATAATTAGATGAACCAAATTGACACAATATGCTCAATTTTATCGTCATTTTTCCTTATGTTGATAAAGCTCCATTCTTAAATAAAGAATAGACCAAAAGAATAGAAAGAGTGGGATGTAACATTAAATTAAATAGGTTGACTACATATTGGGGATATATAGCTTTCATATAGATAAAGAGAGCAATATATTTTTAAATAAAATTCCTACATTCTTTTTGACCTATTTTTTCAACTATAAATTTGTGTTATGAAATATAATAAACTTAAAGTACAAATATTGTTATGCCTCAACATTAGGACAGCAAATAAATTACCCTAGAAATGTTAAGCTTTGAGTTCATGGTAAAATATTAACAGGAATTTTAGACAAAATTGAATGAGAAGTTTAAAGATAACTTTAACCATTTGAAACAAGCCAGCAATCTGTGAGCCAAACCTCCATACCCTCACTTGTTTTTGGAAATACAACTTTTTTGGAGTTCCGTCACTCTCATTTGTTTGCACTCTGTGGCTGCATTCATGCTTTTGTGGCAGACTTAAATAGTTGTGGCAGAGACTGAATAGTCTTCAAGCCTAAAATATTTATGTTATTAATATTCACTGAATCTGATCTAAATGATGTTTGAAAACAATTTTTTTATGTTGCAACAGTTCTTAAGCTATGGAAAACTCAAAACAATATTAGTACTATATTCTTCATATCTAGGTATCTAAAACATTATCATTCATTTTCTATAAAATTTTGACTACTTTTCTTCAAGATAGTAGTAGATAAATTTTAAAGCTCTATATTTGGCGAAAATGTAGAGATAAGAAAAACCTAGCAGGGCCAGTGTTTTAGCTCAGCAGCATAAACGCCTACCTGGCAAGCACTAGTTCATGAGTTCGATCCTCAGTACCAAAACAAAAAAAATCAAAAAACAAAACAAAACAAAACAAAAAACCTAGCAGATTTCATAAAGGCTCTTCATCTGGATCACCTTCAAACAGTCTGTAACTTGTTTAAACATGTAGAAGTTTATCCATTTGTATGTATGGCCATAACTCATCTTAAAGATCTATAGCTTCCAGAGAATATAAAGGTAAAAGTTCAAGTAATTTTCTTAGAATTTCATGACTCAGAAAACTTTAAGGTTAATCCAGGCAAATCTGTCTTTAAAGCTATGGACTATGAGGCCTTAGATACCATGCTGAGGATCATTCTAATGAAAGATTCACTTTTGCATAGCTAACTTAGATGTTGATGTTTTTGTACAAGATTTGTTAGATACTCTTGTATCTAACCTGCTGATTATATCTATCAGCATCCTTCAGGTTAGATTTGCCTCTTTTTCTTCTATGGTGACTGAGTTTTTGTTCTGGCTAGCCCAAGATAATAATTGGCTGTGCAGATGTTTAGTCAGATATTACAGAGTATTCTGTAGCAGTGTGTTTGGGTGAGGTTAACATTTGGATTAGTGAACCCAATAAAGCAGACTACCCTGCTGCATATCAATAGGCCAGAATGATGAAAGCCTGAATAGAACAAAAGGTCTCACATTTCCTCTTGCTTGACTGCCATTGACCTGGAACACCTAGATCTGTTTGTTTGTTTGTCTTCAGATTTGAACTCTTAAACTGTAATAGTCACTCTTCCTGGGGTCTTATGCATGTTGGTCTCCAGACTAGAACATTTACTATCAGCTTTCCTGAGTTGCAAGCTTGATGAGTCATCCTGTAAATCTTAGGACCATGAGCTGCCACAATCAAGGGAGCCAATCCTTTATGAGTCTTTCTCTCACTCATCTCCATGCATACTATTGATTCTATTTTTTCTGGAGAATCCTTATTAATACACTCTACTCTGAGAAGGTCCTGTCAGAATGGTAACTTTCAATCTCATTTACAATCCATGGCCAGCTCCCCAGATCTATACATGTGCACACACCTCTCAGAAACTGAGACAAATGATCTACATTGACTTAATCATCTCATGTGTCTGCCAGACATATCCTTAGCATAGAATAGAGGGTGAGAGCAGACACAGCAGAAGTAGCATCAGAGCATTTTCTGACCTTTTTCTAGAAGTTTATATGAAAGATGATTAGATCCACCTTCTTAGAGTTCTATAAAACCTTGAATATTTGGTATATTTTGTTATGAGCTTTGGGCCTTTGCCACAAGTTTGTAACATACTGGTACATATTGTCATGGTTTATATCAGTGGCCCCCAAGCCTCATGAATTATGGACTTGACCAAATCTAGCATTTGTCATTGTTTCGTTGTCTAGCACTGGGATTGGTGGTGTGAGTGTCACACCTGCCTAGGTGTGGAGCCAGCATAGGATGTAACAGTGGGAAGGTGGTGTGTCTCTCCCTCTTGCTGGTTCATGCCTTGCTATGTTTGCAGTGGCCGTGAGTGGCTGCCCTGCCACACTTCCTCGGAGCCAACTGAGTATGGGCTAAAACCTCCAAGAACTGTAAGAAATAAACTTTTCCTTCTTTCATGTTGGTCATCAGGTATTTTGTCCTAGGAGTGGAAAAAAATGTAACTAAGACAAAATTTGTTACCAGCAGAGTATGGTGGTTTCTGTGACTATATCTGACCATATGGTTCAAGAGCCCTTGGAAATGGCTTGTGGACAGAGTTTGGAAAGGTTCAGAGATGTCACCCGAATGCATAGATCTTAAACAGATTAGGCTGTTCTGTAGAGGTGATTCTGGTCAGAGCTCAGGAGTCCAGAAGGCAGATAAAAAGCCTACTGATAAAGACCAGGCTCAGGAAGTTTCTGCTGGAAAGAAGGACTGCACTGGTTGTTGGACTCCAGTTGATGTGTGTTATGGCTTGACAGAAAGCTTGTCTGCATTTTGCTCATGTCCAGAGACTTTGCCTGAGATTAAAATTCAGGGCAGTGGACTGTTTAATCTTTGAGAAGAAATTTCAAGGCAGCCAAATGTTGAGGCTGTGGCATGGCTATTTTGGGGGCTTTTAGCCAGATTTATGTTGCAAATCAAGAGCAAAGAGCCCGGCAAGATAATTTAAAATGCTGTGAGTTTGGCCAGAAGGAAAACTCTAGTAAAGCTGTGGATTGTAAAGATAGAGCTGGAACTTGGATTGCTGAGAAGGAACAGAAAAATAAAAAAGATGACCCGGGGGCAGTGAGTCTCCATCCTTTGCACCCTCAAAATTGCAAAAGTGAAAGACTTTGCTCAGAGGAGAAAGCTGCAGAGAACCATGCCCCAGAATGGCGACAGAGGCCACATGAGGTTCCAAAACGGCAGCAACCATACTATGTTCCAGAATGGTGACAACATAGAGAAACTTGTTGTCATAATAAGGGTCACAGAGCCCAGCAATCCAGGCACTTGACCTCCACAGCCAGGAAAGCAAAAAGCCTGGTTACTGCCCCAGCTGGCAGTAAAACTTGGTGACATCCACATGGCACTGAGTTTAGGTGCAAGGAAAATGCACCAATTCTGAGGGTAAGACGGCTTCCACTCTGATTACAAAAGACCTGGCAGGCCAAGCAGTATGCCCTGAAAGGGCAATATGTAAAGATGTAAAGATGAAGCCAAAGATGCAGTAGAGACTCCTGAATTTTGGAAAAGCCAGAATCATCCAAGGAAAGCTGTAAAAACTGAGCAGAGGGGGCTTAAGAGAGAAGCTGTGGGAGCTGAAATCCCTGAAAGTGCTATGGGGGTGGAATTACCCTAGTCTTCTGGAACTTGTAACCAGATTGCTTCAAATGCTGATCATGGAACACTAGGACTTAATATTAGCCCTGCTGGATGTTGGACTTGCTTTGTTCCAATGCTTTGTGTTCCCATTTGTAACTTTTGGAACAGTAGCGTTTATCTTGCACCTTGTATTTTGGAAATGTTTAACCTTGTTTCATTTGTATAGGGAGTTATAGTTAAGAGTTTGCTGTAGATCTTGGAGGAGACTTGGGACTTGAACTTTTCAGCAATGCTGAATATGTTAGGACCTTGGTAACTCGGTAACTCTTGAAGATGGACTAAATATCTTTGGTATAAAGAATGCTCATGAGTCTTTGGGGACCAGAGGTGGAATTTCATGATTTATGTCAGTGGCCCCCAAGCCTCATGAATTATAGATTTAATAAAATCTAGCATTTGTCATTGGTTCATTCTCTATCACTCAGATTGGTGGTGTGAGTATCACACCTGCCTAGGTGTGGAGCCAGCATATGATGTAATGGTAGGAAGGTGGTGTGTCTCTCCCTCTTCCTGGTTCATGCCTTGCTATGTTTGCAGTGGCCATGAATGGCTGCCTCACCATGCCACACTACCTCAGAGCCAACTGAATATGGACCAAAGCCTCCAAGAACTGTAAGAAATAAACTTTTCCTTCTTTCATGCAGGAGTCGGGTATTTTGTCTCAGCATTGAGAAAAAAGTAACTAAGACACATATGAATCATAATATCAGTGTTCTGATTTTGTTTCACTAGTAATAAAAGGAATGATGGGCCAGTATTTCTCTATTGAAAATAATGCTAAAATGAGCATATAGATTGGTACCTTTATGTAGACCTTAATTATTTATAATATGATGAATAATAAGCAAAAAAAATAAAATTTGGGATATATAACCAATTGTCTAAAATGACTTATTTCCTCACTTTCAAAGTACATAATATTATCAAACACATTTGAGAATAATAATATGAAATCAAAAGAAAAATGAGATATCTTCAAATATTTACTACACTGACAAAAGTGAAATTTATATGTTGCTGATGGAAAGGAAAAAGAATTTAGGCAGTATTTATATCTGCCATTTTCCTCTAAATATTCACTATAAAATATAGAAAAATTAGAATATTGTTATTATAACAAGTACCTGTGCACAAGCCACAAATCTCATGCACACACATGCACCATACACACACAACAACATGCCAGAACAATTTGAAGATATGTATCTTCAATGCTATTACATATATTATAAATATAATTCTTTACTAACTACTATATAATCTCTTAAAATAAGTACTTTTTATGTAAATACAATACCATTATGAATAAGAAAGCTAATAATAACTTTTTATCATCATCTATTATTCAGTCTATATTCACATTCCTCCAATTGTTCCTAAAATATTTATAGTTTTTAAAACAAGGTTCCAGTAAAATTCACGTGTTGAATTTAATTTTTATAGTTGCTTTGATTCTCTTAAATTCTGAGCTACAGTGTCAAATATAAGAGTTCACTAATCATGCACATTTTATTTATGAAGTAAAATGATATTGACATTTAAGGAATGTCTTCTGAAATAAAGCAGCTAGGAGCAGAGTGGGCTCTGTCCTGAACCAATTGTCACTTAACTCAAGAAAGGCATAAAATATGATCACTATGTTTTCTGGAAATTGTCCTAAGGACATTTAACAAGTGGAGAAACAGATTCATGAAGTTCTATTAAATTTCAGTAAATTTATTGAGAGTGTGTGGCATTTAAGTCAGAACTTGGTTCATTCCTCTGGTTCAGATCGATCTTAACAAAACGAGTCTAAAATCTCTAATTCAGATCTATGATAAAAACAGAAGTTCCTGTTACTCCTAAATGCCTGTCAAGACCCATAGATTTACCCAGGTGAAATCTGTTGCTTTCCCATCCTCCTTCCTTTGCCAACATTCCCTAGTGCCTTGAAAGCTCTACTAGAGTTATATGCAGCTGAGACAGTTCATGATTTTAGAAAGAGGGCTGACATTATTTAGATAGCACTTGGATAATTCATATTTAAGGGTGTTGTTAAAAATAATAGACCTTTTTGATTCTATAGTGTCATAACTTGGATAAAGTATTACCTCAGTCAAAATAAAAATTTAAGATCCTAATGATTAAAATGTTCTATATAATATACTCCTATAGAAAATATATAGATTTGTTTTAAGATATAATTTTATTTTTAAGACATACATGTCTATAACCTTGAAAAAATGCTTGATGAAACTTGTTTATTCTCATAAAATAATGACTGTAGAAATCTATGTATCATCTCCAGGAAAATGTTTTAACTGTAACACATGCTGTGTATGTTGAAAGCAGACTCTATATGTAGAGTATATGCTCAATAAATACTAGTTCATTTCAGTTGATTGCAAATGTGAATTTTTAAAATAAATTATTTGTCAGGAAGATAAAGTCTACAGCTAACTCATTAAGTCTGACACTTTTAATGCAATTATAAATCATTAAATGAGTTTGTTAAGAAAATGTTTGCATTATAAACAAAAAAGAATTGTTTATTTTTTATTAAGTCATTAGCTTTAATGCATATACTTAAACCCAAGTTGAATCCAGGTAACCTGTTTGAAATAGTCTGGAGGAATCATATTTTTAATATCCATGGTGCTGTTAGAAATTACAATAAGTCTAGTGTTAGTGACAATAACATTTGATTAATTAACTGTTTTTAACAATTCATATGACACTGAACGCAAGTCAATCAGAAAATTACTTTCAGTAAAAGTTTGCTACTAGATAATAAAGTGAAATCATTAGGAATCAACAAGACATATACTGAAACACAATTAAGAACCCAATTTTCTTTGCTGAGTTAGAGTTAAATAAAATCTTTGCTTAATCTTTGGAAGAGTAGTGCTTTGCTATTAATTATACCTAGGATTTTTGTTGTTGAAACAACCACACTAGTTTAGGTTTTATTTTTGCAAGGCTATGAGAAATGTTATTGCTGTTTCAACACATATAGTACATAGTACATAAAAGTGTATCTCATGCTTTGTGAACAGAAACAAAAATTCTCAAGCATTAACAATTATATCAGTGGGATTTTGCATTAAATTAATCTTTGGAGAGGAAGAAATGTAGGCTGTAAACAAGAAAAATATTTCTCTTAAGACAGTTAAACATTAACGAGGTGCATTAATCAAATTGTGATTTAATGTTCTGCAAAGTCAGCCATAAAAAGTATTTTCCAGTACTTTTCTACTTCTGCATTATTATTTTTTTTCAGTAATACTAACTTCCATATATAGCAAAAAAGAAAGTGTTTAACTGGACATGTAATTTCCTTTTGAACCAAAGATTCAATAAAACTTGTGCAGGGAAGAAATTAATTGCAACCTTTACTTTTTATCACAGAAATTCTTAGCATTTGGATATATGCCTGCTTTTTTGGTGAGAAAAAATATTTCTTATTTCATTGTAATTAATTTTTAGTGGAAAATACAGTGCCTGAAATATTTCCACAACCTCTTTATAGAGAGAAGAATGGAAGGAAAGTCTGGAAGGAAAGAGAGAGGAAGAGAAAAATTGAGGAGAGGAGGAAAGAAAGGATGACTTTATGTCAATCTAACTCAGTGAACTCTAGGAAAGAGAGGTCTCAAGGAAAGGTGCTTTAAAGTTTATAGTATTTACAAATAAGGAAAAGCATACTATCTGTTGAATATTGACCACTCTGCCTTTTTAAAATTTTTTTTTTATTATTTTGAAGGTAGTAAAATACAACAGAACAAGACAGAACAAAGTCAGTTGAGACAATGCAGTAAAACTGGTACAGAACATCACAGCACGTTACTGTAATAACAGTAATAGGTACCATAGTATATCTCATTATCTTCGTAATAGTTATCCTTTCAATCAGGTATAGCAAAAGCACACCAAATGCAGAACATTATAGAACTTATCAAAACAGAATATTGAATACAGCAATACAATTAAACAGAACAAAACAAAACAGTGATAACAATATTTGCCTTCAAAGAGATGGTAGAAGGAAATCCCCCATATTTGAAATATTGTATATGGTCAATCTCCCAAGAGATGCTCAGACCTCTGGCTCCAATTTACTAATGGGGTGGGGGATGTTTGATTCTCATCCCACATGCCAGTAGGCTCACGGCTGCTTACCAGGGAGGTGAGCGGGTTGCTTTCTTTCCCAGTGTCCTAAGTTCTAACATGATGCAGATCTCAGGAGACACTAGCTGGTTCTCTGCCTGGGGTGTCTGCCACTTGCTCAAGCCACAGTTGCTTACCAGGGAGGTGAGTGTGTTGCTTTCTTTCCCAGTACCCTAAGTTCCAACATGGTGTGGACCTTGGGAGATGCTGGCTGGTTCTTTCCCTGGGGCACCCGTCACTTGCTCGAGCCACGGCTGCTTGCCAGGGAGGCAAGCAGGTTGCTTTCTTTCGCAGCACCCTAAGTTCCAACACAGCACAGATCTCAGGAGAAGCTGGCTGGTTCTATCCCTGGGGTGCCCACTGTTTGCTGGAGCCACAGCTGCTTACTTTTTGGCTTTTTATAAATATAACAAAAGTATTTCAGTTTGCAGGTGTCAGTTCTGGTTTTAATCTTGATGATATGGTAACCTTTTTTAGTATTGTAGTCACTTCCTCCTTGCCTAGATACAACACCTGGTACCCTCAACTTAAAGGGACTAGAGGTTTAT
Source organism: Hydrochoerus hydrochaeris (assembly GCA_004027455.1). Taxonomy (NCBI): domain Eukaryota; kingdom Metazoa; phylum Chordata; class Mammalia; order Rodentia; family Hydrochaeridae; genus Hydrochoerus; species Hydrochoerus hydrochaeris. The sequence goes on from PVLA01000026.1 coordinate 92,728, forward strand.
TTTGGTTCACAGTTATGGTTGCTGGTCAGTTGGCTCCAAGGAAGAAATGGCAGGGAGGAAGGGCCAACACAGAGGAATGGTTCAGGTCATGGCACCCAGGAATCAAACAGAGATATGCTGGTGAGAGACATAAACCTTCCAGGTCATGGGCCCACGCATGATCCAACTTCACAGCCCAGGCCCCCACCTCCTGATGACAAAGCAGCCATAGCACCCTGTGAACAATAGTTAAGTAGTCCAGTTTCTTTTCCTCTAATGCAAGCACATGAGCACATTGGGATAAACATATTATTCCTTGATTCATGAAAATTTTAAAAGTATTTGTTTTGCATGAATCTGGTAGTTGGGGACATTATGTATAAGAATATTGATACTCATTTGTTTCTTGGTTAAGAAAAAAAAAAAACATTTCCAGGTAGAAGACAGTAAAGTTCATTTTAACAACAGATTAGATTGAAATATACAAGAATTTAAATCATAAAAAGAAAGAAAAATAATTCAGGACTTCATGAAGACACTGACTTGAAAATAATTTTGTTGTCTTTTTTTGTTCTTCTCCCTCTGATCCTTCTCCTTTTCTTCTTCCTCTTCTTTCTTCTAAAGATCAGACATGATAATGTTCTATCATTGAGTTATACCCTTAGCCCACTTCATATGGTCTTAGTAAACTAAAACTAGCCTACAGAAGATCATAAATTCATCATATTCAATTTTAGAATTATAACAAAACATAGCTCAGGTTTTCAATTTAGTTAGTTAAGAAGTCATAAAATAATTGGAGAGACTAATTTGAAACAGGGTTAATTTGCTAACTAGCTGTTTCCTCTTTTTTAGAAAACCATCTACAATCAAGTGAACCTTTTTGAAGACACAGACTTTCTGGTCAAGTGATTATTAGGGGACAGATGTGGAGAGATACAAGACTAAGATTTTTTGGTTAAGTTCTTTGAAGTTAGGTCATATATTGGGACTTCTCACATAGTCAATAGCTCAGCATTAAGCTTTGATTATGTGAGTTTTGGGCGCTAAAGATAGCTGATTAAGAGGTAGCATGATAGAAAGCCTCTCCAAGAAAAAAAAAAAAAAACTCAGATGCTAGAATTTAACACCATGGAGAAGACCAGACAAAAGGAGAGGAATTCTCACAACCCAGGAAGAAACTTAGGAAAAAGAACAAGAAAAAAAAAAATTTAAAAAAAGAAGCATGGATGGAGGGCTGGAGCTGGGCTCGCCCCTGTAGCTATACTGGGTACAGATTAGAGTCAGGCAACTCACAATCTAGCTGAGGTCGCATCCCTGCTGAGAGCGGGATTTGGTGAGCTTGAGACCCTTGACGGGAGGAGGTGCTGCAACAGGGAGTAGAAATGGCAAACCAACATACACGGACTTTGGTGAGTGCCGGGAACTGGGTTCCCCAGATAAATGACTAGATGACATATTGGATTTGGGCAGAACAGGCTTGAATCAACAACTAAGACTGCATCAGTCAGTGACTCCTGGCCCAAAGCGATTTGTGGGATCTGCTTGGGCTGGGCCGCACCCCTGGTTGGGACCCAATATCCAGGGACGAGGCTGTTCCGAACCTGTGACATCTGCAGAGCATACAGTGACGTGCTGAAGACACTCACTGGCCAAGAGGGGAGGGGCTGGCCCACATCGACCCTGCTTGCGCCTCACAGATCAACAACAGGCTGGAGAGAACAACAATCCCTTAGCCAGTACACTTCCGAAAAGCAATATGAAAGGGTCCTGAGACCTCTGCTATTTGCCTGTCTGAAAGAAACCAGAAACATGACAAGACAAAGAAATAGCAAAAAGCCTCCAACTGCTGACCCAGGGAGTATAAGTCCAGGAGAGGTGAATGCAGAGAAGGTCAAGGGCAGCAAACATGCAATATCAGACACAGCCTCATTGGAAATAAAGAAATACTTCTGTGCCCTCATCAATGAATTTAAATCTGAAATTATAACTGAGGTGAAGCAAGATATAAGAACATTAATAAAAGAAATTCTGGGCACTCCTCAAGAAGACACAAATGGAAGAATGGAGAGAAGCCTTTGATGAAGAATATAAACAAAATCAAGAAACAGATCCAAAGAGAATATCAGGAAATTAAAAACTCCATTGAAAGCTGTCAAAACTTCTTAACAGAAACTAAAGACAGACTTTCAAAGCTTGAAGATAGATTTGCAATGTATGATCATGAAAGGAAGGAACTCTTAAAAATAACAAGGAACCAGGAAGTAACGATATAAAGGCTAGAAGATGACAAGAGGATTTATAATTTAAGAATAAAAAATGTGAACAAAGAAGCAGGGACAAATACAAATGAAATAAAAAGGCTATTCACAGAAATAATTAAGGAAAACTTCCCAAGCATAGGAAATGGAAATAATGTTCAGATATATGAGGCATACAGAACTCCAGCCAGCTACAACCACAACAGATCTACACCCAGACATATAATAATCAGGATCCCAGAAACCCATAACAAGAACAGAATATTTAAAGTGGTCAGAGAAAAGAAACAGATCACATATAAAACAAACTCATCAAATTCACAGCAGACTTCTTGATGCAAACTATCAAATCAAGAAGAGCTTGGAGCAAAATATTCCAAGCCCTGAAAGAAAATAACCTCCAACCCAGATTGATGTACTCTATAATACTGTCTCTCAAAATTAATGGAGAGACAAGATATTTCCATGACAAAGAGGAACTGGAGGAGTTTGTGACCACCAATCCAACCCTGCAAAGAATACTGAAGGACATTCTAGAGAGAGAGAAGAAAATCACCAGGATTCCAGGAGCAATGACAGAAAGGCCTCAATGAAAGGGGCAGACAGTGAAATGAAGGAGAAAAATAAACAATGACAGAAAAATAGCATAGTGGAGATGAGGCAAAGAAGATTGGCTATATTGCTGTTTTGTCTTGACTGATTTTATTTGAATCTGGCATGCTTCATAGTATCAAGTCTGAGAGTAGAGGCAACTACTCTGAAGATGATAAGATTCAATAGGATACCCATTCTGGTTTGATTATTAACTGCCTTTGAAGTCCTATAATGTCTCCAATGTTTGGTTTTTATTAATAGTGCTTTGTACTGCTATGTTTAATTATACTATGCCTGGTGATAGAGACAATTTTATTGAAAACAACAAGAGACATCATAGTAACTACTGTAGATCACCTAGTATTGTGCTTTTATATGTCCTTTTTATTTAGCGTTTCTCTAGGAATTGTATTGTTGATTTGTTTAAATTTGTTTTTCCCTCTAATACAGAAAGGCTAGGTATACATGTACAGACTTATACATGTGTAGAACTTCTAAACAGTGTATGAGAATTGATTATAGTTATTGTAAAAAGAAAGAGGAAAAGAAAGTATTCTAAAGGATATAACTGCATGTATGTTTGGGTGTGTAGGATTGATGGCCATATTACTAAGTTTTTGTTGGATAGATGAACAGAACTGATTGGACTCTCACTGTTTGAATGTCCACTTTGTATGCTTTACTTTTGTAACTTGAACAACTACTTCTAGGAGGAAAATATGTACTTATCAACTAGTGATTTCTTACTGTTTTTTTAATTATGTATTATTGCTACCCTCATTCTGTTTCATTTTTTTCTTTAAATAAGAAAAGAAAAAGAAAGCTTTGATTATGCTTGAAAATTTTGTTGTTTTTATTAAGAATTTTGATCTGTTTTCTGAAGTTACTGTTACTGTTGTTGATGCAAAATGTTCTAAACTTTTTTCAAGCCAAAATTGATTCTTCAATTGGTATTTATCAGTGCTCAAATATCTTAAAAGTATCTTTTTACAAAAAATATTTTAGATTCTTTTGAGACAGCATGTGGCCAAACTGATATGGTCCTGAGACCAATAATATGTCAATTACCAAAACCTCTACAATAAGTCTAATTCTTTTTTCTGACAGCCTGATATTTAAAGCATATGGACTTCATATCAGAGTATTTAAACTTGAGTTGACTATAAACTGGGACTTTCTGAAATTCTATTTGAGATACATAATATTGGAAGGGAAACATTTAAAATCTGTCAACTATTTATTTTCCTAGGTTTTGTATTTTTATCATGAGAAAATAATGTACCTGGAAGATTTTCCGTAATTTTCCAGACGTATATAATCTCTTTTAAGGCAGCCATGCTGCAAAAATTACTTAAGGATATTATAAAGTTTATCTTATGTCTTCATTACTTTCCTCTCATTGCAGGGACAAAATACCCAACACCCAAAATTAAAGAGGGAAAAGTTTATTTAGCTCATATCTTGCGGAGATTTCAGTCCATACTCAACTGGCTTCAAAGCAGGGTGGCATGGCAGAGGGGCAACAGTTAATGGCAGCAGAAGACAGCAAAAGCAACAAGAGCAAAAAAAAGAGTGGTAGCGAGCCTCTTTTCCTCCCTCTGACTGTGTGCAGGATACCTGCCCTAGTTTGGGTGAGCACTGACACTATCTCCATGCCCTCTTTTTTGCACAGGCTGAGGATGTTTACAAAGTGAGGACTCTTGCCTCCTGCTGAATTGAGCTGGAACTGCTATAACTCTGTTTCCTGAGGTGTGAGCATAAAAATAAGAGGTCCAGGTTTAATAAACTGTCTTTGAAAAGCCTCTCCACATGAGGCTTTAGGGGAACATCTAGACACAAACCATAACATTTCAGGACCATCCACAATTCCCAAGTCTTATGGAACATAAGTAAATGAGGTAAATGCATTGTCCTTTAAAATCATTCACTTTATAGTTAGTCTAATAATAACAAACTGTCTTGTTAACTTGCAAGATCAGTAAATTTTCAGACTATACAGTTTCTGACACACAGACAGTACAACTGGAAAGCAGGAGGTGATAGAAATCTTTGAGCTATCCTTTCTTATCATTATTCATTTGTTGGAACAAGCATGATCATAATTTTTAGAGATACTGGCAAAGGCAGATGCAGACAATGGAGAAAAAACAACGCATACAAGTAAACTGTTTTAAAGTGACTGCTCTATTTGTAAATGAATGATAAGAATTCCTACTTTGTGTGACTAACTTCTTTTTAAAATGTCCTTTAAGACCTTTTACATTCTTAAGTTGATTCCTGAGTATTTTATTTTGTTGGATGCTATTGTGAAAAGTGTTATTTCCATAATTTCTCTCACAGCCAGTTTGTTGTTTGTGTACAGAAATGTTATTGACTTTTGGGTGATTTTGTATCCAGCTACACTGCTGAATTTGTTTATTATCTCTAGTAGTCTTTTGATGGAGTTTTTGGGGTCTTCTATGTAAAGTATCATATCATCTGCCAATAGTGATAATTTAACTACTTCATTTCCTATTATTCCTTTTATTTCACTCTCTTGTCTGATTTCTTTGGCTAATGTTTCCAGAACTATACTGAATAGGAGTGGTGACAGTGGACATCCTTGTCTTGTAGGAGATCGAAGAAGATATTAGAAAATGGAAAGATCTCCCTTGCTCTTGGTTAGGAAGAACCAACATTGTGAAAATGGCTATACTCCCAAAACTGTAATACAGATTTCATGCAATTCCAATCAAAATATCATTGACATAGCTTAGAGAAAACATTCCTAAAACTGTAATACAGATTTCATGCAGTCCCAATCAAAATACCATTGACATATCTTAGAGAAAACATTCCTAAAATTTATTTGGAAACAGAAGAAACCTAGAATAGCAAAGGCAATTCTGGGCAACAAAGGCAAGGCAGGAGGCATCTCAGTTCCTGACTTGAAATTATACTACAAAGCCACAGTGATAAAATCAACATGGCACCAGCAAAGAAATAGACCTGAGGATCAATGGAACAGATTAGAAGATGGAAACACAACTACAAAGACACTCAGCCACCTTATATTTGACAAAGAGGCTAAACATGTTCACTGGAAAAAGGACAGCCTTATTAATAAATGGTGTTGAAAAAACTGGCATTCTACATGCTGAAGACTGAAACTAGATCCATGTCTATCACCATGCACAAAACTAAAGTCTAAATATTAAAACAAAAACTAAATCTACTGGAAGACAAGACAGGTAGAAATCTTGGAGACATAGGGGAAGACAAAGAGTTCATGAATAAAATGCAACCCAAATGGAAGGTACTTCAAAGAATCAACAACTAGGATCTTATTAAAAAGTTTTTGTACTTCAAAAGAAATCAACAAAATGAAAAGAAAACCCACAGAATGGGAAAGAATTTTAGCCAACAATCCCTCAGACAAAGGACTTATATCCACAACATATAAAGAACTGAAAAACATCAAGCCCCCCAAATTCACTGACCCACTCCAAAAATGGACATCTGAGCTGAATAACATTTCTCAGATGAAGATATACAAATAGCAAATAAATACATGAAGAAATGTTCACCATCAGTGGCCATTCAAGAAATGTAAATTGAAACAGCATTGAGATTTCATCTCACTTTGGAAAGAATGGTTGCCAGCAAGAAATCAACTGATAACAAATGTTGGTGAGGCTGTGGGGAAAAAGGAACACTGCTCCACTGTTGGTGGGAATGTAGATTGGTGCATCCACTGTGGAAATCAATATTGGGATTTCTTAAAAAAAACTAGGATTGGAAGTTCCATTCAATCCAGCTATTCCTCTCCTGGGTATTTTCCCAGAAAAATTGAAGAGGTCATATCGCAATGATATATGTGAATCCATGTTTATAGCAGCACAATTTGTAATAGCTAAATCTTGGAAACAGCTAAAATATCCATCAACCACAGAGTAGATGAAAAAGATGTGGTATTTTTGTATGATGGAATATTACTCAGCTATAAAAAGGATGATCTTGAGGCTTTTATAGGTAAATGGAGGCAGCTTGAGAGTATCCTCTTAAGTGAAATAAATCAGATTCACATTTATAAATATTGTATTGTATCTCTAGCATAATAATAATAAATTAAAAGAGTAATAATATCCAAAATGTATAATAGATATTGTAATAATGAAAGAGAAAGACAGTGTTCAAAGAGAAAGAACACATATAACTGAATATATGTTTAAGTGTGCAAGATAGACAACCATACTACTAAGTTTTTGATAGTCCAACAAGAAGAAGAGTTTGTTCTGTCATTGTTTGATTGTCAGTTCAATTATGCTTTGATTTTGTCACTCTTGAATAACTACTACTGAGACAACAATATGTAATATATCAACTTGTGATGACTTCTTAATTTTTACTTAATGTAATTTTTAAAAAATCTATCATTTCTACTTTTTTTTCTGTTTTGCTTTCTTTTTTAAATAAAAAAATAAAATGTCCTTTGACTTCTTAAGTTTGACTGAAAATGACTTCAAGTGTTTTTGGCTTCTCCTCAAGCCACCAAGACTGACAAATTTTGCAAATGTCAATGTTTTTGTCTTACAATAATAATTCATAAACACTTGAAAAACTGGACAAGGTTTCCAGGAAAAGCCACTTGGAGGTTAAACACAAACATGGAGCTATAAATTTTGATAAACTTTAGTGAAAAAAACATTCAAGTTAATTTTGTTGATAAATCACTCCAATACATAATGCAGTTAATATAAATTGAGAATTTTTTGGTGGTCAAAATCCTACTTCTAAAAGGAATTAGACCAATGTACCTTGAATTGGACTTCTGTGTTCTGTGTAACTATTACTGTTGTCTATTTTAGTCGGTTATTGTCATCTATACATAGAATTATTGCATGCTAATGTCCTTTATGCATTACCTTCTTAAATAACCTTAAAAAATAGTTTCAGACAGTTTAATTTTACCCCAGTTACCATAATTCTATACTGCAGATGAGACATTTAAATCACCATTTCTATACTTCAGATGAGACATTTAAATCAAAGTGGTTTTATATAAAGTTATATCTCAGTGAGTCAATCCAGACTCATGGATATTATCCAGATTGGTGACTATGAAAAACAAATGTTCTATAATTAGTAGGTATATATTAAAATCACAATCTAGATTCTAAATGATTAAACCATTAAAATTTTAGTAAGCCTAAAATAGTTTTAAAAGATCATAGGAAATAGTTATCAAATTTCACCCTCATAAAACTGCACTAAAACATGTATTATTCTTTGCTATTGAAAGATTTTTTTAAAACTCCCTTCATGTACTTGTATCCATCCATCTATCCATCCATCCACCCATTCTCCATCCATTCAGTTTTCATCCAGTCATTCATTCAGGTTTTTATTAAGCCTGAATATCAGTAGAAAAAACAATTGAAATGCTTATCAGTAGAAAAAACAATTGAACAGAAACAAACAAGGAACCCAGTGTTGCAGACCTAACAGTGAAGAGACAAACATCATTCAAGTTATCCCACAAATGACTGTAGAGTTATGAGCTGAAATAACAGTTCTGGAACAAAGCACCTGATTTTCTGAGTACTTATGTCAAAGAAATATGCTTTCAATTAAGGTGCCAGTTCAGATGCATTTTGGTGACACATTCCAGGCCAGGACACATACAGTCTCCTATGTAATCTTAATGATTTTGAACCGTATTCTAAAGCAATGGACCAGGACAACACAATCAGATTTTATTTTCAGAGAGATGGTATTGTCTACAGAATGGAGAAGAGATTAGAATGGGCATGGGAGAGAAAATGATAAGTAGCCTTGTGAATGTGATCCCTGTGGGCATAAATTGTTCACTACATTTTGCAGCACCCTCTCTTTGGGGATTTAAGGGCAAGTTGTCTCTTCTAACCTACTACTGGGAGTAGTTTGCCTTACACAAGTTGCTATTTATTTTTATCTTATAAACACTAGGCAGAATGAAATGAATTATATTCTTGTAGTCTCACTGGAGCCCAGAAAAGCTAAAGCCAAGTTCATGGACTTCCTCATACCTTTAGAGTATTGAGCTCCAGGGTATTGCATTTTGTACCTCCCTCATTCCTAGTTTTATTTAAATGTTCTAGTTTATTTGCTTTATTTTAATTGCTCAACCTTATTGTTATTCTGTACTTTTGAAATAAAAATAAATATAAATTATTGATACCATAAATACAATTATATTAAAAAACCAATACAATAATATTATTGTATAATAAAATATACTAGTACCTTAGGAGAAATGTCAGAAAAAGGAAAGGTATTTGTGATACATATGGTCTAGACACCAAGAATTGAATGTGTGAAAGCAATGTTCCTTTGAATACTACATTGCCACTTGATTGTAACAGTTAATTTCTATGTTTTTAGGAATCATATTGCTTCAAGATGTGTAAAACTGGCAAGATCCTAAATTCCAGACATCATTACCACTTAGTTTTGGAACATACTCATGATATCTGGTATTGTGCAACATTCCTTGGAATTTGTGGACGAATATGACTACTTTTAATTTGAGATATATTTTAAAAAGTATTTTAGCACAGTGATAGTGTAGTATTTTAAATATATTCCAATATATTTGAGGCATAATACTTTTTGCACTTGTACTGTCATATTTTAGATATTGTGGTTTGATACCATGCACATGACACAAAGGGGATATTTGGAATCTGAATTAGAAACTTACAATTTTGACTTTCTTTCTTCATAAGAGGGTATCAGTTTCTAACTAATGATTCTTTTAAGGTCTATAATACAGTAATCATTCTCAATAATTTTTATGGTAAAATATATAAAAGGAGCAAATTAATTATTACCAATTCATTTGGTAGTTATCTGAGAAGTGTCGGCCTAATCTCTCCAGTGTATTCTCAAACTTAATCACTGAACACACATAGTAGATACAAATAGCCATCAAGAGAACAATCCTCTGCTACAACCAACAGCCCCTGTATCCCACTGCCTCTGACATTTTTGGTTTTACCTGGTCCACACTTGTCAATTCTCAGCCAGTTACTCAGAAGGACCCTGAAAACCAGGGCAGACAGAATTGCTGTCTCACTGCACAGACCTCTTCTTAATACTTGTGTCTTGAGCTGTATATACCTATCATACTATTTTTCCAACACTGGAATAAACTCTTAAAATTATGTATCTGAACTTGTAAATATCACGTCTCCCTGTAGCTTTTCTGTTGTGTGTGAGACTTCTGTAACTGTATATCTTCACTGTGTTTCTAATTGGTCCACTGCCAAATTTGGACATTTTAGAATACTCTCATTACATATTTGGGCTTGATATTGTAATGATTCATTTACTATTCACTTTCTACTCTTGTTTTTACTCTCTCAGCACTCAAGATATCTACATTTCTTCCCAAATTTTTCTTAAGCCCAAATCCTGGTTCTTCTCCCACTTCTAGCTGGTCTACCAAGAAAAGTCACTATTTGCTGTTAAAATAGAAGAGACAAGCATATTGAAAGTTTTCTAAATGTGATCCTAAACTTGAAAATTGATGAAGGCTAATTATACAGATCCACTGGGCCAAGAACAAAAAACAAAGTGGTCACTATTATTAATTTGATAGATTTTGTTTTATGCTTAGTCTATAGGTCTTTATTACAAAATTTTAAGGCTCAGAATTCTTGCAAAGTCATCTGGGCCAATTTGGAACAAAATATATAAAATATTAGATGATCATAAACGTGAACTTGTATTTAAACAGTGGTCCCATCCCCTAATAACTTGCTTACTAATCCAATCCCCCACAGGTGGCAATTAGTGACATTCTCATGCTAGTATTTGCATTTACCTTTGTCATTAATTAGTTTATGATAGAAACAAGGAAGTCCTATCTGTTTCTATATTATTAGCATGTTGACCCATCTAATTTTTAAAATACTTTATGTCTATCTCTTTATTTCCTTTTCTACTATAACCTAGGTCATACTTGTGCGTTATACTTCCTAGCACTAATGTCGTTGGATTTTGACTGGCTCTCCTGCTTACATTTTTGTTTTCTTCTAAATCAGCCCATGTACAATAGGCAGAATGATATTATAAATCAAAAAATTCCATCATGCTGTGTAGTTACTGTTTTCCTATTTCAAAGTCTTCTCTTTGTACCCAGGATAAATACAAATAGCACTCATAGCAAATAAATAAATAAATAAATAAATAAAATAAAATAAAGCAAAAAACCCCAAAAAACAAAACTGGTATGATCTGGCAATGCTGAATTCTTTAGCCATATCTCATATTATTCTATCCATTATTTATGGACCAACAAATCTGATTAACTTTGGATCTTCTTCCACTTAGGGGATTTGAATACACATTTATTGTATTCTTAACCTTTTAATTGCTGTTTGATCTTAAATTTTATCTGATCTATTAACTTTTTAATGTGATATTTCTTGAACTTCTAGTTTAAGGTAATTTTCTTCATATATTCTTTGATAATATACCATTATTTTTATTCATAGCTCTTTTCTTCACTTTCATTTTGGCATTTGTTTGTATGAATGTTTCTATAATGCCTTTTTTTCCAACAGGTTGTGAGTCTTTTGCTTCCTACTGTATGGCTTGTTTAGGTACTGGCACACAGTGGAAATCCAATATATTTATTGAACAAGTGAGTGCCATATTTATTTGCTCAACTTTTTCAATAACATATGTATCTTTATCATTGGATACACCGGAGAAAAAGAGAAACAAAAGTTCATTTTACTTGTGGAACAATAATACAGAATAAATCCAATTAATTAGCAAATTGCATAGTGTTTTAGAAGGAGTCTCACAGCAAATAAAAAATTGAGCAGAGTAAAGGAAATGAAATGTACCAGAGGTATGTGATGTGCAGTTCTAATAAATTACCACCTTAGACTTCATTGAATGTGTTGTATTTGGGAAGAGAATTGAAACAAGTGATACCACATGCTATTAGGATATCTAGAGAAAAAGGGAATGAATAATGGCTACCACCTTCCCTTTTTAGATGTTTCCTATAATGGTCTTAGGTGAAATGGCTTGGACTCACATAAGTGAATATTCTCCCTAGTATAAAAAAAGATGACTTTTCTTACTTTGGATTTTAAGTGATTAACTTGAGTGAGTTACTGAATGTTTTCAGTAAAATATTTCTAAAGTAAAGTGATCATACTTCTGCTTTAAGCAGATCAAGATGGGTAGTCTGACGATTGTTGTAGCAGGACATGAGTAGAAACAGAAAGACTGGGGAGAAGGCTACTGCAAGTTTTAAGCAGTAGAAAATGGTGGCTTGAATCAGATTGTAACAATAGAGTTAAAAGAATTTTGGTGCTCAGTATATTTTGAAGAGTGAATCAAAATTTATACTGATACCTTGGATGAAAGTTTCCAAAAAATAGCAAAAGAGTTAAAGATGTTTCAAATTAACTGAAAAATACAATTGGAATCAAGATACACAGGGAAGAGCTCAGATAAATATGTGCGGATAGAATTGGTAATTTGGTGTTTAGTTGGGAATTCTTGTGGAGAAGTCAAATGAACAATTGGACACAATTGTGGGAACTGGCAGTCCATGGCTGGTACTTAAACCATGAGAATAGATGAGTGAATGTAGACTGAAAAGAGAAAAAGGACTAAAGTCTGAGCCACTGAGGATTTCTGGATCCAAATATACTGAATCTGTTTTAAAAGATGATAGATTTTCACTTGGATCATAGCTAGAGTTACTCTAAAGGGGCAATCAAATCCCCTTAGAAATCCACTTAGAAATTTAAAGTGTGAACAATCCTCATGTTGCTCTGTTTATAAATGAGCTTTTATCTGATAATAGAAGCCTACATTCCTTTTCCCCCAAATTAATACTTAAACTTATGGCTGATAATAGATGTTCTGCATAGACTATGATTTTATCCTTAAGTAGATTGTAAAATTATTTCCTCAGTGTCATAATCAATCTTAAAAATTATAGTGTTTTTGTGTTTATAATATTGGATGGAACTGGGAGATGAAAATTGATGTATTTCTTAGATTTCTGCATAGGTTACACACTCTGATAGAAGTTAGAAAACAAAATAGCAATATGGTATTAAATTTTATATTCAGGTTTGTTCCAAACAACCTTGAAGATCAAACTTTGTTCTAGATAATTTACTGATCTGAAAGAATCTAAGGAAGTTAGGGTGATTTCGGAATTAACAAAGGAATTTAGTTCCTTGGGTTTAGTTCAGTTCATGACCCCACAAAGTCAGCACTGAACAACCAGCATGCTCTGGAATTGAGCTACTGATGCAGTTTGATTTTTCTTCAATTTTTGTAATTCAGACCTTTTTCTTGAAACTAAGTTAACTGTTACATGGAAGCCATTCATGCCCATGCATTCTGTAGGCAGCATTGATAGGGTATTTGGTAAGTCACTTTCCTTTGAAAATCTGGGGTCTGCAGTTTGTACTACAACACTTCTTTGTGTTGTGTATTTCTCATCTGTTTGTGTCAGTTGAGACATAGAGCAAATGTTTAGAAAAGGATTCCAAATTCTTAGCAATACTTAAGCAATACTAAAAGAATGTGGAATGTAATCTTAGTTTCTCAATTGCACACTGTTATTTCTAAATATAAAATCCTTCTAAGATTTTATTCTGGCTGGTTCCAGAATAAAATGCAATGAAGATTTTTATAAAATACATAAGAGTAGTTTAGAGTCACACATAACTGAAAGCAAGGGCAAGCTTTATCACTTAGCTGAGTGTAATAAAATGCATGTCATCTAGGAATTTAAAAGGTCTAGCTATTAGTTCAACTACAATATGGAGTTAATAATATGCCTTTTGGATCTATTTAAAAACGTAAAGTAATACCTTCAAGTTAGCAGAGTGCAAAAAGTTGATAAATAATTGACACATTGAGGTCATTTTTATTTATTACTGCTAATCTTTTCTAGTCTCCAGGCCTTGATTTCAATTAGAAAATTTTAGTACTTTATTAGTTTTAAATTGGGACATTATTATAAAGTATATTTTTTTCTAAATCAAGTTTATTGAGAGATAGTTTACATAATATAAAATGTAACTATTTTAAGTGTGAATTTTGGTGAATGTATTTGTTGAGGTTGCTATAACAAAATATTATAGACTGAATGACTTATAAACAACAGTAATTTATTTCCACAGTTCCAGAGACTAAGCATTAGGAATCTGCTGAGTGTTGACATTCAGCTGCAGGCTGTGGATTTCTTGTAACTTTTTATGTTGGGAAAGGCACGAAGAGCTCTTTCCGCCCTCTCTTGGGTATTAATTTCACCTTGTTGATGTTCTTCTTAAATGCCATATCATCTAATGCTGATATTTTGAGGGTTAGGATTTTAACATATCAATTTGGTGGTATGTGCACAAACATTCAGTTCAGAACAATGAATTTCAACTACTTCGTACACTTGGGTAACAGTTACATTAATCAAGATGTAACGTATTATCAGTACTCAAATCACATTCTCTAAGATTTTTTTCAAATAATTTTCTTATTTCAGGTATTCTCACTTGCATTTTGGTAGGTGTATGATTTGACTTTTCAGATGACTTGGTTGATGACAATATGTAATTCTGTCTTCCAGTCACGGTTTATACATAGATGTCTCCTAGAGCCTCATGCACTCATAGTTGGGGCTTTTGGATGCTGATAGGGTAATTAGAGCTTGTAGCTGTTTGGAGGGAGGGTCTGGATAGAAGAGCCAGGTCTACGAGGATGTGGCCTGGAAATATTATCTCCCTTCCTGGTTCCTCCCCTCACATTTTCAACTTCCTGTCTGCTATGTCATGGGCAGCTCTCTTCTGCCATGCCCCTCTGCCATACTATCCAACCTTGGAGTTGGCAGATAATAGACTGAAACCTCTACAGACTTTGTGCCAAAATAAACCACTCCTTCAAGTTACAGATGTTGGTATTGTGTCCTTGCAACAAGGGAAGTAACTAAAACACTTCTCATTTGTTTCGAATTTTCCAGGCTCCCACATTTATTCAAGGTGTGATTTGATAATTAGTCTTTTCCCCTTATCTCATAAAAGTTTTGCTTCAGCAACTACGATTGCTACTAGGTTTTTTAAAAGTTACTATTTTATGTAGAAATATACCGTATATTTAAAATAAATTTATTTGTTTGATTCTTGATGGAAATAATAAAGTATCCTAAAAATAAACAATGCACAAATTTTGATACCACTATCATTATGTACTTTTCCTACTATATTTTGAATCTCAATTCTTTGCTTCATTATTGAGAGTCACTGTCATAAATAACCTTTAAAACACTTAACAATTGAACAAATTTTTTTAGGTATTTCTCATATGTGTTTATGAATGTTTATGAGTGATGCATTCTTATCTATGAAATAAACTTCTAAAGCAACATAAACATTCTGTTTTTCTAGAGGTATGAAATTTGAGCAACTCATAATTTTTACTTAATGTTGACCTTATCAAAAAGGGAACATCATGCAGAATTTTAGAAATCATTTCTTCAGAGATTTTTATGCATTGATTTGCTGCTTCTTTTTTATGTTGATAAACTTGGAAAATCAAGTGATTTATTCAAGTTTTCTTGCAAAGACTTCACTTTATATGACCAAAAATATAGACCATTGATGATGCAACATTGCAAAAGGCTTCCTACATAGGCCCAAAGGATGCATCACATGCACATTCCTTAACTACACTGCTCTCTTCACTTAGTGAGGATATGCTGGGTTGTAAAACCTTCCACATAAGGGAGTGCCGTCTAAACCCCAAAGACAACTAGAAAAGGAAGAAATCTGTCGTATTAAATTGTCACTTTAAATAATTAGCCTATCTTTTATGCAGACTAACTTACTCAACAATGTAGCTTTCTTTCATCATGACATTTGTCAAGGCATTAATCAAGCTTTATTTTCTTAGCTACCATCAGTTTTAAAAGCTCTCCTGCCCTATCCTCAATACCCCTGGACCCACAGATGGCATTTCTCATTACTTGAAGATATGTGGGCATCACAGGTCGCTGTGCATACGTAGTGTAATGACTTGAGTAAGGAAGAAGAAGGCTGGCCACAGACATGTGCTAGAATCATTCACCTGAAGTTTACACGTACATTGGCTAGAATGTGAGGACACTGGTGAATGATGTCCTGATTACAATATCCAAGGAGGTGAGAGTGCTAAAAAAGGATAATCAAAGAATAAAAAAATGTTAAAAAAAAAAGAAAAGAAAAAAGGCTGACAGCGTTTTACTAGCTGCACTAGTTATAACCGGACTTTTAATTTGACTCTTACTTTTTTTCTCCTCCTCCTCTAACATTTTATTAATTTCTGATTTCATGAATACTTCAGTGACATCTATACTGTTTTAGGCCTGAGCATTCAAAGAGGAGTAAGATGTAGTGCTTCAGTTTAGGAATTCGTAGTCTAAGGGAATGTATTTAAATTGAAATAGTCTAGAGAGAGGCAGTTAAACAGAACATAAAAGTACAATGGATTCAAATCAATTATTTAAATATATAGAATTTACAGTGTTATTATAGGAGAAATCACAGTTTATTTATTCTAGAAGACTGAATAGCATAAGACAAAAGGTAACACTTGTCCTGAAGAAGGTTATGTAGGGACTGTTGGTGAGTTTGAATGATGGTCAGAAGTTAAGGGAGGTGAAACTGCCCTATGCACACAAGGGGTGGAATTATAAAAGATATGGAGATATTTTGATTGCATAGAATTTCCTATTTTTATTGAGAAAAAGGATTTGAAGCAATGTCAAAGGTACAAATGTATCATGACCATTTTACCAGTAGCTGTTGGGCTCCTAATATGTTAGGCATTGTTATGGACACCTGTGTACAACAGGCCAAAATGCAAAGATCTTACTGCTCCTAGAATTTATTTTCCATCTGAAGATAAAGAACAACTAATACACTCAATATGGGAATAAATAATATAGCACTGTGAAAAGTTACAGTGCTGTGAGAAATAAGATAATCAGAGCATTATATGACACTGACCAAGCAGGATTGGAAATGATAGAACTTACAGCAGTGTTACGTTGTCTATCTCATGTGCAAAACACAATTTGGTCAACGCCTTGAAGGAAGTGAGAGTATAAAGTGGTGGAATATTCCAGGGAGAGGAAAGAATGAGACAGTGTATGTAGTGAGTATGCTCAACGAGCAATGAGAGTTATAAGAGACCAAGGCCAAGGTGATCTGAATGACTCATCAGTGAGGTACACATGGTCACACATGGCCTTGGCAAGCTCTTATGGCCATGAAGTGGACTTCAGTTTTTAAGTAAAGTTAGGTATGACTGCAGCCATGCTCTAGACATGTTTTGAAGTGATTATTCCAGTGATATATTGGGACTAGTATGTAGAGAGGCAAAGTTGAAAGGAATGAAAACTGTGAAGAAGTTACTGAATTAATTCACATAGAGATGAATGTTGCTTGAATTTGAGTGCTGGCAGTGGAGATGTTAATAAGGGGTCAACTTGTGGGTTTAATTTGATAACCGGCTTATGATGAAATCCTGAGGTGTTATATAGAGGCACGAGAGGAGGATACAAATCAGATGTGATTACAAAGCTTTTTGATGTAAGAAAATGAGAGAATGGTGATTACACTGCTTGAATTGGAAAATCTAGAGTATATCATATTAATGGAGTCATGTCAGAAGCTCAGTTGTGAATATATGAGCTATAAGAAGCATATTAGTTTTCCAAGTGAAAATGTGCAGACCACAGTGAATATATCACTAATACTGAAAAGAGAAGACTGGGCTGGAGATACCTGGTCATGTAGTGCACAATAATGTTTCAGGCTAAAGGATTGCATATATAGTGGTTGTCCTATATGATCAAAATAGAGTTAAAAAATTCCTATTGCATAGAACTATGCCTCCCCTTCTTCTTCTTTCTCTGTCTCTCTTCTTCTCTCTTTTTGTCTCTCACACAATTTTTATTAGTACATGTTTGCAATACCTGATGATTACATTCATTGTAGAGAGTCATTACATGTACATATGTATCTTAAATTTTTTCACCCTTTTCCTCTCTCCTCTCTTCCCTCTCCATTTCTTGATCCTCATTTTTTTTTTTTGCAAAAGATCTATCTCCTGGATTCCTAACATCTGTCTTTTATTTTGCTCTTTATATTTTAGATTTCTCATATAAGAGAAATATTTCAGGTTGTGTGACTGATTTATTTCACTTAACATTATTGTCTTAGGGTACATCCATTTTTCTGCAAATGACTTAAATTTATCCTTCTTTATGGCAAAGAAGTATTCCACTGTGTATAAATACCACATTTTCTTTATACATCCATATTTTGTTGGATGTATAGGTTGTTTTCAAGGCTTAGCTGTTGTGAGTTGTGCTGATATAAACATGGGAACTGTCATATGATGTCTTTAACTATTGGAAGGGGGATACATAGTTGGGTCAAATGAAATATATTTTAGTGTTTTGAGGAATCTCCATACTCATATCCATAGTGGTTGTACAAATTTACTTTCCCACCAACAACGTAGAAGAGATCCTTTTTTTTCGTGACCTCTCCAGCATTTGTTATTATTTGGTTTCTTATGACAGCCATTTTTTCTGGGGTAAGATAGGATCTCAGTGTTATTTTAATTTCTACTTTTCTAGTGACCAGAGATGTTGAATTTTTAAAATGTGTTTATTGTATTATGGTGCCTATTCTATGTCTAGATATGTTTATTTAGACAAAGAATCACCATTATTTTTCAGTTGTCTATTCAATATGGTAATGTACTGCACAGGGTTATAGCCAAGAAGCAGTAGGCTACTCTATATAGCCTAGATGTATAGTAGATTATACCTTTGAGTGTTTTGTAAATACACTCTATCATGGTTACACCATGACAAAATTATTTGACAGTGCATTTCTCAGATTATTTCTTTGATATTAAGGAACATGTGACTGTGTGTTTGGAAGTGATCAACCTAGAAATGGTATTTCTAAAGCCCAAGACTCACTGAGACGTCCAAGAGTGTGAGTATAAATGAAGCAGTTATTCAAGCAAAGAACACTTGGATGCTCCAATATTACATACAAATAAGCTTCTGAAAACATGTATATATTTATGTTGTTGACACACATATATAATGTGCATATCATAAGATATACAGACATATGCAAAATAGAAATTTGAATATATACTTTAGGAATATGATTTATCTGAATCTTGAGGACAAATGGAAAGAAATGGTATAATAAGATGCTATAAAAATGAAAATTAGTGCTCTGAAATGTATGCTGTTCTTTGCCATATAATGATTAAAGTTGGACCATAAGAAAAGCTATGAAGTTTGAAATGATTCCACATTGTTGTAATACAAAGTGGTAACTAAAAGCAGATGGACCTAGATCAAGGAGGAGACAGAGGTATTGATAGTAGAGAATATTGGAATCAGGGATTGTATAAAGCTGTTGTATATCCTTACCCTACACCAGCCTGTTAGAGCCAGCATGGATTCTGAATAGTCTTTGATGCTGATTCTGTGGCTAATCTTGTATAACTGATAAGTTGATTATCTCTGTTTATGTGAGATGCTAAACCTCGTGAATGTTGCCTTTTAGATTCCAGAGACTTAAAAGACTAAGGTTGAGATGAATAGATCTGCTCTTCAAATTTTTGTTACATATATGTGTGTGTGTATATATATATATATATATATACATATAGCTTTCGATTTTGGTACATGAATGTATAGCATGGATTATGGTAGAATTCATTTAAAATCAGTGGAATATATGGTAATTGCCATAATGCAGTCTGGATTTAGACTAATACAGTGGAAACAGACACCACAGGAGCCAGAATAACAAGATGTTTAGAAGACAAATCCTTTATATGTAGGGTTGAGACTCACATATGGCAATGTGGATAACAGTGTTGTTAAAAAGAATGCAATACATTGTCAGAAGAATAGTTTGAGAGTAATTTACTATACATGTTTTGCATATATTGAAATTTGGAGACCTAAGTGGTAAACAATCATTTTGACTTTTTTTTTTTGGTATGTTTGGTAACATTGAAAGGATTAGTATTATATAGAAGAACAGAATATACCTAGGTAACATTGAAAACTGGAGAATATAGAAAATTCATCTACAGTTACATTTAAAATATTCTACTCGAAGTTCATTAATTTTCCTACAAGTGACTCACTTTATCTTTCTTTATAGCAGGTTGTATGCCCTGTGTGTAAAAACCACATTTTCTTTATCCATTGATCTACTGATAGACACAGAGACCACTTCCAAATAAATCAGACACACAAGTTTAAAAATTGCACAGTTTCTTTTATGAGAAACCCTAAATATAAATAAAGAGAAAAATAAAAGATATTTTATTAGTAGTAGAAAGATAGATCTTTCTCAAAAGGGAAGAGGATCAAAAGATGGAGGAAGTAAAGGAGCAGAGGGAAATGGGGTGAAAAAAGGAATTAAGATGTGTTATGTACACACACTAATTCCCCACATAAATAACATTGTCTACTATAAACCTACTAATATGAAAAACAAAAGAAAAAAGAAAAAACACCACCTTCTCAAAAGAGTATTCACCAGATTAAAATTTCTAAAATTAATGCTTTGATCAACAACTCCTTTCCTGATATCTGCTGACTCCCTCTTGCTTGGAAGACAAAATTTACTTTCATATATTGTAAAAATCTATTTGTGATTTGATCAAACTCGAACTTCTCACAAAGTTGTATTTCCCATTATTTATCTCTCTCATTCTGTTCTACAGAAATTTGTATCTTACTTTCCATAGTTCCTGTAGATTTTTATTTTTTTATTTTAAAGAGAAAAAAGAAAAAAACCCCAGAAAAATCAAGAAGTGAACAAACCAAAACAACAACAACAAAATAGCAATAGCTATATAGGTTTACAGAACAAGATGGTAAGAATTTAGCAATGATTGTTATATTGTATATTGTTATCTTCAAAATAGTTGCTCAGGTTATCAGATACAGGAATAAAACAAAACAGGGTTTTTAATATGCTGTTTGATTTGTGTAGAATACTTCTGTATCCTCTATAACATTTCTGTTATAGATTGAATGTGTTTCCCCAAATTTGTATGTTGAAGTTGTAAGGCCCTATAGACGGTATCTTGATGTGGGGCCTTCAGGAGATAATCAGGAGGGTGAGGGTCTCATTATGGGGTTAGTGGCCTTATAAGAGGAAGATACAAGTCTCTTTTCAACCCTGTCCTGCCATGAGAGAAGGCAGCCATGCAAAAACCAGGAAGAAAGCCCCCTATGACTGGCAAACAAATTGATTGGCAGAACTATCTTGTGTTTTCCCAGCCTCCTTCTGTGAAAAATGATTTCCCATTGTTTAAGTCATCGTCTGATGTATTTTTTTTTTGTACCAGTTCTTTTAAGACAATTGCATGTTCCCTTTGGTTAAATTCATTTAAGAATAACATATTTTACTTATGTCAAACTTGTATTTTGAAAGTGATTCACTTCTAAAAAAGATCTGAAGTATAATTAAAATTATTTAAAATATAAAATAGGCCAACTTGTGTTTTAAAAGAGAGATTGAAAAAGTTGCCTTAATAAAATATGGTTAAAAACACAAGTTGCACTAGATTATAGCATTTAGTGAACTTGTTCATATAAATATAAGAAGTGGATTGCCAGGCTTAATTAAGTCTTTTTTATTTGCAGCTATTCTTTATAAAATTGGTGTCTGTTTAGGCAGCAAACATATGTCATGTGATTAATATGTCTGGGAAAATTTAAGTGGTGGCTTATTAATTATGGCTTGGAGAGTACTCAGCAAAACTTACTCGAGCAAAGGAAAGTCAATACATTTGATATTTGGTAAGATGGAAAAAGTCATCTGTCTTCAATTAATTCATAATTTTATCAGTCAAGCAAATTATGGGGGGAAATGAGGCATTTCTTATCTCAGGCAGTAATAAAATAAACTGATTGAGAGTATTTTTTCAAGGGGAAATCCTTTAGATTAGAACTAACCTCTGTGACTTCAGATGGCCTGTAGTTTTCTGACAGCTCACCTCCAAAGCTGTTATTTCTACAACCTAGAAACATTAAGGATTTGCCCAGCTCACCAGCTGAGTAGTGGTGAAGATGGAACTTTGTAGTAATTTCTTTTTATTCTTCAAAATTTTTTAAAAATTTTGAACTCTTTGAAATTTTATTTGGTGTTCAATACATGTCAACATTTATGAATGTAATGCATACAATTGATCATGGTCATACCAGAGTTAGGAGAGCTCAGTATTGATCAACACAAGGCAACTATGAAAATGCTATACATTTTTTGGATATTAATGAGGTCCAGCAAAGAACAGTTGAAGTATTTAGAAAATATTAATCAGAAGCTAGGTAATTTATTAGTTTATAAAATATTTTAAAATTAGGTTTCTTCTACATCTCCTCTAAAGGTTGTAGTTCAGAATAAGATGGTAATTTAAATATTGAAGATAATTAAAATTTTAAGGTCAGTTTCATATTGTATATCTCATTTCAGGGTCCATTTTTATTGTTGAACTATAATAGCATAAATATTGCTCCCTCAAACCTTCATTTATTTACTTGATTATTTTTAAATTTTGGTGCAGCAAGACATGGATTATGACATAGATTACTATTGGAGATCAAAAATGAATCATTAGATGAATACACTTGTGAACTCTTCACTCAGCAAAAGATTTAAAGCATGATTTGCACCAGAGAAACATCTTTTATGTCCCTTTCTGTCATTACTCATTTGCCCCCCAAATAATTGCTGTCGGATTTCTATCACCCAGGAGTACTTATGGGCATTCATTTAAGTGGCTACCATAAAGGAAACTGTTACTAGCATAAGAAATTGTATTTTGAGTATATCACTAAGAATAAAATTGCTTATGTTACTTTAGAGATAGTAACCAAAACTAGTTTCCAAAGACATTTCACTAATTTAGTTTCTCAGAAGAGATGTAAAAGACATTTAATTACTCCAAATCTTCATTCATGGTTTTGATAGTCTTGTACGTGTATGTGTCATGCTAGTGTTCTCATGAGTATATAGGTAATTTTAATTATTTTATGGTTAGTATATGTCTAAAAAATCTTTTCAAGTGCCAAAGTCATGAAGGTAGTATTTTCTTCTTTTATAACTTTAGGTTTTTAGCTTGCACATTTAAAGTTCACATGGAATTGTATTTGGGGTTGTATGGTATAAAACAGGGGTCAGGTTTCCTATAGCCAATTTTACCTATTTTTTTTTTTACAAAAGTCATTTTTTACCCACTGCCTTGTAGTACCCCATAAATTATACAACTGATGTAGTCATAGGTGTGTGAATTTGTGGTGATGTGGTGTTCTAGTGGTATACACTACTCAGTTTCTATCCCAACACAATACTGTCTTTTTATTGTAGATTAACATCTTAATATTAGGATGGGGACTACTTCCTCCAACTTTGTTTTTCTCCATGTGTGACCTAGTCAATCTTAGCTCTTTAACTTTTCATATAAATTTAAAAATCAGCTTAATATACCAAAATTTTGATTGGAAATACATCCAATGTAAAGAAAATTTTCTTTAAAAGTCAATTTTTACATTCCTTATGAGGAGTTGGTATATGTATATCAAACATTTTAATTCTTTTACAAATTCCTCCCGTCCTCACTAGTATATCTTGTAAACATATACTGAAAAGCTGAGCTCAAGATATGGATAAAAAGGGAGGAAAAGGTCACACAAAAAAAGTAATTACAATATGTTATTTACATGTACCAATTTTTCAGAATGTAAGCATTATGTATTACAATAATGTACTCAGAAAAAATTTTATTAAATGATTTAAAATACTGAATCATTAATTACTGACTTAATTTGGTCCTTTGTTTATTTAAGTCTTTTAAAATCTCATGTATAGCTTTTGTAGAGACCATCTATGAACTTTGTTGGAGTGACTTTGAGATATTTAGGACTTTAGTGGCATTATTTTATACATATATATTTTTCCTTTTATATAATGTGAGTATATAGACATAATCGATATATACATCTACCTTGAATAAGCAAACCTAAAACCAACTCTAAAACTTTACTTGTAGATTTTTAAAATTTATTGTACAGACAGCAATGTCATTTGTGAATACTGAAAATTTTCTAGTTCCATTACAATATTTGTGTTTTTTAATTTTTTTATTTTGCTTTATTACTTGTGATAATTCCTTCAAAAGAATGCTAAATAAAAGGAACAAGGCACATCCTTGCATTTAATCTCAGATTTCAGTTCTGTTCTATTAGGAATTATATTAACTAAGATGATTTTAACAGGTATTTTTTATTATATTAAAGAAAAGTTCCTCTATTTGTTTTTAGAAACTTTTTTATGAAGAACTGTAGAATTTTTGAAAGACATTTTCTGCAACTATTCAAAAATGCTGTTTTCTTTTCTTATTTCTTTGAAAAAGATGGTGTTATAATGATTTATTTTTGGATGTACAACCAAATTTGCATTCCTTGAATTAACTGCAATTTTCCATGATGGATTTTGCTTTGTGCATAATAGTATGCAGGTTTTGGTTTTTGTATATGTTCAAATGAGAACAATCTATAATTTTTTAACTATAATTGTCAAGTTTGCATGAGGGTTATGTTGGTCTCAAAATTAATCAGAGAAGTCTGCCAACTTTTGGTATTTTATGAAAGAATTTCTGTAGATCAATGCTTCTCTTTTTTGGTAAACATTAGTGTCATATTTTCATTTTTTGAAGCTATTTGATTCAGTTTGTTCTTTAATTATAGTTTCAAGCACTGTAATACATTTTAAACTACTAAAATGTATTTAGTTGCCAGTTCTGGTAAAACTTTTTCAAGAAATTTGACTGTTCATCTAAATTTTCATGATTTCTTTTCCCTGTATTGTTTATATAGAATTTACTTTTCAGAGGAGTTTTAAATTCACAACAAAGTTGAACAGAAAATATTGAGTTCTCATACATTTTTTCCAATATAAGCAACAGACACCACACCACAATGGTGCACTTATTACATTAGTAGGTGCTCTTGATGCTATATGTTTCAACAAATGTATTACAACTGGTATCCATCATAGAATATCATGCAGAAAGAATACTTTCACCGCCCTAAAAATGCTCTGTCCTATTCATCGTTTCCTATTCTAATCCTTGGAAACGACTGATCTTTTCATTGTCTCCTTTGGCTTGGCCCTTCCAGAATGTCACATAATTGGAATCATATGGTGTGTAACCATGTAGATTTGACTTAGTAACTTGCAGCTAAGGTTTCTCAAGGAATTTCTATGGTTAGATAATATTTCTTTGTTAGTGCTTCTATTTCCTGATGCAAGGTAGTTTATCTCTCCGTTCACTTATTGAGGACTATCTTGTTTGCTTCCAATTTATGGGAACTATGAATAAAACTATTGTGAAAAGCATGGTATAGTTTTCTGTGTGGATCTTTTAAAATACATCTTGATGTTCTTTTTTCAATTCTGATACTAAGAATTAATAATTTTCATTTTATCTTTTTCCCTATCCTTTTGCTAGGAATGTGCAAATTTTATTAGTCATTAGAGAGGACCAATGGTGAACTTTGTCTCTATGGTACATCTGCTTTCTATTTCACTCCTTTATTATTTTAATATTTCTAATGTTTCCTTTCTTAGATATTTTTTAAGATTAACTTGAAATATTTTTCTAGCTCCCTTGGGAAGGAGTGTGGACATTGAATTTCAATCTTACTTTTTTAATTGTGGCAAAATATGCATAATACTAAAATTACTTCCTTAACCATTTAAAGCATACATTTCAGTAGTATTAATAATCTTAATTAATATCTAGCTAGAGCTCTTTTGTCTTTGAACTGAAACCCTAAATCCACTAAACATGGACTCTCACCCTTCTTTTTTCATAAACTATTCTTTATTTCATATATATATATATATAATATATTACATTATATATTTCACATGAACAAAATCATACCGAAATTATCCTTTTGTTACTGGTTTATTTCACTTAGAATAATTCACTCAGCTTGTAGAATGTGATAAGATTTCTTTTAATCTTATCCCATTGTATCCCATTGTATATTTATACTATGTTTTTTATTCATTCATCTGTTGTTATGTATTTGAGATACTTCCACCTTGTTATCATGAATAGTGCTTCTGGGAATATGGAAGAGCTTAGGTGTCTGATCTTTTAAAAATCTTGCTTTTGGCTATATCCCCAGAGTAAAAGTCAATAATAACTATTTTTAATATTTTGAAAAATTTCTACACCACATTCTGTAATACATCTCCCCTAACAGTGCACAAGGCTTTCGTTTTTTTTTCTGAATCTTTGCCCATAACTATCTGTTTATTCTTTTGTATTAGTTGTCTTAATGTTAGCAAGGTGATAATATCATTGAATTTTATATTTTCATTTCTCTTATAAGTAGTGATGCCAATCATTTTTTATGTGATTATTGGCTATATGCATATCTTCTTTGAAAAATTGCCTATCAAGTCCTTTGCCTAGATTTTAATCAAGTTGTTTTAGTTTTAGTTTTTTCCTGAGTTGTAGAAGTTCTTATATATTGTATATACTAAACATATTGAGTGACTGACTTGTAAATATGTTCTCTGTCCTGTTGTCTTCTTATTATACTGATTGCTTCAAGTGGTGTGCAGAAGTTTTAAAGATTTTATGTAATTCCCTTTGTCTATTTCTGTTTTGTTTGTCTAACCATTTGATGTTCTATCTGTGGAATAATACCAAAATCCCATGTCCTGAACTTCTTCTCCTACACTGCATTCAAGAAGTTTTAAAGTTTAATCCATTCTGAGTTTATTTCTATACAAAGTAAGAGTCCAAGTGAATTCTTTTGTTTGTAGACACCACTTGTGGAAGAGACTTTCTCAATTGTGTAGTCTTGGAATTCTTATCAAACTTATTTGTTCCTGATCCTAGCCAAAAATGCAAGGTCTTATTTCTTGGTTGTCTATTTTGTTTATTTGTCTACATATCTGTCTTTATGCCAATTCCACATTGTCTTGATTTCTGTGGCTGTTTCATATGCTTGCAAGTCAAGAAATATGTCTTCCAAATTTGATTTTTGTTTTCAAGATTGTTTGATTATTTGGAGCCCTATGAAATTCCATGTGAATTTTAGGAGTTTTATTTCAAAAATTATATTGGTATTTTGATTGACATAGCATTGATTCTATAGATTGCTTTAGGTAGAATGGACAGTTTAATAGCATCAAGTCTTCTAATTTGGGAGCATGACATTTCTTGCCCTTTATCTGAATGTTTATATATATATATATATATATATATATATATATATATATATATATATGTTTTTATTTTTTATTTTTTACAAATACATGTTTGCAGTACATAATGTTTGCATTACTTGTGGGGAGTTGGCACACATATATAACATATTATTTCTTATCCCCTTCTCCCCTCCCTTCTAGCTCTTAATCCTTTCTCATTTGAGTATGATCTACCTTCCTGCTTCCTATTATCTATCTTTTATTTTGCTCTTACATTTTGTTTTGTCATATAAGAGGATATGATATTTAAGCCTGTGTATCTGATCTATTTCACTTAATGTTATAGTCTCAAAGTACATTCATTTTCTTACAAATGATTCAAGTTTATCCTTCATTATGGCAGAGCAGCACTTCATTTTATTTCTTCTGGCAATGTTCTATAGTTTTCAGTAGACAAATCTTTTACCTCATTGTTAACTTTATTCCTAATATTTATTTTTTTCATGCATGGAAAATGAGATCATATTAATTTCATTCCATATAAATTTATACCAGAGTATAGAAACAACATTGGTAGTGTTCTCTTATACCCTGCAACTTTACTAAATTTATTCATTAATTTTAGAACATTTTGTTGAACTCTTCATGGTTTTTTACATTTAAGATTTTCATCTGCAACAAAGATAATTTTACAACTTTTCCATTATGGATGACTATTTTGTTTCCTCTGGTTTAATTGTTCTGCCTAAATCATCAAGTACTAAATTGATGGATAGACTCCGGTTAGACAAGTCATCCTTATTTGTTCCTGATCTTAGAGAAAAACTATTATTTTTTTCACTAATGACTCTTAGCTATGGGTCTTTCATATATGGATTTTATTATGTTGAGATATTTTCTTTTACTTCCTAGTTTGTTGAAGGTTTTTTCCCCTTTGTTGAAGTTTTTAAAAATTTTATTATTTCATGATTTAGTGTATATCTATATATATTATATAACTTGTTTTCAAAATTTATTTTTTTCTAGATTATCCAATTTGATGGTATAAAATTATTCATAATGTTTTTATTCTTTTATTTAATTGGTTTTATTATGTTTTGTTTTGTTTGATTTTATTATGTGTGATAGTATGAACAGTTATTTTGAAGAAAAATGAGACATTATAGTAATCATTGTTGATTTCCTATCATCTTATTTTGAAGTCCTATAATGCTTTTATTCTTTTGTTTTGATTGGTTGTATTCTGTTGTGTTTTATTTGATTTTATTATGTAGGATAGCACAGACAACTGTTTTGAAGAAAATGAGACATTATAATAACCATTGTTCATTTCCTGTTATCTGTTTTTGAAGTCCTGTAATGCTTTCATTCTTTCATTTTGATTGGTGTTAATCAGTTTTCTGTTATTCGATTTCAATATATGTGAATGTATGGACAGCTATTTTGAAGAAAACGAGACAGTGTGGTAGCCATTGTTGATTTCCTATTGTATTGTTTTGAAGTCCCATAATGCTTTCATTCTTTTGATTGGTTTTATACTATTTTGTTTTGTTTGATTTTATTGTGTGTGAAGATACGGACAATTATTTCTAAGAAAACGAGACATGGCAGCCATTGTTGATTTCCTGTTGTTTTGTTTTAAAGTGCTGTGTGCCTGCACTGTTTTGTTTGGATTTGTTTTATTCTGTTTAATTTTGTTTTATTGTCTTTAAAATTAAAAAAAAAACTTAAAAATTCTCTTATAATTCCTTACATTTCCATAACATAAGTTTTATATCTCTCTTTTCAATTCTGACCTTGTTAAATTATTAATTGTCAGTGTAGCTGAGTATATACATTTTGTTTATCTACTAAAAGTAACTCTTGGTCGGGGATTTAACTCAGTGGTACAAGCACTTGCCTGGCAAGTGCAAGGTTATGAGTTTGATTCCAAATACCAACCCCCCCAAACATCCCAAAACCCCCTAAAAGTAGCTCTTAGTGTCATTGTTTACTTATACTGCTTTTCTATTCTCTATTTCATTTATATCTACCTAAATAATACTCTTTTTTCAGCTCGCTTTCCGTTTAGCATATTCTTCCTTTTCTGGTTCCTTAACTGTAGTTGTTGTTTTTAGGTTGTTGATTTGAGAGTTTTAATGTTTTTAAATGTGATTAGTGGCATTAATATCCCTCTTTGTACTGCCTCCACTCATTTGTTTCAGTATGTGTGTTTTTGTTTTTAATTTGCCTTCAGATAGTTTCTAAATTCTCTTAACATTTCTTGTTTGGCCCATTGTTTGTATAAGAGCACACTGGTAAATTCTTACATTCTTGTGGCTTTTCCTGTTTTCCTTCTTCTGTTGATTTCTTGTTTCATTCTACTGTGGTCAGAGTGACATAAATCTTTTTAAATCTGTTAAGACTTGTTTTATGAATAATATATAATGCATCACTCTAATTTTTGGTGCCTATATACCTATAATTGTTACATCTTCTTAAAAACTGAACTTTTTATTTATAATATAATGTCTTTATTTGTCTATTGTGACAGTTTTTAATAAACTTTTATTTTAATTGCCATTTAATTGTACATATTTCTACGGTTTTGACACGTACACATTTGGTTATGATCAAGTCAGGGTAATTAGCAGGTCTGTTATATCAATCACTGATCACTTGTTCGTAGTGAGAGAAATCAAAACCTTGCTTTCTAAATATTTTGAAGTATATGGTACATTATTACTAACTGTAGTCACTTTGGGCAATGGATACCATAATTTATTCTTCCTGTGTAATTGTGACTTTGTGCCTATTGACCAACCTCATCCCATCTTTGACCCTCTCTACTTTTCACAGCTTCTGGTAACCATTGTTCTGCTAAGTATGTGATTAATGTTTTTAGATGTCACATGTAAGTGAGGTATTAGTGTTTCTGTGTCTGGTTTATTTCACTTAACATGGTTTCCTCCAGGTTCATCCATGTTTGTTGCAAATTAAAGGACTCCATTCTTTTTTATGGCTAAATGATAGTGTTCCACTGTGTACATGTATCATAATTTCTTTATCTATCAGTTGATTGACATTGGTCGATTCTGTATCCTTAATGTTGTGCATAGTGCTGTAATAACATGGAAGTGCAGGCATATATTTAGCATACTGATTTTATTTTATATGTCCAGTGTTGTGATTGATAGATCATATGGTAGTTCTAAGGTTTTGAGTACCCCATACTGTTTCCCATAATAGTAATGCTAACTTATATCCCCAGAAACAATGTATAAGTGTCCCTTTTCTTCATATCAACATGGATACTTGTTATTTCATATCTGTTTGATAATTACCATTGTAAGTACAGTGAAGTGATATTTCATTGTGGTTTTGACTTGGATTTCCCTGATTATTATTGTTCTTAATCATATTGGCCATTCATATCTTCTTTTGAGAAATATTTGTTCAGACTGTTTACCTGTTTTAAATAAGATTATTATTTTTTTCATATTGCATTGTTTAAATTCCTCATGGATTTTGGATATTAACCCCTCATCAAATGTGCTGTTTGCAAAGCTTTTCTTCCATTCTGTAGGTCCTGTCTTCACTCTGTTGCTTCCCTTCTATGCAGGCATTTAATTTGTTGAATTTTATTTTTGTTTCTTGGGATTTCAGGTCTTGTCCCAAAAATCCACACCCATACCAATGTTATGAAGTATTTCTCATAGTTTTCTTTAATAATTTCATGGTTTGGAGTTCGACATTTAAGTAGCTCATCATTTGTAATTGATTTTTGTGAGCTGTGAGACGTAGAGATCTAGTTTTATTATACCGAATGTGGACATCCAGTTTTCCAGTATGAATTGTTGAAGACGCACTCCTTTTTCCAATGCGTGCTCTAAGGATTCTCTTACTCAAGAGTTCCATCTGGTGTTTGCCTGGGTTACAAGCAGGTTCCCCAGTGCCTGGTACTGGTGACTCAGCTAGTGTTTGCAAGCACCTTCAGACCCTGGTGCATGTTGACTGCCTTTCTTCTCAGTTGCTCCAATCTGCCAAATATGTCCCTGTCAATAGAGCTGATCTCTGATTTGCAATGGTTTCATTTACTTTTTTTGAAATTGATGATGGTGTGAAAGCAGTAGTATGTATTCAGGATAAACTATAGCTCAAATTTTGAAGTTTAATATTTTCCCAGGCAAATAATATGCTGTAGAATACTCTCTTGATGCTGTGCAGAAGCAGTAGGTCCACATCGAAGACTGCCATGTGATCATGAAGGTAAATAACCTATATTCTATACTGTGTGTATTACTAAGCTATGATGTTAAGTGCATTAAATGCATTTTTGATGTGCTATTTTCAAATTTTTATAGATTTATTGGGGTCCATTTGCATTGTAACAGAAAAGCATCTGTACTTGGATATGGGAAATGTAGAAATTGATCCCTTGGAAGATCCTTCCTCTCTGAATTAGAACACTGGATGTATTTTCTAATTATTTCTCTCCCCAGGGGGATATGTTTTCCACCCAGTCATGCTGTAGGCTTTGGTGAGAGAGTGCTAGTAACTTTCCTTTGGAGTTTTGATGTAGTTTGCTTTGCTTTTTCTTAGGGTGCAAGAACCTTTAACTGGACTTCTGAATATTTCACAAAGGCATTTGGTACATATATTGTTGAAATCTCTGTGGTAGAAGGAAAGTCTGGAGTTTCCTATTTTGCCATCTTTCAGAGCTCACTCTCCTTCCTAGTATTTATTAACATATGGATTTAAGGTATACACATTTTCTTGAAGGTATAGCTTAAAGTTCATCTCATAATCTTTCATATTGTATTTTCATTGTAATTAAGTTCAAAATATTTTCTGACTTATGTGTGTGCTTTCTAAGACTATTGAGCTGTTTCTTTTTGTTTATCAGTTTCAAAATATTTAGAATTAGCTGGCCATAGTGGCACAGCCCTGTAACCTCAGCACTTAGGGTGCTGATGCAGAAGAATCACCACAAGTTCGAGGCCAGTCTGGATTACACCATTATTTTAAGGTCAACCTGAGCTACATAGTGAGACCTTGTCTCAAAAACTACTTAGAAGTTTTCCAGTTGTTTTCTGTTACTGGTTTCTAATGTAACATTCTGGTCAAAGAATATGCTCTTTGAAATTTCACTTTTTGTGAAAAATTGTTCAGATCCAATTTAGAGATCCATGTGTTATCTATTTTGGTAACTGCTTCCTGTACACTTCAATAAAACATGAAATTGGCACTTTTACATAGATTTCTCTAGCTACTGATTAGGTCTTTTTGTATCATTCATGAGGTCCAGTTCTGTATATTTTAATAAGTAGAAGGAGACATCCTTTTTTTTCATGTTAGATCTTAAAAGGCAAGCTTTGATTTCCCTCATTCATTATGATGTTAGTTTTGGGCTTTTCATATATGATCTTTATATATTTTGTTGAGAATTTTTATCATGAATAGATGTTGAGTTTTTTGTTGAGTATTTTCTCTACATCTATTGAAATGATCACGTAGTTCTTATGTTTTATTCTCCTAATATGGCTTTTACATTGATTGCCTTATTTATATTGAACCATTCTGATTTATTTGTTTGATAATTTCAAGTTTTGGGTCATCTTGAACTTGACATCAACTGTTTTTCCCTTGAGAAGTGGTTACATTTTTCTTGGTTTTGCATGTGTAGGAGTTTTAGTTTGTAAACTAGATATTTAAAATCTTATGTTAATGGACTCTTACCATAAAGAATGTTGATTATTTTTAATATTTGACAATTTTTGTTATTTTGTTCTAACAATCATCTCTCTTTTGTTCAGACTGCAAATTTCATCTCACATTTGTGTATAGTTCCCAAGTCTTTGTTGTGCTGATTTTGTATTACTAAAGAACAGCTCATTGTGGGGTTGAGATTTTAATTGTACCTATTCAGCATTATGAAATCCCCTTCTCTAGCTTTGTCTGTTTTAGGACTGTACCCTTTTCTGTCTACTCATATAGGGTTATTTTCCTAGTGCCAAACAAATAAGGTTCCATTTGAGATTTTAGATGTCAGCTGCTACTTCCCTGATGTCTCATGGCTATATCCAGTCTTTGGAGTGAAGTTGAAAACAGCAGAACAAGTTACCTCATGCATTTGCTTCTTCAAACTGTGAGACTCTTCTGTAATACACTTGCTGTGTTTCACTGCCTTGGTCCTTATGTGCTTACGCGTGAGTGTGTGTGTGTGTGTGTGTGTGTGTACAATTTTGCTTGTATGCAAAAGAAGGGATGGGCTGCACTGAGCAGACACTTATAACCAGAAATTCTGTATACATTATAGTTTGAAATGGCCATTTGAATGTCATTGTCATTTCAGTGCTTACTTCTATTTCATAGTTTTAAAAAGAAACTATTAAATATTGGTCTTTATCTTTATACCTAGTGAATTAAAAAATACTACCACTATCCCATTACTGCCACATATTTTAAAAAGTGAACATTTCATTCCTCCTGATCTAAACTGAAGTAGCTCTATTGCTATTCATTAGCTTTTTAAAAAATCTAGATATAATTTAGTTAATTGAAGCATTTAAGAAGAGACAGTATACATTGGTCTTTAAATTGTTCACTAGCTAAGTCTTGCTAAAATTTTTTCTTGGAATAAAAAGAAAAAGTGTTGCCTATGGACAGTTTTAACTAAATTTCTCCTCCATATGTGTATTGGTCAGCTTTTTTGTTCCTAAGGCAAAATACATGATGCCTGAAGCTTACAGGAAGAAATGGTTTATTATGATTTCAGAGGTTTCAGTCCATGGTTAACAAGTTTCAAAGCATAAAAACATCATGTTGGAAGCAGGGGAGTAGAATAAAGACATTCACTTTATGACCAGTAGGATGCAGAACATAGAGGAAGGGTGCCAGGAAGAAATACACAGAGCATTCAGCTATGAGCATCAGTGGATTGATGCTCCAGTGGGTATAGTGCCTCCATGATCCATCCAGTCACATCTGCAGGAGCCTCTTAATGCAGTCATGTTGACAATTAAGGCTAACTATAAAATACATCCATTTAATGAATGTGAGGTAAGATCTTACATTTCTTTGGTTCTTCTGGTCAGTAGGGTATAAGGAACATATAATAAAGTAGGTTTCCAGGATTCTTCTTAAACTGCCTGTACAGCTTCGTTGGTTGATGAGGCTTATGTTTCCCAACATGAATATGCATTTTGTATCAACATTTGCTTTTCCTACTCTCATTTTTAGTTCTGCTTTCTTGAATTGAACAACTGTTGTTGCTGTCTGGAAATGTGGCGTCAATGTGACAAATACATCTTTCCAATTTCTGGATTATTTAGATGATAGAAAGTAGGTAGGTGGTACGTAGAAAGTTTCTAGCCCAACACCAATTACAAACAGAAAATAAAGAAATTCTTTTCATGAGGATCATGAATTCTCAGAGAGAACCAGAATTATTGGGATGAAGAAAACTGGAAGTGATGATGTTTGACAACCTACAAACTTTATAATGAAAAGTGTATTTTTCCAGATTGGCGTAGAAATTTGAGATAATAAAAGAGAAATGTATCATTGAGAACATTACATGACACATATTTCAAAATAATTTTATTCATATTTTGTTGACATAATTCATAAACTAAATGATTAATAGCAAAATAGATAGAAAAAAGATATCTTTAAACTACAGGAAACAGTGCACACCAATTTTCCACCAAAAATAAATTTTTAGTTGAGATGAAACTTTATTTTGGCCATCTTTTAGATGAAAAGAAATTTAACCTAGTCCAAAACTGTCAGGCAGTAACATCAGGAAATTTATTCAGAAGAGAAGAAACAAATCTTCCACTTTTTTAAAAAAAATTAACAGCTGTTATTACAAATCAATGACCTTTTGTCTGTGGCCAAGAAGTTACACAAAATATCTGGAGAGCAACAGTGCAACAAAGCTAGAGTGATTCTAATGCTCCCAGCTTCTCCACTATAGTTGGATATTAATCGGGCAATTCTTCTCCTGCCATGCTCACTTAGAGTATGGGCTGCATAAAAATAAATGACAAAAAGGATTCTGACATATGCTTTATGTCTGCTGTTATTTGATGGTAAACATTCATGGAGTAGAGTGACATTTAAATTGGAAAATCAGAAAAGAGAACTGGAATTGTCTTAATCTTAATATATATTAAGATAATAAATAGTTTTCCAGCAAATGCAGATAGTTTTAGTATTTCTAAGTTAGAAAACCATGAGTGGAAGGATAGAGGGGAAGCAAAGAGAAAAGTAAATTGTATGACTTCTTCATTTTTAGAAAAAGGTCAAATGATTATGTGACCATAGTGCTAACATTTGATATTACATTATATTGCATTACATATTGCAACACATACTATTAACATGGGATTAGTCAACCTTTACTTTTGATAGCATTAAGTGATTTGATATTTTCTCTTCTTATGATGGTGTCCTCCCTGCCACCCAAGACTGCTTCTGTTTTCCTCAGAGATCTCTGATCAATCACCAGATTCACTACAAAACCTTCACTATTAAACACAGTTCTTTTGGAACATGCTTTCATAAGCAACACCTTCAAGAGACATCAGGAAACATTTCTCCTAATTTTAGCTATATTGTAAGTTCCTATTAGTATTTTTTTAAAATGACTGCAAAATAAACATTTACAATTTCTAAATTTTTAGTAATGCTTTACTTTGTTTTATTAGCACATATTTGCAGTTCATGCTGTCTGCATTCTTCTCGTGGAGTTGACGAATGTACATAGCACATCTTCACAGCTTTTTCATCTCCTTCCCCCACAGTCCCTCCATCTCTTGAGCCACTTCCTTCCTTTTGTTTCTTCTCTATCACTGAGTCAAGAGTTAATCCTATCTCACTCTTAACTCATGTGATAAATATCAAATTAGTGTGAAAATCTTAAAAGTACAGATAGACATAAAGGAATAAAAATCCAGTTCTAAGAGACTTTCCACAAAAAGACTATGGAATTTGAAAGTAAATAAGCCACATACATTTCAGGGACAGAGGACAGCGAGAATAGAATGAAGGGTAGGTGTCTAACAGAACCGACAAAGGGAACCAGATAAGGTCAGTACAGCTGGAAACCTGATGCAGCCCTGGAGGGAGGAACTGTGTACCTAATAAGGGTCTCTGGAGTAAAGAAAAGCTTTTATGAGTCTGAGCTTGCAAAAGTCAAATCATAACCTCTTCACTAATCAACTCATCCCATGATATTCTTCTTGTCCCTCTCAAAATATTGATTATAGTGGGTCACTTTCTTCACTTACAAAATGATGATGATGATGATAAAAAATAACCAAACTCCATTAATATTAGCAGTCTACCTAATTGCTTCTCTGTATTTCTTCATAGGCAAAGTCTGGACCTTATATTCTTGCTCTGTATGGCCACCCACTTTGTCTCAAACTCTGCTTTCTGTGGGGGTCAGTGTTCACCTTTCCCTGACAGAAAGGACTGAAAAAAATTATTGTTTCTCCAGTACCCTATAGGTAGTTGTCCTTCTCAGATATAATTCATCTGTCAGCCCCAAATTCCAACTGCTGAACACTGGACAACCTTTAATTAAATTAGCATTAACTTTCAGTAAAAAGTGCTTATCCATTTGCATGACTATATCTGACAATTCTAGTAAGACTTTCAAAGATAACTGTGCAAAACAACAAAATTAATTATATTCCTACCATCATGTTTTGAAAGCCTACATTGTTATTGTTTTGGGCTCTTTTTTATAGTTATTAATTTGACTCTCACTTATTTTTCTTATACTTTGCTTTGTTTTGTTTTGTTTTGCTTTTCCCTCTAATACAGGAAGGACAGATGTACATGCATTGGCTTATATATGCCTAGAACTTCACCTAAAGAGCTTACAAGAATTGATTTTAGTATGTGTGATGGTATGAACAGCTACATTGAAGAAAATGAGACATAATGGTAGCCATTGCTGATTCCTGTCATTTTTTGAAGTCTAATAATGCTTTTATTCTTGGTATTGATTGGTTTTAGTCTGTTTTCAATTATTTTATTTCAGTATGTGAGAAGATATGGATAGCTATTTTGAAAAATACAAAAGACATTATGGTAGCCATTATTGATTTCCTGTTGTCTGGTTTTGAAGACTCATAAGGCTCTCATTCTTTTGTTTTGATTGATTTTATACTATTTTTTCCAGAATTAACTTACTGTGTGTGAAGGTATGGACAACTATTTTGAAGAAAACAAGAGATGTGGTAGCTTCTGTTGATTTCCCGTTGCCTTGTTTTGAAGTCCTGTGTTACTTGCATTGTTTTACTATGGTCTGTTTTGTTCTGTTTTATTTTATTCTTTTTAAAATAAAAAAAAATGCTTATGCAGAATAAACTATTCAGTATAAATCATTTCTACCACTGTGAGGATATTTTACTTTTCAGTGTCCTTCACCAAAAATACACTGTTAAATTTCATTTGGCTCCATAGTATCACCTGGGGATAGAATCAATTTCTCCATCAACTGTCTTTGTAAATACATAGCTCATGACTTTAAATCACATCTCACTTTATCCTGGTTAGACATTTTAAGAAAAAAGAAAAAATAAATGCAGTGAGATCAATTAGGAAGTACTAAGTAAATAGGAAGAAAGAGATAACAAATAGGAATAGAGATCATGGTACTATTTTAAGATGTAAAACAGAAATAAAATTGTTCAAACCTGCAGATAGATGTATACTCTGAGATGGAGAAAGAGTAAAATCTATTTTGTGTCCTAATTGCTATAGAATCAGAATGAAAGTTGCATAACATTCTTTATCTGGGACAAAGAATTAAAAAAAACCTGGTATTTATTTGTGAAATTAGGTAAGAAAGATACTCTGAATTAAGTTATAATTTGTATCAGTGTATTTTAA
The DNA here is from genome assembly GCA_004027455.1 of Hydrochoerus hydrochaeris. Classification (NCBI taxonomy): domain Eukaryota; kingdom Metazoa; phylum Chordata; class Mammalia; order Rodentia; family Hydrochaeridae; genus Hydrochoerus; species Hydrochoerus hydrochaeris. Next base: position 130,781 of record PVLA01000026.1, read on the forward strand.
CAGTCTGCAGGTTTTATAGAGCAGAAGTAAATTTAGGTCAGCTTAGATGATAGGACTTTATTCTCATGTGTACTAATGTTTAAGGAAAATGGAAATGTGATATTTTTCTGTTTATAATGCCACACTGGTGTGTCTTTGTTCTTCCATCTTCCATTTGTCACACTTCTGTTATGATTCAGTTATTCGTTCCATTTTCTTTACTCTCTTAAAACTTTCTATTTTCTTTTATTTTAAATTTTATTTAAAGAAAAAATAGAAAAAGGTAGGAATAATATATAATTTCAAAAAAATAAACAGTAAAAAATCATTAGTTGATAATTATATATGTCCTCTTAGAAGTAGTTGTTCAAGTTACAAAAGTAAAGTATACAAAGTGGACATTCAAACACTGAGACTGAAAACAGTTCTGTTCAACTATCCAACAAAAACTTAGTAATATAGTTATTAATCCTACACACTTAAACATACATGCAGTTATATCCTTTAGAGCACTTTCTTTTCCTCTAACACTTTTTATGTAATTTTATGGCCAATGAATATTCATAATTTTGCTATTGATCCTACAATTTAAAAGCACCTAAATAAATAAATAAATAAATAAATAAATACACCTACTTATGATTTGTGCTTTGTGGGTCTTTATAGTTGACTGTATTCCCAACTATTGATACATTATTTCATTTGTTTGGTACAACTTTTAGCTTGCTTTTACTCCACTTGCTTTACTAAGTCGAGTCATCAGATTTTTAACTTTATATACAAACATACCTTCATCATGAATAACTATATTTTAGAAATACTCATTATTATGTAGGTGAATATGATTGTTACATTTACAGTTATATACTTAAATTTTTAGAGTAGGATAAAATGGTTTTACTCTGGAAAACCTCTTTTTAACAAATACCTACTGAGAGTCTGCTATATCCAGCAAATGTATTATTGAGGCAAGAAGAACATGTGAATTTAGAATCAGTCAGGCAAGTCAGAAATGTAAGTAATTATACTGTAGTAATGAAACTGCTAAAATCAATGTACAGACTAACATCTCAACATACAAAAGAAGGAGCAATGATATGCATAGAAAGATAAAGCAATTACAAAAGTGATATTTGAACTTTTGTTAGTGAGTGGAAGGAAGGAGGGATATTATAGGAAAAGACAACATCTGTTCCTGTAGATTCTTAGCAATTCTTTTTATTATTACTTTGCTGATATAAACTGTTACTTCTTTATGGGACCAATTATCTTTGCACACAGTATTTTAAAAAAATATTTTGAAGACAAATAATATGAAAAATGACAGATAAATGTCATAACCTTATAGGCCACTACTGAAAATACTTTTTTTTTCTTTTGAAAGGACTAGTTATTTTAGGTGACAAAAATACAGTGTCTTGAGGTGGTAATATCAGTTAAGTACATCATTTTAACATCCACACATATAGGTGATGCTTTCAAAGCTTCTTGGCTAGATCCTCCTTTTACACCAGCAAATATTAAGAGCAAAACCTCAATCTTTCACAGATGTTTATACTCTAGGATGTGAATTTATGAATTTTAGAAAACTATGTATGTGTGTAAAACTCTTCTGATACTTCAGTTGAAACAAGTTATAAATATATTATTTTTGGAGCCTGCTATTTGCAAATTTCCTTTCCTTTTATTTTATCCTTTTCACATTTTTGCTACCCAGTGAAATTTCTTAGTGATACAAATCTGCAATACAGAATGAACATATTCATGGCAAGTAGTTTGTACATACACATTCTTGTTCTTTTTACTTCTCCTTCTCTTCTGCTCCCTTCTTCCTTGCTCCTCCTTAGATTGCCTTTCTATCTACAAAAGCCCTATGTCCCTGTTCCCTATCATCTTTCATTTATTGTTCACTTTAAATTATGTATACTTCATGTTTCTCCTATAAAGAGAAATGAGATTGGTACTGGCACCAAAACAGACATGTGGGTAAATGAAACAGAATAAAGGATACAGAAACAACAACAAGATCAGTCATCTGATCTTCAACAAATGGTGCTAGGACAATTGGTTATTCACATGCAAAGCAATGAATCTACACCTGTATTACTCTGTACTAAAATAAAATTTAAAACTGTATCAAAGACTTAGATACTAAAGAGGAAACAATATGCTAGATGATAAAACTTGGAAACACAGGCATAGGCAAGGACTTTGTGAACAGAAACCCAATTGTACTTCTTTAAGAGTACATTTATGTTTTGATTAAAATCTTACAGGTTGAGTTTAGGAAAACAATCATCTGCTAAAGGCCAAATCTGATTCAAGACTAACTTTTATAATGAACATAATCTTTTTAAGTCCCATGATAGTGAGATGAATGCCTTCACAATTCTTGAGTGAGATTCTTGTCTCATTTTTTCTGAGATTTTGTTCTTCAAATGAACCAGCTGTTCTGACTCCTTTCACAAAAATATCAGTTGAGCTTTAGAAATCAGAGTTCTATTAGAAACATTAACGGAAGCCTTCACCATATATGATCTTAAAGGGCAAAAAAAAAATACCTTTTATATTTTCTGTTACCCAGACTTCCATCTGGATTCTGCATGTTTAACCATACTAGATTTTCAGTCTCTGAATGAAAAACATAGTGTGTAACATAGTGAGAATCTTCTGTATGTTTAAGAATCAATTACTGCTTAAGCCAATACAAACTTCCTTAACACAGGTAATACAAATTCACAGTAATTTAAAATGCATAATTTAAAATTGAACTAAGAAATTGTAAGAAATAAAGGAGATTAGTAACAAGAAATGAAATTGAAACTAATAAAAATTTGTCTCAACAAAGAAGAGACCAGCACAGGATGGATTTACTGTTGACTTTTATCAGGCCTTTAAAAAAGATATAAGACAAATGTTCCTCAGACTTATTCCATGAAGTAGAAAATAAAGGAATACTTACAAATTCGCTTGAAATGGAAAAAAAGAGAATTTTCCAAATTCCTTGTACATAACAAATATTACCCTGATACTAAAATTGACTAAAGATTTGAAAAAAAGAAAAAGAAATTTATAAACCAACATTGTTTGATCAATTTCTCATGTCTTCAAAATAATGATGTAATCTGAGAAACTATTTTTAAAATAACAATAACAATATGTTAATCTATTTTCTTGTTTTGAAATTCTGCATCATATTTTTATTATTTTTTAAAAAATATCCTCATTAAGATTCTTGCAAACAGAATTCAACAACATATTAAAAAGGTCAAATATCATGATCATTTTTACTTCATCCCAGGATATAAATATGTTTCAACACTTTTAAATCAATAAATACAATATGCCTTATAGAGACTATTAAAGATAAAAATCTTGTGATGATCTCAATAAATAAACCCAAGCAACTACAATCACAATCTGTCCCTAGGACAATTTATCTGATATACACAAAGGAGGAGTGAATTATTTGGTCTCATGTGTTCAGAGCTTTCACCCCTTGCTCAGTTGACTCCAAGCCAGAAAATTGACAAAGGAGAATGACAGAGGAAAGCCAGTCACCTCAGGATGGCTGCAAGTGTGGTGGTTGGAGGAGCAGTTACCAGAGAAGTAAAGCAGGGGGCCAGGAGGGAAAACATAACCTTCCGTGTCACAAGCCCAGGGATTCACCATCTGTAATCCAATCCTGACTCTTAACAGCACAGTGAACTATGAAATCAATGGATTAATCTGATGAGTTTAAAGACCTCATAATCCAGTTACCTTCCAAAAGCCCCATCTCTGAACATATGAGTCTTTTGCAGGACAGGCATCCTTTCCTTCAAACATGACAGAACAGCCATCTGATTCTTTACAAGGGGGCCAAAAACATACGTTGGAGAAAAAAAGTAGACTCTTTAACACAGGGAGCTGGGAAAAACTGGATGTAGAAAATGAAACTAGATCCCTGTCCCTCACTCCGTACAAAAATCAATTTAAAATGGTTATAGTTTTACTTATAAACTGCTAGGAGAAAACAAGTGAAACAGGTGGTCATAGGATCAGACCAAGACTTCATCAGTAGGATTCCAGTAGTACAGGAAACAATAGCAAGAATCAACAAATGACATAAAACTAAGAGGCTTCTGCACAACCAAATATATTAATACAGAGAAGAGACAAGCTGACTTGGTGGCACACACTTGTAATTCCAGCACTCTGAGAGACTGAGGTAGGAGAATTGCAAATTTGAATGCTTGGGCCATTTAGCAGCTTAGCAAAATTCTGTTTCAAAATAAAAATATTGACTGGAGATACAGCGCAGTGTGAAGGCCTGGTTTCAGCGTGCTGAAAGTCAAATGTCTTCTTGATAGATTGGCTCTAGAAAAAAAAAATTATATTTTAAGTAGACTCGTAAATTTTATTGAACATAAAGGAGATGCTTTTTGAGGAAGAGTGTTCCAAGTAGAAAAAAAAAAAAAGCATATGGAAAGATGCTAAGGTGCAGTCATGTCTGGCATGTTTGAGAAAAGAAGAGAGGCTGTGTCATTGGAAAACAGTGAGCGAAAATAGAGTAGAGAACAGTGAGGTCATAGAGTCAGGGATGGAGAGTTTACAAGCGCAAGTATTTTTAAAAGAGGTTGAGAAACTCTCCTTAACACCAGATCTTTCAAAATAAGATCAGTGTGTCCGAGATAACTGCACTCTCGTGTGTTTTATAGCATTATTCTCAGAAGAGCCAAGATACAGAATCGACAGAGCTTTTCATAAACAGATATAAATAAGCAAAGAAAATGTGGTATACACACACAATGGAGTACATTTCAGCCATCAAAATGAATAAAATCCTGTCATTCACAGCAGCATGGATGGGCCTAGAGATAATAACGCTAAGTGAAATAAGCTAGGCATAGAAAGAAAATACCACATTATTTCACTAACGTGGAATCTAAAAAAGCTGAGTCCATAGAATTAGGTGGCAAAATAGTGGCTTCCAGAAGCTGACAAGAAGAGGAGAAAGCGAGGTACAGGGAAAGATTGTGTGGGACTTGGGGTTACAGCCAGAAAGAAAGAATAAGTTCCGGTATTTTCTCACACTACAAGTTAGTGATAGCTGACAATATCATATGCTATTCAATGTACGATACAATTCAGGGTGTCCAGAAGAGAGAAATTTAATATTCTTTCCACAAAGACAATGATAAATGTTTGAGATGATGGATAACTTAACTATCCTGAGTTGATCAATCACAAAGTGAGTGCAATGAAACATCATGCTGTACCCATTTAGAAAGAATAATTATTATTCTTCAATTTTACAAAAGTTAAAGGAGGGAAGCCATGCTTTTCACGGTAGTTAAAAAAATCTATCACCAAAGGGATAATTTGAATAAAACTTACTAAAATTTTAAAACAATACCATTTCTATGTTTAGCATGTATTACAAATAAAAAACACATTAGTATACTATTAAGTTTATTCTTTTCATAGATCTATTACATATGACTAGTATTTACATTTTTGTTCTATTGAGAATTATTGAACTAGCTAGGATCCTAAGATTTGGAAGGGTGGTCTAAGTTTTCCTGTCCTAACCTAGACTTTAGTGGACCATCAGTGTCTGTACCTCAAGGAGACTGCCTGTGTTCCTGACACTCTCTGCTTGGAGCTTTGCAAGTCTAAGTGTGGAATTTCATGATAAAAGTGAACTCGGGAAGTTTCTTCTTTTGTTTTTCCTTGCTTATAATTTCAAAGGACATACTTTCAGAGATTCAACCTCTTGACTCAAATCTGTTTGTATGTTGTCCCTCCCAAGATAGATCTTCCTTTTAAGTAGGGTCCGGGGTGGAGGGATGGAGGGAGACAGAAAGAACAAGAGTCTTGCATATAGATTCTCTCAGCATCCTTACAAAACACAAATCAAGCTAATGAAAGCCTGAATAAACATGGTATGGCTTGAACTAGAACATTTCCCAGTTAGATACTTTTTTTTTAAAGGAAGAATTTGGCTTAACATATGACACCAACATAGAATTCTTTGTAGACATGGTTTAAATTTTAGAATACTTTCCATATAAATACACGAAATTTTAATACTTAACTGCAAGTTGCATAGAAAACAGCGAATATGGAATATAGTTAACGCAGCTTGGCATAAAGAGAAAAAATTATTGATTTGGAGTGTATAGGAGGTTTAAAGGACAGGGAAATGTTACTGCATTTTTAGTAATCTGTGTCTTTTTTTTTACTTATAAAGTAACTAGGAATTTGGACAATTTAAATGTAGTAACAAATTCCTGCTCACCTTTGTATCTCTGATAATTTGCATTGAATATGGCATACTGTTTATATGAATTCAAACTTCCAGCTAATATTGTGCTATTTAGATTCCAGCCTACTATATTGTTCTTGATCTGTTAAAGAAAGTTTATAATAGATAGAATTGATTTGTTGTCATGCTATAGAGCACCATTTTAATATGTTGCACAGATAATTTTCCTGTGTTTAATTCACTCCATCCCTTTGACAGAGGGATATCCATTTTAATAGTGATGATTAGCCAAATGCATTTTCGTAAAGCATTGTGCATCAATCTGTCTTCATTTGTTTTTATTAGCGTGGAGTTTTTTTGTTTCTCATTCTTCTGCATTTTTTCATCATGACTTTATGTATTTTCATAATTTCATTAAGTCTATTCTCAACATTGAAAGATTTGTACCCATTCAGGTAAGATAAATTTTCAAAGTTTTTTTTTTAAGTGCAATATTTCAGATTAGTCAAATTACCTCCACATGTATCAATATTAGAGGCAAAAAGATTTCCAAAACAACCCTAGAGACAATATATCACTCCAGAAATGTAAAATTACTGCCATTTATCTTTACGACAGAACAGTTGTGGGAAAAACCCAAAAGAGTAAGTAATATTTTGAAATCACTGTATTAGAAATCCCCTATCATTACAGAAGTTGTAGACATGGGTAATGTATGGATTTCTTTTCAGTGCACCTGGGATTGTCCTGCAGAAAAGCAACATTTTCTATGGAATTCTGACAATTTAAAAAATTATGCCATATGAGAATAGTTAGAGGGAGTTTAGTCTTAATTTCTAAGAAATATGATTTTGTCTTTGGCAGAGGGTTAAATATAGAGGTAATTGTAGAGTTAGTTTTCTTGAACCAAAATTTTGATATTAGAATTTCATCTTATTTTCTTTCCTGAACTACTGGATTGACCACGTATTAGACCCTCCCTTCCAAGTGTATCTTTTAAATAAGGTAAAGGTTTGATTAGCTTAATTATTCTGATAACACTTTTGATTAAAATTTCCTCAGTATTATTTAATGTATTTTCTTCATAGGCCATAATTTAACTTGCATTAATTTGTTTACAAATTAATGTGTGTGTGTGTGTGTGCATATATACTTATATGTGTGCATACATTATCATTGGCTAATTTATATTTATGTAGAAATTATACATAATAAAAATATAACAATGAAATATTTTTTTCTATACAATTCAAACATTTAAAAATGATATAGTATCTCCTAAATAGTTTTACAAAAGGAAATTTTTCAGAAGGAATAATGACTTAGTACAGTTAGGAAAGTTGATTCTAGGGGCCATTCTGTATGAACTCATGTACAGAAGACTGACCAGGAGAGTGGTTTGTGCTGAAAATTATGCATAAGCTGAATGTTTACCTTTTAACAAAGTTAAACTTTAGAGAAAAAACTTCATTAAAGATATAGATATTATGCAACAAAAGGAAAATGAATTGCATAAAAAATAGGAAAAATTAGAATCACAGTGAAAGGTAGTGAAGCGTGTACTAAAGCAGTCTGTACCTGAGCAAATTCAGGTACTTATGAACTGCTAGTTCAAGAGAAAGTTTAGTGGGAAATTTCTACAATGGGATAAATTTTAAATTCTTTTATTAAATTTCATGAGAGAGTTATGCACAGGAAATTAGAAGGATGATATTAGAGACCCCTGTTTACTCTTCAACCAGTTTTCCCCAATGATTATATGTAGAGTAACAATGTAAAAACCAAAAGATTAATATTGCCATAATACATACACAAACTCTTATTGTACTTTAGCACATTTAAATTTGTGTATATACTATTTCAGTAAAGACAGACACCTATTCCATCACAAAACGTCCCTTGTGAAAATCCTTTATAATCACTCATAGCCCCTTCTGCTCTTCCACAATCACTCTCATTCCCTGGAAACTACTCATTTATTTTCCCTTTCTATAATTGTGACTGTAATTGAGAATGTTATACAAAATTTAAACAAACACTATATGATATTTGAGAAGGGACTTCTTTCTCTACTTAGCACAATGCCTTTGCTATCCATCCAAATTTTTGCACACATTAATATTTCTTTTAGTTGGTGCATACTTTTCTATAGCATGCATATGCCATATTCATCTATTATAAAATATTGACTCTATTTTTGAATATTACAAATAACCCCTCTATGATCACTTTTGTACATATTTTTATGTAGACTTTACATTTTCATTTTTTCTAGAATAAGTTCTTCCCTTTATGTCCTTTACCTCCCTTTATTTTGTAGAAATGTTTTAAATAGTCCTAAAAATCATTGAGACCTACATCAGGCAGTGTTATAATTTTTCTCTCATCCATTAAACTTAACTTAAAAATCCAAGAGGAAAATGTAGAATAAGAGTGCCTGGTAGAACCTGGTCAAAAGATATGTGGGAATGAAAAGAGGATGTTAAGCACTAGGTGTTATAGTTTAAGGCTACAAAGTCCTGCAAGTCTCATGCATCCAGAGACACTCCTGTCAGAAGGTGACTGGATTATATGTACCCTATAGTCATCAATGGATGGACCCATTGATGATTTCACAGTTTAATGGTTTGTTCTAGGCAGGCCAGGTTAGAGCAGTGTCATCCAAAGTGTGCCTTTAGAGGATATCTCTCTCCCTCTGTACCTCTTTCTACGCTCTCTGTTTGTTGCTGCCATGTGTGGAACAGCTTTTCTCCACCAGGTGCTGTGATCATCCATTTCTGCCTTGCAGCCAGCCAGCCACGTACAGAACCTTCTGATACTGTGAGCCAAAATAAAACTTTCCTCCTTTAGCCAGTGTATATCTGGTACTTTGCTCCAGCATAAGCTGGCCAGTGCACAGACGTGTAGTTGGATAAGAGTAGCTTACGTTCTGTAGTGCAGTAGGATAATCATGGTTGACACAAACTAATCAAAATAGCAGAAGAAAGGGTTTTGAGTGTTCCCAACACAAAGAAATGATTGGTATTTGAAGTGAATATGTTAATATTTCTCATCTAATCACTACGTATTATACACATGCGTCAAAATATCACACTGAATTTCATAAATGTGTAGTCACTGTGCCAATTAAAAATATTTTAGCAAGGAAAATGTTATATTTATACATATTTATATTCTTTTTTATTTTCTATATTCTTAATGTCAATTTACCTCTTTACTTTCTATTTCAAGAAATTGCTTAGTGATTTTTTAGAGTAATTCTGCTGACAACACATACTATTAGCTTTTCTTTGTCTGAGAATGTCTTGATTTCCCCTTCATCCTTATAGATATATGTGTGGATGTAAAATTCTGGATTGGCAATCCTTTTCTTAAACAATATCATGCCACATCATTCTGGCCTCCATGGTTTCTGAAGAGAAAATAGATTTCTTTCTACTTTTCACAATTATTTATGTACAGGTATTTTAGGTGGGAGGGAAAAGAAAGAAGAAAGTGTCTCAGGGACAAAAAATTGAGAGTTAAGAGGAGTAGAATATAGAGGGTGAGCAAACCACCCTGACACTGTGAGCCAAAATTTTGGGATGCATTTTTTAGTGGTTCTTTTCTATGGTGTTATAGTCAGGGTTATACAGAGAACATTTAGAGTCAGGACTTGGAGTTTATAATATTATTTTTATGATGGTCACCTAGACTTAACACAAGAAAATGCAGGAAATCTGTCCACATCACTAAAGACAGAATCTTTAGCCAAAGGCCTGAATCCCACAGCAGTGTGCCACATGAGTCCAAATGAAGACCCAGTGTTCATGACAATGCCTCCCACGAGTCCAACTAGAGGTCTAGAGTCCACAAGAAGGACTCATACCAATCTCTGCTACAGATCCATGCTGGGAAGGCCCAAAGGTCAGCAGTGGAAGCCGGAAAATCTATGCCAGCAGGGTGAAGGAGCTGTGCTGATAGGTTGAGGGTTCTACACTGGAGCCAGGAAGTCACACTCATAACAAAGACCAGAGCTGTCCTGAAAAGCACCACAGCCATCCTCAGCGACATGGAGGCCCTGAGCTCCTCCACTGACAAGCACAGTCGAGTACATGCCAGGAAGCCTGTGTGACGAGTTCATCCTGGAGACCAAGCAGCACATGACTTCCCCTCCAGAGCCAGGAAGCAATGCTCCATGTGAGGACAAGAGCTTCTCCAGGAGAACCAGTGGTTCAAACAGCAACATGTAGGAGAACCCACAACACCTCAATGCACTAATGTGACACACTAATGTGAATAGCTTCTCCTTCTCCACATCTCTATTTATGCTGGCAACTTTCCTCAGGTGGAACATCTACACTCAGTGCCCTGCTGAATGTAATCCAGCTGGCATTAAGTTAACCACCAGTTTTCAATCCATAACATATGGATATGTGGAATTCAGTCTTGCCTCTCTGAGGAACTCTTTAGAATGTCAAACTGAGATATGAGAATGAATTCTTTATCCACTGACATCTGTCTTCCATTTGTCGAGTTTCCCCATTACTTATTAAGTGTCTTGTACTCTCATACTCTCACTTATACAGGCATGAGTACTAAGATTTTATGCCATGGAAGATGGAAGGCACACCACTTGCACCTAAGGAAACTACATGAAACTGTTTGCTTCATGAAGCAATAATTGAAATAAAGTACAGACTCAGAAGATATGTCCTGGGCACAAAATATCCCCAGTTTAAATGTTCTCTTCGTATAAGGGAAACTAGGGCTTTATAATTGTTTTATGCTAACTTTGACACTTGGAATTTTCTCAAGGATTATAATATAGTCCTCCCTTGGTATTCACAAAGGATTGATTTCAAGACCCCTGCTCCATCACAGATACCAAAATCCAAGTATGCACATTTTCTCAATAAAATGACACAATATTTGCATACAATTGAAGTATATCCTCCTGCATACTTCAAATTATATCTAGATTATGTATAACTCTTACTACAATATAAATACTATATAAATAAATATTATATTGTACTGTTTGAGGAATAAAAGGATATTTAAAATATCTATATATGTTCATTGCAGAAACAATCATTGAAGGCTTTACTATTTTCAGTCTGTAGTTGGTTGGATTGGCAGATGCAGAATGAAAGATGCAGATAGATGGCTGCACTGTGGCTATCGTTCCTCAGCTAACAGTCACCGTTATTGTCCTATATTTTTAAGGAGTTTCCATGTTCTTACCATGATCTGCAGGAAGGCAACTGAGTTCAAGCATCCTTGGATCTCGACACTCTTCCTCTCTTCCAGTCTCTAAATGTTAACCTCTTTCTTGGATCAGCCTGTTTCTGCTTAATCACAATGCCAAAAACTCATTCCATTTCTTCTGGGATAATTTTAGTTTTCTCCTTGTATAGGTTATTTTTGGTGAAGGTCTGAACAATCATTTTTGTATTCATGGAAGTGCTCTGTAAAATTGAGAACAAATTTCATGTTAATAACAATACATTTGAAGAACTGCTCAGGAATAACTTTTTCTGAATGTTGAGAATTTTAATGTTTTAATTTCATAGCAAAAATATTTCATTTTTAACATATGGATTCATGCTGTAGGAGTCATGCATGTGGTTATTCATTTGTCAAGGATAGGGTCTGCTGCATCAAGAAAGATCCAAATAATCTATTGGCAAATGATTTTCTTCTGAGGCCATTTTCAAGATTGGACAACAAGCCAAAATTTATGATAGATGAAATTATTAAATGCTAGTTAGACTGAACATTGGAATATAACTAGTTTTAGAAATAATATCATGATAATGCAACTATGATTGAAAGGGCCATCATGTTTTTCTCTTTTGTGGATTTAGCCAAGGAAATATCTTTCAATTTTCCTCTCACTGTCATTAGGGTGACTATACCATCTGATTTTTCAGTGAATGTCCTGATTTATGCCATTTATAGTACAACAATTAGTAGGTCTTCCTTTCACATTTAAAAATGTTCTGAATAAGTCAATAAATTACATGATAATCCAAATTATTTTCTTTAACTATTGAATCCAAATCTCTCTCCTGTTGGAATTGTGTTTTATATGCATATGAGAAGTTGAAGTTGTTTATAAAACAATGTTTGGATGTAACATGTCTTCAAGAATTTTTTTGAGTTCTACTTGCCAGGATTTTTCTGGCTCTCTGAAAGTTTTTATCAAACCAGGAGTCCAGATGGTCAGTTCTGTGTTTGCCGAGAGACAGAGGAGTCAAAGCTTGTTTCTTCATGACTACAATCTGTTGAAAACTAACTAGGACAGGAAGCTCTCCCAAAAGATTACACAAACAGAATCTTACCAATTTTTAAACTCTTGAAAGGTTGCATATGAACTATGAGAAAGTCCTGTTCCATTTAAATCTCAGTTTCCTTGTATCACCATTCTAGTTATGTATAACAGTTTTGGCAATATGATAAGAAAGCTTAAAAAAGAAATGATCATTTCAACCTAGTTTAAAATATTTTCCCAAAGAAAAATGTGCTGATTTGTATCTAACAAAGAAATTTGGTTTCTTGCTTGGAAGTATGATTAGAATTTTCTTTAGATATTAATTAAGTACATTTTTGTGATAAGTACTTTTTTTTTGATACCAGGAATCAAACTCAGGCTCTTGCCCTTGCCAGGCAGGCACTTGTGCCACTGAGCTATATCTCCAGCATGATAAAATTTGTATATGCTGCAAAAAATATATTAAATAGGAATTCTGGTAAACATATAATCTAAAAGGGTTTGGAGTAGGATGAAATGGACTAAAGTTGTTTGCTTTGAAATGTCTTAAACCCATTTCTTTTATTAAGAAAATTAAGAAAAATATTTTTAAGTAAATACCCTCAGATAAATCTGGAATGCAGGAAACATTAAAATTCTGAAGGTAGATGATACAAGAACATTTTGTGGTCAGTTTTCAGTGTTTTGTATTTTGGTTAGGACTTAATGGCAGAAGGTGTTTTGAAATGTGGGGACTACAAATATAAAACTCTGTTCTGGAAAATGGTCCAAATTCAAACTACTTTAAGTTTTCTTAATGAGGTAAATATACCTGAACTCACCACTATGTTCCATTTGAAACTGTCTTAATAGAAAGTATACCATTTTAGTTAAATTTGACAGCTAAGCAACCCAACATTTCATAAATCTCCAATTATCATACAGGAAGCTACACTAGCAAATTCTTTCTTAATATAGACAACTTTCTTTTCTTTTTTTAAAGGTTTAACTAATATTAGGACATAGATTATGTTTGATGCCTTGGATTTTAACTCAGGGCTATATTAGAAAGGACACTTAGTAAACCCTGATAAAATAGCACTTTCACTGTACAGGACTCCTGAGTATTTTGAGGGGTTGGAGAACTGTCACCTTGGGAGAAATTCTAACTTTTAGTTTCTGGAGTGGTGACTGAATTTTGGACCATCAGTTGCCATCAGAAGTACGATTGGAAAGAATGCACTTGTTTTAGAATAGCCAGGGTGTAATGGATGGATTGAGAAAGACAGAGGGGACCTTCTGAAGCTGTCATTACTTGGCTCCACAGTGCATCCCACTTTCTAGGCATCACTGTCATTTCAAACGCCCCTTCAAGCCTTAGACTCTCTCTCACCATGCTACCGACTGCAGCAGTTCATTGTCATTTGCTAGAGACATTTTTATGCCAATTTTCTTAATGATATAAAATAAAATTGAGTTGATTCTGAAGGAAGTTGCAGAGAATTACTGTGTTCTTGTTGTCTATAACACAAAACAGCATCTATATCCTTATTGTTTTAGGAATTTTAGAAAAATGCTTTTACTTTAAAAATTATATTCCTCCCTTCCTCTTCCCCCACATCCCTGTTCTTTTTCTACTTCTTCTTCTCTACCTCTCAGACACATACTGAATTCATGCAGAGGGCTGGTTTTCATGCTAGTTGGGATACAGCTGACACAGAACCACTGATTTCTAAATATTCACCTTTATCCTAAGCTAAACTCATGCATCCTCAAACTCCCTTTCTTTAGGATGTAATAACAACTAACATCAACTGAGTACTATGTGTTATGAAGTATTTGAATACTTTAATGTTAATTAACTCATTTTACTGTCATCATTTCTGTCAGTTAAGAAATGATGCCATTCTCATTTTACAAGTAATGAGAATGAGATAAAGAAAGATTAAGTACTTATGCCAGGTCACCGAGGAAAGAACTACAATATAACTTTTCAAAGAATCACTCAACTCTGCTTTAAATATACTTCATTATACCTATGTAGCATATAAACATGTCAGGATATTTTTCAGAGTCTCTGATCTCTAACTAGGTTTTTTTAAAAAATATGATTATAAAGTGAGGAAAAACGTCAACCCTTCTAGGTAGTCACTAGTAATTTCTCAGTTATCATTGTAGTTGTTAACGTTGTAGACACAATGTAGATTTTAGCAATCTAAAACTGCCATAGAATCACTGAATAATTACTTTTATTTTGAATTTTGCAACTTTAACCCTGTGTCACAGTCTAACGTTTAGAATGCAGTTGATTATCTTTACACAGAATGTTTGTTCAAATTTGTCACCAAAGTATTTTAAGCACGAGAAGTTACAAGTCATTCCGAGAATTTTATATAATTATTAAAGAACCCCCAACTATGAGCTTATGCAGTCATTTGATGCTCATGTGGTTTTGAAAGTATCTGATTCCCGGCTACAGAAAAGAAGAATAATCTCATTTTATGCCCCCATGGTTTCCTTTCTCCTCCCTGTTAATGTATTGGATAAATACGTTATTATTTTAACTTACTACTGTTCTCATAGTTTTTGAAAATATATTTATATACTTATGTGATAGTTACATTTTATAATTCTCATGTGTCTGAAAGTACTTTTATTTTACTTTCATATTTTTCAGAGATCTGGGCAGGGTATAGATCACTCACTTAAAACTCAATGTCCCTTGAAACTCTGAACGCAATTGCCTACAGATGCTGATTAGTGACAGCTGGCACTGTAAATGAGTGATGCTCTCTGAACGTAAGTTGTTAGCCTATTCTCTTTATTATGTTCTAAAATTTCATTCAGCTTAGAAATTATAAGCTCTTCCACTACAGAGCAACTTGTTATGCCCTGATAATATTTTTGTCTTACCTTTCACAGTACTTTGTTCTTAATTTTTGTTTTTATCGAAAGATTAGCATACCTCAATGCTTTGTTTCCATATTACCTCCCTAATACATTCCACATTTGTGCTTTATATTGCAGGCAGTTTTCTCAACTCTGCATTTTAACTGTGCTCCTGATTCAATTTTACCTTTAGTTTCACTAGTCATGCTTTTTGGTTTATAAAGAGATATTAATTTATTCTATAAATTGACATTATTTTGGCTTATATTTAGTATCATCAGCAAAATTTACTTTAAATAGAACTGTTTACCTTTTGCACATGTATTAAATCCAGAAGAGCTGAGAGTTATGTGGTCATTAGGCTTCTGAGCACTGACTGTGCCTTGCAATTTTTAACATAGGCCTCATGGTTAGGCCCCGTGGCTGAAGATGATTATGAGTCTCAGACAGGGGCACTGCATTCAAACTAGAATGAACAGGGAAGGACAGAAATTTTGCTTTGTTTCTCATTTAAGAAACTCCAAGGAAATTCTATATTCACTAGATATCCCTGTCAGTTGTATCACCTATCATTGGCCAGAATTTACTAAGATAACATGGAATGCTGGGAAGTGTAGTATTTTAGCTGAGAAGTACTATGCCCAGCTACAAATCAGATCTGTGCTACCAGAGAAGTGAAAAATAAACATTAAAGTCAAATATTATGTATTCCATTCCCTGTTTACCAAACTTTCTCCTGCTCTGCTTCCACAGCATGGTCCAAATTTATCTTTTTATTAACTTCCTGAAACTACTCATGATAATATTTTGAATATTTCCTACTTTTCATGAATTTTTAATTTTGTCTTTGTGGCCAATATTTACTTGTATTCATCTTCATATTATAGTTGAATTTCTTCTGACTGGTAATGATATTTTATTTTTTTCCCTCTAATCTTTAGGAATGATGAACTTGTTTGATTATTCTAAGGATCAGGTTTGTTTTTCCTCATTTAGTTGTTAAGTGAATTTGTTTCCCGATAAACCCTAGCAGGAAGCAGGAACTCTAAAAAGAACTTGTGTATCAGATGGACCTATCCATGTGTTAGATTCATTTCAAGTTAATGAGCAGAAAGCTTTCATCAAGCATGAAGTACCTTAATGCTAGAATGCAGAGGGCTTCAAGCTGCATACAGAGCTATTAGTTCTGGGTTTTGAAAGAATAATTATTCTTTTCTGATTCAGCTGTAGTGGTCAATCTAATTAATTAGAGGAGGTATTAGGAGAAAACAATCCCTGCATTTTTTAGTCACTCAGGTTTTCAGTACTCCATGCTATTCTCTCAAATATGTACTCTTAATTTTTTTTAATTGTCTTAGCTCAAGACAGGGGACAGCTAAAGGGCCATTAGCTGGAATTCTCTGATACAACAGCTCTTCATCCCACTCGTAAGTGATTCTAAGTAAAGGTTCTATGAGATGCCAAGTATACTTCTTCTAATTGTGTATACGGATGCCAGGAAAATGCTTGTATGTAGTGGTGATTCGACCTGAGAATACATTGTTTCCTGCATATGGATGAGGACTCTATTCTTTTTTTCCATATTAAAATTTTGGGATCCTGGCTGAAAATGTCAACTCAGAACCTGTGCCCAGAAATCCTCCAAAAACCTGAATATTTCCTTTTTTCCAGTCTACGATTACCAAAGAAAATACTGAAATAATTTCACCTTGGGTATTAGAATAAAGCTTTTACTATTGAATATACTTGGTTTGGCATATTAGGGTCCTTCAAGATAGGAACCAAACTTCCTTCACCTACACAATTTCAGGTATATGTGAGAACTAGCTTGGGAAACAGAAAGGATGCGACTCTTTCTAGAGTGCCTGTCCACACCGACCTAATCATCCATTCTTTGTCTATTTTGGGGCTTTAAATTGAACAGTACGCATTGTTTTCCAGTTCTCTTGTCTGTGGAAACATTGTGTTCTGTCTCACTAGCTCCATATCTCTTTGAGCCCGCTTATGTGATAATTGCATCCATCCTGCCACTGATGGTTTAGGATTGACCCACTATTATTCTGGTATTATACCATCTCCATTGTCATTTAGAACCCAATTCTGTAATAGCATCTCCTTTTATCAGCATTAGACTACAGAAAATAGGCATCTCAGAGCTGAACAATGTTAATAGCCCTTTCACCATAGCATTCTATATTTTTTTGGCAAATTGAGAATCTTTCATGTCCTGTGAGGGAAGACATGGGTGGTGAGTTCTCTGGTCCTGTGTAGCACTCTTACATTAGTGTGTTTTCTCAAGCCTTTTGATCACTTTGAACCCTATCTTCCATGTCAGTTTTGGCATTTTTATTTGACTTACTGTGGACAAGGACTTCTTTCAAGCTTCCAAAACCTATACTAAAAGTTTGTAGGTATTTCTTCTGGAATCTGTCAGAGAGCAAAATTCTGTGTCAAGGAAAGGTGCCCAATATTAACATATTCTATTGCCCAACCTCATTCTGTGTCATTCTGCCTTAATCCATCACCCCCAATATCTTGTTCAGTGTATACCAGCCCAGTTTTGCAAGTCCTATTTCTGAGTTAAGTTGTGCCAGTAGCTGATCTTTTGTATAAAACTGGTTGTCGAGAAGAGAGATGGGGGTGAACCCAGGGAAAAGAATTTTTTCTTATAAGGCTTCTGTGTCATCTACAGCCACTTCATGATCTTTAAACAATATGTGGCCCTTATTTTATAATGAAAAGTAGGCCATTTTCTGACAGGTTAGCGGAATGAAGGGCAATTGGAGTTCAAGAATTTAAACTATATCTACCAAAATTTTTACATTCCAAATCTCAGGGGCACATTCCTTCCTTCAAAAGGATCTGACTGTTGTATAGGAGATTCACTAAACCTGAGTAGCTTTGTAACATAGTTGTTTCACAGATGGATTGTGACATTCCAGGCTTATTTCTGGTGACACCTGGAAGTAAAGCACTGATTCAGCCAAACAGTGGCAGTGGGTCAACTAATTATTTATAACATTTTTCAAAATTTAGAACCCCACTGGTAAGATTCAGGCTGGTTTATTAATGGTTTACACCTAAGATACCTGCTTGTACAGCCTGATGTGACTAAAACTATAGAGAAATAGAAGACCCTTCTGAAAACTTTTAAGACATGCTCCCCAAACCAGGTTTAATTACTCACATGTTGAAAGTCCAATATAAAGACAGAGCACAGCTTTGTGTGAATATATAGGAACCTGAGTAGCCATGCCTCAAAGTTTCTCAACCCTGGTGCTTGTTTACATTCCTTCTCCTGCTTTACTGAGGCTTAGATATTTTTAATATTAATTTTTTAAGCTACTTTCTCTCTTGGAGAAACTAGAGAAAGGAATCAACAATACAAAGATGGTTAGGAGTCTCCCAAAACAATCTTTCAAGGGTCAAAGTAAGTTAAGGGCTGTAAATAACATCTGGTGCACCTTAGCAGGGAGCCTACTGTCACCTGTAGATGGCGAGAGGGACCTGTTTGTGAGAACCTCTGTAACCCAGGGCTCCTGAGGACAGTACCCTGTGGCCCAAAAAGTACAACTCAGTGAATGTATTCTATGGAAACAATTAGAAATGCATACAAGATGTGTGATTCATGGTCATAGATAAAATACTGACAATAACAAAATGCCCATTGTAGATGGATAAATTGTGGTTATCCTTATAGTAGAAAAATACACAGGTATGAAATATATTGTAGAAGAGAAAATATTTAATATATTACTATTTTAAAAAGCTAGCTTCAGAAATACTTATTCACACACTTTCCAACTACGTTTTTTGATTGCTAATATTTAGCTTTCATATCTACTTTTTTAGTTTTCTTCGTTCTTCTTAACCACCATGTCATAATAAATGTGTTACTGTTGCCATCACACTCACTGGCATTTTGCTTAGTTTTTACCAAAAAGATTATATTTCAGTCTTTGATAACATCATGAATAATGCTGGTATACAAAAATGCCTGATAAACTATCCAGTTATTTAAAGTTACTGCTAAACAAAGTCAGTCATGTTAACACAACTAATTTAAAACATGTGAAAATAAGCAGACTTTGCCAGTGACAACGAGCTGGGAAAAGAGGAAAATACATTTTATTTTCAAGTTTCTATGGGTATTCTATAGATCATCTGGAGTAGAGGAAACAATGAAAATCCTCATTTAGACAATTTATCCAAACCCATTCAAAATTCCATTCCTTTCAAAAACCAAGTAACCACTGGTGTAGTTGGAAAGTGTGTGAATAAGTATTTCTGAAGCTAGCTTTTTAAAATAGTAATATGTTAAATATTTTCTCTTCTACAATACATTTCATACCTGTGTATTTTTCTACTATAAGGATGAACCACAATCTTCCTAGTGATTAACTATGGTAGGGAAGTGATCTATTTCTTCTTAAATAAAAAACAGGAAGTTCATGCTTCTGAGAAAATAAATTAGTATTAGCTTAATATTTTGAATAATTTTCTGAGACTAAATATCTTATTCTGTTTTATGTGATTACTATATAAACTATATGAAATCCTCTAAATTTGTATAAGGATAATGTTTCCTTATGTAAGATCCTTTAGTAATGTAATAAATTCATAAAAATGAAGTAGAAAAATTTGAATGTCATTGTCCCTCCCAGTTCTTTCTCAGAATATAGAGAGACTCACTGTTTTCCATTATTTCCATTCTTTTGTTAAAATTTCAATTACAGCTAAAGAAAATTATGTGAGCATTGCTCAAGGTTACTTTCATTATTTTTCTAGGTTCATGAATGGTATATGGATTCTTGCTTATGTGAAGAAAATGACCCATAAGCCATAGAGTTATTTTCAGTGCCAGCACTTTTAAATCAAAGTTCTTATTCCCTTGAGTCTTTCTGCTATGTAATTTTCTGTTTTAAATATACAAATCAGTAGTTTTTAGTTGTAAAACTCTTTTCATTATGTAGGATCTTGTTTATATTTTGTCTTAACTATGTGTTGAGCTGATTTTAAAAATCACATGGACTCTATCTTTAAAACTAAGTTATTAGTTGTAACAAGTAGAAAACATTCCACCTGTGTCATTTATCAAAACATATGTAATATTAGGCATTCAATAAATATTTGTTAAATGAATGAATGAACAGAAAATATTCTGATATGACAATGCTTAAAATTTTCCAGGGATCTTTGCCTATCTTTTATTTTCTGTAAATATGTAGGGAAGTCTTTTCAGTTAATTATATTTTAACTGTCAGCATTTACATAGTTTGTTTTCATGTACGAGAATTATAGGAAACTATTATTTTTTAATTTTTTTGATTATCCATAGGCAATAGGAACTGTTGTTCCTTCTGAGCTTTAAAACATTTGTTCATGTTTTCTATCATGCAGTCACTCTCTCATGACCCATATTCCGGTTCTGCATACTGTGCTAACCATTGTGTCAACAACTATAAATAAAGCAGATATTGATACTGATCTCAGATAGTTATCCATTATTCAATGAATAACATTTCAACAAATCCAGGAAATAAAATATCAAATTAAATGTGATATTAAAGGAGTACAGATATTTTAGCAACAGATACCTCTGTGTCTTAAACTACTTTAAGGATTAAGGAAGAGTCTTCTATGTGACAGTTAGAATGTGACTGCCAAGCGAATAGAGTTGATAAAATGAAGAGGAAAGGGAGAAAAATACATTTCTGGTGAATTTAACAGCACAGGTAAATAGTTAAATAGTTATTCTATGCCAAAGAAGTAAAATGCTTACTCATAAGTTCATATACTAAAAAGTGAGCAATAAAAAGCAATGAGAAAAATTATTAATGGAATTAGAATACCTTTCATTAACTAGAAGAGAAGGAGATGGCACATACACTTTAAGAAACACACAGAGTTTTGAGAGTGAAGAAGATATTGGAACTCATTAAGGTATTTAGGCTTTCATACAGGAAGAGTAGATAGCTATTATAAAATTCTGCAAGGGAATTATGAAACTTGAGAGTATTCAAAGTGGCTTTATGGAAAACAAGACCAGAGAAGAGCAACCGGTTTGAAGGTTGGAGCAGAAACTGGTATGAAAAATGATGAGTTTTAAGAAGGTAAAAACAAAACAACTGTTTGAATCCAAAAACAACTAGATTTGGTAAATGAATTTGGTATCAAGAATTTTATTTTCAGGAAACGGAGTGAATACTGTTAACTTTATGCTGAGGTAACTGAAATAGATTTACAGATGGCTGGTTTATTTTGTGATATGATGCAAATACTTTGAGAATTTTGTCTTTGATTGTAGGGGAGTGAAAATGGCAATTATGGAAGGTGATGTCAAAATAATTGCATGTTTAAAACTTTGTTTGAATGGTGATGGGGAAAAACAGTGCAGTAGGTGAAGTTAAATGGTAGAAGCAAAGAAATAAGATTCATACCAAAAATACAAGGATTAGTTTCTTCTATTCTAAAGGGGAAATTTAAAAATTCCCCTCCTGAGCTTTAATTGCTTTTATGAATTGCAAGCAAGATGAGACAGAAAGGTAGAATGAAGGGATGAAAATTTCAAGACCGAGATATATTATTGTGTCCTTGCTGATTTTCTAGCAATGTAAATATGTGTTGTTTAGAAGTAGAGTATCACTAGCAAACAGAATGCAGCAAATCATCAAAAAGATTATACATCATAACCAAGTGGGATTCATCCCAGGAATACAGGGATGCTTCAACATATGCAAATCAATAAATGTAATACACCATATCAACAGAGCCAAAGACAAAAATCACATGATCATCTCAACAGATGCTTTTGATAAAGTCCAGCACTCATTTATGATAAAAACCATATGGAAAATCAGAATAGAGGGTCTTTTGATAAAATGCTTTTGATAAAGTCCAGCACTCATTTATGATAAAAACCTTACAGAAAATCAGAATAGAGGGTCTTTACCTCAATCTGATAAAAGCCATTTATGACAAACCAACAGCCAACATTGAACTAAGTGGACAAAAACAGAAAGCTTTCACTCTATAATCAGGAACAAGACAAAGATGTCCACTATCACCACTCCTATTCAGTATGGTTCTGGAAAAATTAGCCAGAGCAATTAGACAAGGGAGAAATAAAAGATGTAAAATAGAAAAGGAAGAAGTGAAATTTTTTCTCAGATTACGTGATACTCTACCTAGAAAAGAAAGTGGGTAAAAGTCTTTAAGACATAGGGATAGGCAGAGACTTCATGAACAAAACCCAAATAGCATGATAAGCATTTCAAAGAATTAACAACTATTTCTAAACATACTGATTCAAATCAATAACTGGTTTAATAAAAATTTTTATTAAAAAGCTTTTGCACATTAAAAGAAATCACCAACAGAGAGAATAGACAAACCAGAGTGGGAAAAAAATTTAGCCAATTATCCCTCAGACAAAGAACTTCTGTCTAGAGAATATAAAGAATTGACAAAACACAACCCCCCAAACTCAAAGATGAAACAATCCAAAAATGGGCAGCTGAGATGAATATATACTTCTCAGATAAAGAAATACAGATGGCAAATAAGTATAATAAAAAATGTTTGACTTTGCTGGTCATCTGAGAGATGCAATTAAAACAACACTGAGATTCCATCTCACCCCAGTAAGAATGGCTATCATGCAGAAATCAACAAATAACAAATAGTGGAGGGGCTGTGAGGAAAAAGGAACCCTTCTCCACTGTTGATGGGAATGTAGACTGATACAGCCACTATGGAAATAAGTGTGAAGATTCCTCAAAAAACGAGGATTAGAGGCCCCATTCGACCTAGCTATTTCCCTTTTGGGTATTTTCCCAGAAGAATTAAAACCATCATATCATAGTGATATACGTGCACCCATGTTTTTATTTTATTTTATTTATTTATGTTTTTGAACCGGGAATCAAACTCATGACCTCATGCTTGCCAGGTAGGCGCTTATTCCGCTGAGCTAAATCCCTGGCTGCGCAATTTGTAATAGCCAAATCTTAGAATAACCCAACTGCCCATTTACCAAGGAATGGATAAAAAGATAAAAAGATATGATATTTTCTCAGCTATAAAAAGTATAAAATTGAGACATTTATAGGGAAATGGATGCAAATTGATGCCATACTCATAAGTAAAATAAATCAGATTCACATACGTAAACATCAAATTGTCTTCCTAGTGTAAGAAGCTGAAAAAGTAAATAAGATACAGAATATACACTAGATATTGAGAAATGAAAGGAAGCTATTCAAAAGGAAAGAATAACTGGGATGGGGGAAGATGGAAAATAAGGGAAAAGGAAAAATTAATATATGTATGTATGTATATATATATATATATATATATGCACACAAAGGCACACAAAACAGTTAAGATAGTTATACTACTAATTGATATTAGTTATTGAAAAGAAAGGTGTGTGCCTATATTGTTTGATCAATTTTTCATTTCTATAGCCTGTAATAGGAGCAACTACTTTGAATATAACACAAAATGTACTAACCATTATTACTCTCCTACAATCTTCTTTTGAAATTTTGTGCCATTGTTTTATTGTTTGTTTCTTTAAAATAAAAATAAGATAAAAGTGAAATGTCAAAATCTCCTACTCTTACTGTATTCCTATCCCTTCACATAAGTTAATATTTATTTTATACATTTGCATATGTGTATACAAAGCTGAGCACATATATTTATGATTATTATAATATTCTAAATGAATTGTCCTTTTATTACTATGTAATGACTTTCTCTGTCCCATGACAGGTTTTGATTTGAAGTCTATTTTGTCTGATGTAAGTATTATTAGCATTGCCCTCTTTTAGATTCCATTTGTATCCTTTCAATTTCTATCAATGTGTGGCCTTAAAAATGACATGAATCTCTAGTAGATGACACATTTTTGGGCTTTACATTTTTATCCATTTTACCACTCTAGACTTTTTTATTGGAAAGTGCAATCTGCTTATATTTTATATAATTATTGATAGATAAGGACTTATTTTATTGATAATTTGATTTCTACCTGTTTTTTAGATTGTTTCTCTTGTGGTCTTCTTTTGGAATTTGAGACTTTCTGTAGTAGTATACTTTGATTCCTTTCTCCTTCTCTGAAAATTTGGATTGTGGTTAAACATGATACTTACTCAAAATATTTTATTTCTAGCTGATAAAAATTTTAACTTTAATTACACATGAAAACTCTAAACTTCTACTTTTTATCTTAATGTGATGAAACTGAAGCAGATTCTTGGTGTATTGTTCTCCAAATTCTATGCTGGTTTTGGGAATGGGATAATGCAGATAAGATGAGAGTGTTCTTCCTACTCTTTATGGGTGGTTATTTTCTGGTTTTCCACTCCATTATGTCATTGCAACTTCCTCATCAGACTCCATGTGTGCTTCAACTGTTGTAATTTGTGGGTAGCTGTCTAATTGGAGATGGGTGGGTATCCAACCCTGAGATTTCACACTCTTACATACTGCTAATGTCCCTCCCAGATTTTCTGAAATTTTAATAATCTTCCAAATAACTTAGCAGTATATGCAAAAAAGACACATAATATTTAGAGTTTTTCTTATTCTAGATGATAAAAATTGAGAAAATGTTTGACATTATTCAGAAAGTGCAGCATGGAATTAATTAGGAAAGTTTGAGAGTAACATTAGTATAAAGATTCTGTTTTTCCCTTTAACACCGTATTTACGGTATTGGTTACATCTAGAAAGTGGAAGTTATAAAGAAAAATATTAACATAAATGTATGAAAATAATCAAAAGTGATAGGCTAAATGTTTAAACTATGAGGTATTAAAACTCCTTCAAAGGAGCAGCTAGATTTCATAACAGCATGAAAAGCTTTCATCTTCAAAAAGTAAAAAAAAAAAAGAGTTATGTATATGTGGAGGAAATATTGTTATTTATCTTGAAGAAAATCAAGTAGTTTTCTGCAGCTAGTTTACTTCATGTTTCATTCCTGACTTCATTGGTCACAGTAATTGCAGGTACATTTTTTGGGTTGAAAATTTCCAGCAATATTATATGTCCTTGATATTTACTAGAATATATATTCAAAGATCCGGAAAGGTATGGGGGGACAGGTAAGTCTGGCATAGTCAGACATAAAAAAATCATCTGTTTTAATCATGAAAAGAAAAACCACCAAAACAAATTCTATATTAATGTATGTTTGCCCTTAAATGTCATACATTACAATCAAAGGAGACAGTAGATATGCAGATTTACAAAGAGAACCATACTTCTCAGTGTTATTGAATCATTTAGGGAAGTATTTATTTTGGCTCTGCATTCTCAGGAGCATAAATTTCACATTTTGATGGGGAGGGCTGAGTTCCAGTGAGAAAATACTTTTCCCTAGTCCTCCCACTTGGAATAATTTTCCTTAGAAGACCTAAAGAAGATGAGCAATAAGGAAATGATTTAGAAGCTGTGATTTTTCAGCTGAAATAATTATGACCTTTTAACTACATTGCTTCAGATGATATGCTTGAAGAAAAATATTAGTGATCACTTTGTGATGGAAAAGGACTGTTGCCCTTTTACCTTTATGTAGAACATAAAACATGTCATAAATATTAGCTAGGAATATAAACCAATTCCTTTCTCCCTTGCTTTAATTTACAGTTTATCTTTTTATTTTATGTAAAAGTGGTAAAACAGAATTTCATAACAAAATATTAGGAGAATAACAATAGTTAATACATTGTGTATTGTCATCAAAGTTACTCATAGTACAAGATATGGACATAACAATTCTCTAATCAATATTAGCATGAACCTTCCTTTTCTATGAACTAAAAGGCATGAATAGTATAGCTAACTTACATTTTCTCCATTTTCCTTCCCTCCTTTCCCTTTATCCTAGTTCCTTTTAAACAATTTTTTCCTATTTCACAATATTTACTTTTTCAATTACTCATACCAGAGAGACAATATAATGTTTATACATTTAAATCTGGTTTGCTTCACTTATGAGTATGGTCTCAAGCTGCATTCATTTACTTATAAAAATCTGAAATTTATCCCTTTATGGATGAGCAATACTTTATTATATGAAAATGCTACATCTTTTATATCCTTTCCTCAGTACATGGACATTTGGGTAGTTTACAAGATGTAGCGATTATAAATTGCTGCTAAAAACATGGGCCCACATGTATTGCTGTGGTATGTTGTTTTTAAATCTTCTGAGAAGACACTCACAAGTGGAATACTTGAGTAGAATGGGGCCTCTAATCCTAGCTTTTTGCAGAATCTCCACAATGATTTCCACAGTGGTTGCATCAGTCTACTTTCCCACCAACAGTGGAGAAGGGTTCCTTTTCCCCACACCTTCTCCAGTGTTCATTAGTTGATTTCTTGTTGACAGCCATTCTTTCTGGAGTGACATGGAATCTGAGTTGTTTTAATTTGCATCTCTTGAATAACCAATGATGTTGAACATTTTTCAATGTATTTAATTTCTGTTTATATTTCTTCTTTTGACAAGTGTATATTCATCTCAGATGCTCATTTTTGGAGCAGGCCTTTGAATTTGGAGACTCTGAGATTTTTCAATTCTTTGTATGTTCTAGATAGAAATTGTTTGAGGCACAATTGGCTAAAATTTTCCTACTCTGTGGGTCATCTTTTCTCTCTGTTGATGATTTCTTTTAATGTGCGTAAGATTAGGGAAACCACACACTTCACAATAGCATCCAAAAAATGAAATATGTAGGAATCAATCTAACAAAGGAAGTAAAAGGTATGTCTATTGAAAATTACAGTACTCTGAAAAAGGAGTTTGAAGAGGATATCAGAAAATGGAGAGATATCCCTTGCTCATGGCCAGGAAGAACCAGCATAATAAAAATGGCCATATTCTCAAAATTGTTGTATATTTAATGCAAGCCAAATCAGAATAACTTTAGTATACTTCATAGATCTACAAAAAGCATTTGTAAAATTCATTTGGAAACAGAAGAGGCCTAGAATAGCAAAGGTGATCCTAGGCAACATAGGTAAGGCAGGAAGTGTCACAATCCCTGACCTGAAATTATACAACAAAGCTACTGTGATAAAATCAGCATGGTGATGGCAAAAAAGATAGACCTGTGTATTAATGGAAGAGATTAGAAGATGCAGACACAACTATAAGCACACTCAGCCATCTTATCTTTGATAAAGGGGCTATACATGTTCACTGGAAGAAAGATAGCCTCTGTAATAAATGACGCTGGAAAAACTGGCTTTCTACATGCCAAAGACTAAGACTAGACCCATGTGTATCACTATGCACTAAACTGAAGTCAAAATGGATGAAATATCTAAATATTAAAAACAGAAATACTAGATCTACTGGAAGAGAAATTAAGTAGAAATCTTGAAGACATAGGTGTAGCTACAGTGTTTATAAACAAAGCCCAGACTACACAGAAAATGCTTTATAGTTTATTTTTTTAAAAAAGGAGTAAGAATTTTTTTTTAAAAAAGGAGGCTATTAAATCAAATGTATGTGTGTGCACACATATGCATGTGTGTATCCTCTTGTATATGATGTTCAGATATTACTTTGTTTTTCCCAGGTTATTGCTCCAATAATGGACAAGTGACTATACACCAACAAGTGCTCTGTGGTTCCAAAAATTAAAAGGAATAATTCAGTTGCTGTCAGTTCATCATTTTTGATAAGGTAATTTAATTTCTATGGCATCTGAGTCTAAGTATTCAGGTCTCAGTTCTATATCTCAGCAAAAATTGATTTTTCTTTGTACTCCATGTGAAATAGAACCACCAATATTGAAGACCTTCTTGAAATTTACTTTTGAGGACACAGACTAATTAAATTTGCTTCATTGACTTAAACTTGATGAAAAGAGCTATAAAAGGCCATGACTGACCATGATGATTTATTTAAAAACTCCATCAAGGTCTTGTTTATTCTGTGTTCCAAGTACATACCCTGAAGGAAAAATGAACTCATCCCACTCATTTGTAAAATTCTTGGGCTTGTGGTAAAATTAGCTCAGAAAAATTAATAGATACCTTCATGGATATTGTTGTTCCCTGGAGAAAAAACATTGAATATTCCAGAATGGTTACAGAAAATGAAGTATTCAAGACTATTTAAGTCTCAGTACAGATTTAAATGTTTTCTGTTCTATTTTATGATCATGAAGTATATACCAGATCAACTAGCCATGATAAGTAGCATTTATCACTTTGAAGTTTATCAAAAAGGCAAATATAAATGAACACATGTTGACTGTGTATGAGGCATATTGTTATTTTTGTCAAGCATTTAAAATTATGTAAAAGAGTCAGGATTATGTCCTAGTGATGGGGGAAAATATTGAAGCTAAAATCAAAGTGGCTGATATCATTATCTTCAAACTGGGTTTTGTTGATTTTATGCAATACAAAGCAGAAGATCTATTTCACAGAGTCGCATGAATGGTGAAGTAGAAAGCAACATATTTGGGAACTACTTAGGTCAATTATACAAATAATAGGAATGGAATGGAAAGTATTTCAGAGAGAAGAAATAACGAAGGGCTGTTTTAGGGGAGGGTTAGTGGACAAGATTATAAAGGCAGTAAAAGAAAAAAATGTGATTGGGAGGATCTTGACCAGAAATGTTTGAATGTAGCAACTGGAGGAAATTGTGCTTTGGAAGAGCTAAAAAGTAGATTATCTTTACATTGTGAAAGGTTAAAAATGTTATTATGAAAATTTGTACTGTATTCTTTTGATACTGAAGAGATATTTAAGACTTTTAAGCAGATGCAATATGTAAAATATCTTTGGGGGAATTCAGAAGTTTGCAATGTAGATTACAAAGTTATTACTCACAGTGTACTCAAGTCATGTAATTCCCCCACCAATTCTCCTCTGATATCCCTTTTAGTTAGCACTGAATCTGAACTCCTCACTAGTTTAAAAGGCTTTTCATAGCTGGTACTTTCCTCTCTTTAAACAGATGTCTATTTTTCTAAATGTATTAGTAACTTATAATCGACACAGTAATTATACATATTTATGAGCTACAATTTGTTGTGCTTTTTATTCAGATGTAGCTCATATGCTCATAAATAGGGTTATCAGAGGTGGCTACATCTAGGGGTATGATACTGAGGTTAAGAGTGTGGTACTACATTAGTCCACTAACTGTTTTACCATGGTTTTGGGAATAGATAATGGGAAACCACACCCTGTGTGTAAGTGGTATGACTCAAATGGCTTGTAGCCTGGATGGGATAAAAAGGAAAGGCAGGCTTGCTGCTTCCATGCTTCTGGCCTGCTTTGACATATACTATTCTTTGTGATGCCACCTGCCTTGGAGCCAACTGGCTATGGAGTGAAATGAATATTTCTTTCTTTACCTTGTTGGTGTTGGGTATCTTGTCTAAGCAACAAGAGTAGTAACTCAGCAGATTTTGATATTCAAGAAGTGGGATCATTGCTGTGACTGTACCTGACCATATGGTATGATCCGGCCCGCGGATCAATCCGTGGGTCTCACCTGGAGAGGGAACGGGGATGGGGGCGTGGGGCAAGAGGAGAGAGAGACGGAAACAAGTTGAGCAATTCCAATCAAGTCTCATTTATTGATATAGGGCACAGGGTTTTTATAAGCGGGGGGCGAAACATGGAACTGGGCAGGGTAAGCATGTTGCGTGTCCACTGATTAGCTAGAGAGCAAGATCTACCCAAATAAGGACAAGCTAGAGGCAGGAAGCTGTTGCTAGGTAGGGGTGTGTGGTAACCATGACTGGGCCCTCATCATATCTGCTAAATGCAGGAGAGGATCATGGGTAATGTAGGCTGACACAGAATGCCCTCAGGCAGGAGGGGCGGGATGGCAGCAAAGCCTTGAGCATCTCCCTACAATGGTTTAGGTGTCTTTGGAATTGGCTTGCAAGGAGAATTTTAAAATATTTGGATATGCTAGCTGAAAAAGCAGCCCTGTAAGCTAAATTTGATGGGAGAGCCTGTTTAGAGCTCATAAGACAATAATGTTGATAAAACGCAGCTAGTACCAGGCTCAAAACATTTCTATTAGGGACAGGGGCTTCATTGACTGTTGGATTCTAGACCATATTTTTCTGCTTTGGCAGAAAATTTGTCTCAGGTTTACTCTCTTCCTCAGAGGCTTTGCCTGACTGACATTGAGTGCAATGATTAATTAATCTGGTGGAAGAATTTCAAGGCAGTCTAATGTTGAAGCAGTAGTATCACTTCTAGTGGGGGCTTTTAGCCAGATCTATCCTGAAAATCAAGAGCAAAGGATCCAGTAGAATGGTTTGAAAAGTTATGTGTTTGAACATAAAGAAAGCACTAATAATGGTATGGTCTCTAAAGATAGAATAAAGGAGAAATTGGTTACTGAAAAGGAACAACACAATAGAAAAATAGCCTAAAGAAATCACAAGAACCAGCAGGACTCCACACTTCTTAACCTCAAAATAGCAAAGGTCAAAGAGAGCACTAGAGCACCATATTCCAGCATGGTAGCATCCTAGGAAATTTTTGCCTTCAGACTGGGTTCATAATGCTCAGAAATCTAGGCCCTACACTCCAATAGCCAAGAAAAAAAGAAAGCCTGGCTATTGCTCCAGCTAGTAGCAGACATGGGCATCATCCATATAATGCTGGTTTTGGATACTTGCAGAATGCAACAGTTGCGGGGTCTGGAAGACTTCTACCCAGATTTCAGAAGAGGACCTGGGAGGCCAGGCACTGTGCATCTAAGAAGGCAGTGTGTGAAACTGTGAATGTGAAGCTGAAGGTGTGATGGAAGTGTGAGAAGGTTGAAGTAAAAAATGTGGATTCTCTGAGGAAAGTTTCAAAGAGTGAGCAAAGTCAGCCCACAAGAGAAACCATGGGAGCTATATCCACTAGAAGTATCATAGGGACACAGCAACCAAAGTCCTTTTGAGTTTACATTTTGCTACAGACTGCACTAGATCCTAGACACAGAGCTACAGGATTTAATGTTTACCTTGCTGGATTTTGATTTTGTTATAAATATTCCCTTCAAGTGTTCAGAAGGCCAGGAGTGGAATGTTATGAGTTATAATCTAGAAGTACTTCAAATCTTCATTCACTCATAGGTGAGACTTTTCAGAAATGGCTGGACCTAAGAGTTTGATATAGGATAAACAGTGTAGTACTGGATTAGGCCACAATTGGTTTATCATTGTTCTGGCTGTGGATGATTGAAATCCCCACCCTGGGTGTGTGCGGCACTCCCTAAAAGGCTTGCAGTTTGGATTAGATAAAAAGGAATAGCAGGCTTGATGCTGCTGCTTGCTGCATTCCTGCCTCTGGTCTGTTTTTGTATGGACTATTTCTCCTCTACTATGCCGTACAGTTATGGACTGAAACCTCTACAGTGAATTGAGATAAACTTTTCTTCCTTTAACTTGTGGGTATTAGGTATTTTGTTTAAGGAATAAGAGAAGTAAGTAATATGCAGTGCAACACTGCAATACCTGTACTAATGTGTAATGATTACATCAGCGTAATTAAAATATTCATTAGTTCAGATACTTTTCAATTTTTTGTGTTGGGAGAATTCAAAATTCAAAATAGCTAATGCTTTTTGAAAATACGTACAATTAACTGTTGCCAGCTATAGTTATTCCACTATACTACAAAACACTAACCATTCTTCCTCCTATTCTACTACATTCCTGCTGTGTCCATTAACCATCCTCTTTCCATCCCTACATTCTTCTTCCCCTAGCCAGGCTCTCATAATCACTATTCTATTCTCACTTCTACATGATCACCTTCCATATATCAGTGAGACCATGTGAGATTTGTCTTTCCATGCCTGATTTCTTTTACTTAACACAATGTCTTCTAGTTCAATCCATGTTGCTACAGAAGACAAAATTTCTTTATTATCATTATTATTATTATTATTATTTTGGTACTGGGAATTGAAATCAGGATCTTGCACTTGCCAGACAGGCACTGTGCCACTAAACTGTATCCTTGGCCCCAAATTTTCTTTTTAATAGCCCAATAATATATAATATTCATATATAATGTTTTCTTTTTTTAATCTATTGGTATACACCTTGGTTAATTTTATATTGTGGTTATTGTGAACAGTTCTATGACAAACATGCCAGAGTAGATATTTTTTCAACATACTGATTTTATTACCTTTGGATATATACCCAGTAGTGGGAGTAGGGAATTATATGATATTTCTATTTTTAGATTTTGAAGAATCTCCAAACTATTTTCCATAGCAGCTACACTAATTTACATTTCCACCAGCAGTGAATAAGAGTTCCCTCATCAGTATTTGTAATTTTTGCTGTTTTTGGTAATAGTCATTCTAATTGAGACAAGAAGATATCTTAGAGTGCTTTTGATTTGTACTTTTCTGTTGGTCAATGATAAGTATTTTTTTCCTATACTCATTGGCCATTTGTGTATCTTCTTTTGAAAGATATCTATTTGAGCCCTTTGCCCTTTTTCTATATCTGATTATTTGTTCAGACTGATATTACTCTGTCTCCTACTGGAACCCAATTCCATTGGTATCTTTTCATGACTAGTAAGGCCAACCTCATTCTTAACTTTCTGCTATTGCTTTTTTCTTTCTACCAGCACAAAATCTCTTTTCCCATGTCTCTGGTAGGCTTTATTTCAATTCCATCATTCAGGGTACATGTTGGATCACTTCCTGTTTTGAGAGACTTTTCCTGACTACATTACCTAATTGTATTGGCCCAATATTGGTAGCTCTACCTTTTCATAAAATTTTTATTAACCTTTTGATGTCATTGCTGAATACAATGCCTGACCCTCACCATTTAAAGGATGAGAGGTTTA
This sequence comes from Hydrochoerus hydrochaeris, assembly GCA_004027455.1. NCBI lineage: Eukaryota > Metazoa > Chordata > Mammalia > Rodentia > Hydrochaeridae > Hydrochoerus > Hydrochoerus hydrochaeris. Next base: position 163,999 of record PVLA01000026.1, read on the forward strand.
ACTTGACATATGGTTTAGGGGGATTCAGTCCATCATCAGCTTCTCCAAGCCAGATACATCACAGTGAAGGACTGTGGCAGAGCAAAGATGTTCACTTCATGACATCCAAGAAACAGAACAGTGAAACCATGCTGAAGACTGAGTCACCCAATACAGTACACAAGTCACAATTCCATGACCCAGCAAGATGCAGCCAGAGTGTGCTTCACCAATCCCCCATATGACTGCCAAGCCACCAAGTTGACACAGTGAAGCTTAATCACCACAGAATATATACATGTACATGGTTTGTAAGCTCAGAAAAAATGGATTTCTGTTTGTCTTTGTTCAAAGTTTCTTATATAGCACACAGAGCAGTTCTTGGAAACTATGTCCGATATATATTGCTTAAGTGGATGAATGAGGATAAAATTGGAACTAAAAGCTTAAAATTTTCTGAGTTGTAGAAATTATATATACAATTAAAATACTGCAAGTTCACAGATATTATACTTAAAATGTTTACAGTTCTATAATTAACCTGCTTGATGATCCATATATGCATGACCCAGCCTCATACTCATGCAAACAAATGAACACAGTGGATTTATATTGTACAGTTTCCCTTGAGAGAAAATGGATGTAGCAGATGATATTTTTTTGTTTGAAGTCACCAACATAGAGTCACACATTTCTTTGAATCATTATATTTGCTTCAAATTATAAAGTTAATACTATAGTTCTAACTTACAAATGAAGAACTTAGCATATGACTTTTCCTTAATTACCAAAATGATTTATAATTTTTATTATCTTCTAATAAAGCTCAGGTTTTATGTTTTAAACATTAAAGATACTAAATTTTTGGTTTATTTCATTAAAAAATTTACTAACAATGTATAATGACACAGAAGTCTCCCCAGAGTAGTAACATTTCTGCATAATATATGTCAGAACATGAAATAAAACCAAAATAAGTTTCCCAGTACTGACTGAAATTATAAAATTCAAACTCCACATATTCTTTCAAACTCTGTTTTTACCTATATTGGCCTATGAAAATCAAGTAAAAATTGCTAAGATTTATCTTTACATATTTATAATGGATTAGTCATAAATTAATTTTAGGTATTTGAATTTATATAAACTGTCCTAAGTCCCTATAACCTGCGGAGCTAAATGTTTTTTAAAAAATCAAGAAGTACTTTGCCACCTACCAGTGGAGGAAAAACTAGAATTTTAACATGAATTTGAAATATTTTCATTGCATTGTATATGTTTGTGATACTGACATATTTCATTTCATAGATATGTGCCTAAATTTATACTCTATGTACTCCATGTGCAATGCAGTTTAGTGGACTGTTGAGACCCAGATTTCCAGTGAGAGTTAATTTTATCAAACTTTCCAAATAAGAACACTACAATCTACATTTGTAGTTTAATAGAATAGAATAAAAGCCCTTAAAAGTCTTCCAAGTAGTTCATAAATTGATTTATGCTATGAGTAAAATAATTTGTGCATCTATTGTGAAATTCTGCCACATCAGAGGAAAAGGAAAAGTGGGGAGTTTTTTGTTTTGAGTCACTAAGCTCTGGAAACTTGCTAAAAGTAACTTGTGAGCAGCTGAATGAACATAGAATGTTCTCGCTTCCACAAATACCAACTCAAATAAGACATGACACAGTTGGATCCCACCATCTTTTTACTTTCAACCGCAGAAAGAAAAACCAACCACAAAGACAAGTTAGACAGAAACAGGGAAAGGGAAGAAAAACCTCAGAAAATATTACTAAAAAGGCCATTCCTGATACCCTGATACTTTTTCTTTCTATCTCACAATATCTAGCTCAATATGTAATATCTTATTCAGGCTCTAGGATTAAATATGAAAAGCAAAGTGTCACACTAGCCCCAGAGAAGTCATTCTATGAAAACTCAGGGAATACTTGTGGTTATAGTTCTAGTCTTCACTTTCATTCAAAGGGAAAAATATGAAAAGCATTGATTTAATTTGTATTAGTAATGCATAAGATCTAAAAGTCAAAATTCACATGGCATAAAATGAGGCTAGTACCCTCAGACAAAGCTATTTGGGAAGGAAAATATGCCAGGTAGCAATCATTTGCTTGAATTGCTGTTGGAAAAGGTCTCTCTGACTCTACAAAAGTTATCAGTGAAATTTTTGGTTAAGAAGTTGCATTGGAGATGAGAGCAAAGAATCGTCAGTGGCCCATACTGGGACCCACCTGCTGGCACTGACAAAGTTTTAACAACTGATTGAATTTTATCATTTAGTTCTGTTACTGCCAGTGATAGAGGGAAAGGGTTGGGCTTCTCAGTAGTATATTTCAACAGTTTGTTCTTAAAATAATTTTTTAATTTTAAGATTGTTTTGCAGAATGAAAAATTTATATCAAGCATTTGTCTTCTCTTTTTCAAGTGTCTTCCAACTCAAAGAGTATAGTCTTCCTCATGATGTTTTGTTAGTCCTATTACTCTTGCCTGAAGTGTTTACATATCTGATGTGGTACATTTGACTTTAAAATTTGCTTGACATTGAAATCAAAAAGTAAGGTAATTCCCACCTGGGTATTGTAGTGTATTGCTGACGATGAAGCAGAAGAATCACTGTGAGTTCAATGCCATCCTGGGCTACAGAGTGAGTTCAAACTCTCCCTGAACTACAAAGCAAGATCCCATCTCAAAAAAATAAACCAAAGAACAACAATAAAAACAACAAAGTAAGGTAATTCCTTAAGGTAAGTCAGGAAGAGACTTTACATAAGTTGGTGGAGATCTAGACATTCCTCAGAATTTCATTCAAATGAATGTCCTGTTTGCTGGTATTTCAAATAGTGTGATAACCTCAAGAAAAAAGGAAAATATTAATATTTTCTTATACTCAACACTATATGTGTTTACCAATCCAATTTTGTCATAAAATACTGTAAGTACAAGTAACATACACTAAAAATATCAGGTCAAGGCAAAGAATACCAAAATCTGTACTGACTTCTCAGCCTCACTTAACTTGCTTTAAGTCGTGAAATAATAACTGACCAATACTAATACCATATTTCTTCAAAATCAGTTACACAGAGATTGAAAATTGTAGCATGGAGAGTGAGTATATGTGCTCATAAATGTGAGAAAAATCCTGCTACAAAGGTGTATGAGCTGATGCAGACTGTCTGGCACAAAGATACTGGACTGTAGTGGGTAGTAGGTACTGAACCAGCACTGCCTCTCTGATCAAGCCATGGCCACTTATCTATTGTATAAGATAGTTTCTTCCAATATATTCAGTATATTTTCTCTAGTGGTAATGCATTCATTTCATACTATGAGAAAAATTTTTAAGACTCAGCATTCTTGAAGATACAGTCAAAAAAATTAAATCCATAATCAAGCTGGCCATAAGGATAATTTCAATTCATCAGATAACTGTAATGATGAAGATCTTTTTAAATTATAGAAACAACTTCTTTCAAAGTATATAGTAATATTATCATATTTTCTGTAAAAAATAGCATCAGACTTTTTTAAATTTTGGATTCTATTAGCTCTTACAATAGCAACCTATAATGTCAGTTTATCATGAGTTGCCAATTTCTCATCTTTACCTAATTCATGAAATATAAAAAAGACAATGTAGTCTCATATATATGAAACTTTTCAAAATTTAAAACATCTGAAAAATGAATAATTTCAATTTATTATTATTGGAAATGTTTCATAGTTTATATAAAATACAAAGTGAACTACAGTGAAAAAAAAAATTTTTTTGTACCAGGGATCAAACTCATGACCTCGCGCTTGCCAGTCAGGAACTTATGCTGCTGAGCTAAATCCCCAGCCCTACAGTGAATATTTATATTTTTTAAAAAACATAGTAAAAGATACATTGCCACTAATCTCCCTTCCAAATAGTCTAATTTCAAATAATTTTTCCACTTTTTCTTGACACTTTTTGAAATAATTTTGCAAGTACTGTAAATATCTATAACTGAACTGTTGTGGTGGTCTTGATGTCCCAAATGATTCAAAATATTTTCTTTTCATTTTGACTTTGGAGAAGATCCAGAAGTCACACAGTGCCAGATCTGAAGGATAAAGAGAAGAAGACAAACTTTAATGTTTTTATTAGCCTGCTTTCCAATCAGATCCATTTGGCAGCAATATTCACCTTATTTTTGATCAGATCTCATAAGGACACTTACCAAAGAGGATTTATAGTACTTCTTTAAAAAGTGTCAAGAGTGAAAGGATAAATGTGTTCAAAGTGAGGGAAGTAGTTTGAATAGGATTAATGGCCATGTGTCTTTTACTGTAATGAATTTTTTAAAATTTAAACATTCACCATTACTGATCATAACTCATATATATTCATATGTCTGAGTCTGAAAGAATAGAACCTTGAAGACAGTCTGGGTCCAAAGGCTATACCCCTCTAACATGTGGTTAACAAATGGTCTGTTTGTTTTCCCATTCTCTAATGCATTCTGAAATGCATTTCTGCTTGGAAGATTGCAGTACTCATGAACTCGATACAGATACCTCTGGAGTGCGTTGAGAATGTAACCAGTCCACCTGCTGCAAAGCAAGTTGAGACCTATAGTGGCTTCTGATGCAGGAAAGGAAACAGACAAACAAACCAAACTGAAAGAAATCTCTGCTGTGAATACAGACTGGATGCAGACAACATAGTATTGATTTGTCCAACCCAGTGAAAAATGAAGGCAGAGTCCAATATTTTAACACCTCTGGTTGGTTAGATGGGAGCAGAGGGAAAAACACATCAGGCCTTCAGTGTGATGCACTATCCATCCTGTGAATCTGGTAAATTCCAATAATATAATGTTGGCTATAAGTTTGTCACATATGGCCTTTTTGATTTTCTGCATAGTTTATTAAGAGATTTTAGCATGAAGAAATGTTCAAGTGTGATGCACTATCCATCCTGTGAATCTGGTAAATTCCAATAATATAATGTTGGCTATAAGTTTGTCACATATGGCCTTTTTGATTTTCTGCATAGTTTATTAAGAGATTTTAGCATGAAGAAATGTTCAAGTTTGTCAAAGGCTTTTTCTGTGTATATTAGGTTGTTCAAGGGATTTTCATTCTTGATTTCATTTGTGTAATGTATTGGGTTTATTACTTTGCATATGTTGAACCATCTTTGCACATTGGAGTAAGACCAAAGAGATTATCAGAAAATGGAAAGTCATCCCCTATTGCTGGAGAGGCAGAGCCAATATTACCAAAATGTTCATGCTTCTAAAACTGATATACAGATATGATGCAGTTCCAATGAAAATACCAATAACATTCCTCACAGAACTAGAGAAAACAATCTGGAAATTTATCCAGCATAGCAAAAGCAACCCTAGGAAATAAGAGCAAGGCAGGAGGAATTACAATTCTGAGCTTCAAATAAGACTAGAGTTACAGTGATTAAAATAGCAAAATAGAACAGTATTGGAATAAAAAAAGACAAGTGAATCAATGAAACAAAATAAAGCATACAGAAACAACCCAGACATGCTGGACCACATGAACTTTCATAAAGAGGCCAAAGACTTATGTTAGATAGCCTCTTTCTCAAATAATTCTGGGAAAACTGGCTATTCACAAGCAGAAGATTGATGCTAGACCTGTATATCTCACCATGTGCTTAAACAAAGATCAAAATGGTTTGAATATGTAAATATTAGAACAGAAACACTTAACTCAATGGAACATAAAATGGTAAAAATTCTTGAAGTCATAGGTGTAGGCAAAGACCTTTTGAAGAGAGATCCAATTGCACAAAATAAACAGCAAGCATATAAACAAATGGGACAGTATCAAATTAAAAAATCACTGCAAAGCAATGGAAAAAACAGGTTAAACAGATAAGCTACAGAATGGGAAGAAATTGCCAGCAATTTTTTTTTGCAGATGGTTAATAACTAGAACATTTAAAGAACTAAGAAAAATTAGACCTCCAAAACCTCCAAAATAAAAGATCTAATTAAAAATAGGCAACTGAAATCAACAGACACTTCTCAGAAGAAAAACAAATAATTAATAAATACATGAAAATATGTTCATCATCACTGGTCATTAGAAAGATGAAAAACAACACAGACAAAAGACTTCAAATAATAAATACTGGCAAGGTTGCAATGGAAAAGAAATCCTCCTACATGGCCAATGGGAATGTAACTAGTACAACCATTATGAAAATCAGTATGGAGATTCATCGAAAAATTAAAAATAGAAATCCTATTTTACTCTGCTAGTCCTCTTCCAGTAATCTTTCCAAAAAAAAAAGACATCATGTTACAGTGCTAAATGCTTATCAATCTTTATTGCAGTACAATTTATAATGCCTAAATTTTGGAAGCAGCCTATATACCCATTGACAGATGCATGGATAAAGAGAATCTAGTATTTTATACATAATAGAATATTACTCTACTGTAAAGAAGGATTAATTTGAATTACTTGTAAGAAAATGGATACAACCTGAAAACATAGTGTTAAGTGAAATAAATCAAATACATAAGCTTAAATAATGTATTGTTTTTCCTGTATGAAAAATTCAAAGTATAAAGAACAAAACAAAAGGCAGATAAGAATAAAAAGGAAGATAATATTTCTGTCCAAAAAACTTAGCTCCAAAAGAACAACTGATCCAGTATATAACAGGAAAATGAACAGAATAGCCATATCTCAAAAGAATAAAAAATAGCCAATAGTTATATAAAAACATGTTCAACATTTATATATATATATATTTACTTTATTAGTACATGCAGTTCATGCAGTTTGCAATTATTCTGAGGAGTGGTTACATGGAGCTACCACAGCTTGTTTCTCTCTTTTTTAAATTACCTTTCCCTTTTATCCCCTTCTCTTCCTCCTTCTCCAATTTACCTATCACATTTTTATTCTTGTTACTATTAATTTTAGCTTTTGTTGTGGCATGCAATGTCTATATTAATTGAGGTTATTGGGTTCCTGTACATGGCATATCTTTATTCTACCTTTTTCCTTCCCCTCTTTACCCTTCATGCTTTGTCCCTTAGATCACTTTCCTATAGCAAGAGATCTATCTCCTTGTGCCCTTCTATCCATTCCTTGTTATTTTCTCTCTCTCTCTCTCTCTCTCTCTCTCTCTCTCTCTCTCTCTCTCTCTCTCTCTCTCTCTCGGAATTGAACTCAGGACCTTGTGCTTGCCAGGCAGACACTTGTGTCCCTGAGCTATATCCCCAGCCCATAATATTCTCCTTGTTAGTACTTTGCCTGATTCAAACGAGTGATACCATATTGTATTTAAGTTTTTATATCTGGTTTATTTCACACAACATTAGATGTTTCCAGGTGTATCCATGTGTGTCTCAAATCTGTTATTTTATATGCTTTTGTATTCCATTATATAGATACCACATTTTCTTTACCCAGTCCTCTGTTGATTTACGGTATACAAGCTGTTTCTGGGATTTAACTATTAAGGATTTTGCTGCTGTAAGCTGCTTCTATAATCACTGGTACACAGGTATCGCTGTAGTATAATGTAACAAACTCTTTAGAGAAGATGACTAGTGGAGGGAGTCATTGGTTCATATGGAATTTCTAATTTTAATTCTTCAAAAAAATCTCCATACTGATTTGCATAATGGTTGTACTAGTTTACATTCACACCAACAATGAAGGAAGATTTCTTGTTTACCACCACCCCACCAGCATTTATTGTTGTTTGATTTCTTAATGATGGCCATTCTTTCTGGATTATTAGTATTGTTTTAATTTTCATTTTTCTAATGGCCAGAGATGTTGAACATTTTCCATGTATTTGTCTTATCATTTGTATTTCTTCCTCTGTGAAGTGTCTGTTCATATTCTTTGCCCATTTCTTGACTGGATTTTTAATTTTAGGTGGTTTAATTTTTTTCAGTTCCATGAGTATTCTAGATATTATTCTTCTTTCTGAGATAGTAGCTGGCAATTTTTTTCCCTATTCTGTCAGTTGTCTCTTCACTCTACAGATTGATCTTTTGCTGTACAGAAGCTTTTTATTCTGACACATTCCATGTATTGATTCCTACTGTTATTTCCTGTGCAGTTGAGGTTCTGTTTAGAAAATTCTTTCCTATACGTATGTCTTCAAGTGTTTTGCCTATTTTATCCTACAGTAGATTTAATGTTTCTGTCTTAATGTTTAGATTTTTTATTCATTTTTAATTTTATTAAGTGCATGGTGAGAGATAAAGAGTCTTGTTTCAGTCTTCTTCACACAGAGAACCACAGGTGTCCTTCTCTTCCCTAATTGTGCTGGTTAATGTTTCAAGTATCATATTGAATAGAAGAGGTGATAGTGAACATTTTTGTTTTGTTTCTGATTTTAGAGAGAATTCCTCTAGTTTTTCCACACAGTGTGATGCTGGCTATTGTTTTGTCATATATAGCTTTTCCCATATTCAATTATGCTCCTTTTATAACTCTGTTCTTTATAGTTTTTATCATGAAGGGATTTTGGATTGTGTCAAAAGCCTTTTCTGCCTGTATAGATATAAACATATGGTTTTATCCTTTTTTGTTTATGTATTGTATTACATTTATTGATTTATGTATGTTGAATCATACATATCTGTATCTGTAGGATGAAACTGACTTGATCATGATGTATGATCTTTTTGATAATGTGCCACATTCTATTTGCTAATATCTTGTCGAGGATGTTCGCATCTATTTTCCTTCACAAGATAGTTTAATTTTTAATGTGGGTTTTGGGATCAAGATAATACTGGCTTACATAAACAAATTTGGGAACACTCCATCCCTTCCGGTTTCTTAGAAGAGCTTGATGACTATGGTGAAAGAGTTTTGTAGAGTTCAGGAGTGAATCCATCAGGTCTTCAACTTTTGTATCTTTATAGATTCTTTACTATTACGTCAATTTCATAGCTTGTTATTGGATTGTGAAGCATATTTATGTCTTCTTGGTTTAGTTTGCTAGTTTGTATGTGTCTAGGAATCTGTCCATTTCTTTAAAATTTAATAATTTCCTGGAACATAATTTTTTTAAAGTAGCTAATATCATAAAGACTTCTACAGTGATTTCACCTTTTTAATTTCTAAATCTGTTAATGTACTTTTTCTTTTCTCTTGGAGGGTCTGGATAAGGGTTTATCAATTTTACTTATTCTTTCAAAGAACTAGCTCTTACACTTGTTTATTGTTTTTACTGTATTTTCAGTCTCAATTTATTGATTTCCACTCTCATCTTTGTAATTTCTCTCCCTAATTTCAGTTGGGAGTTGTTTGTTGTTACTCCTCGTGGTTGTCATAAGATTTCTCATGAGGTTGTCTATTTAAGTTTGCTCTGTTTTCCTAATGCGAACATTGATTGCAATGAATTTTCCTCTTGGAACTGCCTTCATAGTGTCCCAGAAATTTCAATGAGTTGTATCATCATTGTCACTAACATAGAAATTGCTAACTTTCTTTTTTGAGTTCTTCTGTGACCCATTGGTTTCTTAGGAGAATACTGTTAATTTTCCAGGAGATTTTGCTTTTTTTGAAATTTCTTTTCATTGATTTTTATTTTCAATGTACAATGCTTTGATAGTAGGCATGTAGTAATTTATATTCTTTTATATTTACTTGAGCAAGCCTTGTGGAATATTATGTGATCTATTTTGAAGATTGTATCATGCTGATAAAGAATATATATTCTCTCTTAGGGGGTAGAACACTTTATTTATCCATTAATTCTCTATGGTAGGAGTGTGGTTCATCTCTGAAATTTCTTTTTTGTTGTTGTTTAGTCATTCTATATTGTCTCAAGAAAAAATGGGTTATTAAAAGCCTTTGCTATGATTGTGTTAGTACTTTTTTGATCTTTTAATTTCAGCAGTTTTTGTTATATGAAAATAGGTGCTCCATGATTTAGTGAATATATGTTTACTAATGTTTTCTCTTTTTGTTGGTGTGTTTCCTTGACTAGTATATAGTGACTTTATTTGTCTCTTCTAATCAGTTTTAGCTTAAAGTTTGCCAAGTCTGATATAAGAATTGTTACCTCTTCTTGTTTGTATGGCTCTGGTGGTAAAATGTTTTCCATCCTTTAATGTTTAATTTATGAATATCTTTTTAGATTAGATGAAATTATTGACTGAAAATGGAATGTTGGATTCTGCAGGTTTTTAAAATCTACTCTTCTAGTCTGTGTCTTTTTAATGATAGAGTTGAGGCTGTTAACATTGAAAAATATTACTGAAATACATTGGGTATTTACTGTCATTGCCATCTTTACCTGTTGTTGCATCCTGTGTTTTTGTTTTCAGGGCTTTTTGTTGTTGCTGTTGTTGCTGCTCCTGCTGTTTATCCACTGACCTCACTAGTTTTCTGTGGTTTTGACTGTGTCAGGTTCATTGTTTCTGCCAAGAATAAAGTATTTTCTCTAGAAATGTTTAAACACTCATATATCTTTAAAGCTGGTCATTTTACATTAAAATACCTAATTTCTCCATCTATTTTGAAGGATAGCTTTGCTGGATAAGTTAGTCTTGTTTGGAAGTTATTTGTTCTTAGGAATTGACAAACTTTACTCCAAGTTCTTCTGGCACTTAGGGTTTGTGTTGAGAAGTCTACTGTGATTCTAACTGGTTTAATTTTATTCATAGTTTTTTGTATCTCTATCTGTTTTTTGAAATTTTGGTTTTTTGCAATATATGTAGTAATTTAATAAGGATATGTCTTGGCAAACTTCTTCATTATATTGGTTTGATGATCTATAAGCATTACTTACTTGTATTTTAAACTCTTATTATATTTGGGAAATTTTCTTCTATGATTTCTGAAAGGATATTAGTTAATACATGTATACTCTCTTCTAGCTTTTATAGTCATCTAGTAGATGCTGAATCGTCTCTTCTTGTTCTCTCTGTCTCTCTGTCTGTCTGTCTTTGCCTCTGTCTCTCTTCTTTGCACTCTTTATCCTTAACCACTATTAAGTATCTCAGCGTGAGATACTTAATCTTCACATAGATCATTTCTGCAATGTATGAATTCTGCAGTTTTTAATTTCAAGTATTTCTATCTGACAACTTTTTGCAGATGTTATATCTTTGTTGAAACTCTCATTCACTTTTTCAATTGTTTTGCTTAGCACCTACAGTTTTTTAACCTATTTCTGCAAAATTCACTGTGGACATATAGAATGAAACTGTTGTAAATTTTTATTTATTTCCTCTCTGTGAACTTTTCATAGATTTCTGCTACTTGGTATTTGTCTTCTTTTTCCTTTGTGATTCCTTGCTCTGCCTTGGAAGAGTTGGAGGTAGGGGAGGCTTTCTCTCTCTCTCTCTCTCTCTCTCTCTATATATATATATATATATATATATATATATATCCTTTTTTAAAATTCCTTTTTTAGGAAGTTGCTGCAGGTTTGGAACCAGAGAAGAGTATGAACATATGGAGATTTTTAGTAGAATGTTGCCTCCCAGAGAATAATTTTCAGTTCTGTATGTCAACTGCTAATATTTACTCTTTCTGTTATATAGTTTAAATGATTTAAGTTCTGTCCTAGGCTTTGCAAACATAATTACTTCTGATTACTACTGCATTCACACACTCCATCTTGCTCCCATATGAGAGCCCTTGCATTTACATCTCCCCACTTTGTCTATTCTCTGTGCACCTTCTGATAGTTTATTGTTTGTGGTTGTTCTGCAATGAGGTGGAGTGGGGAGAACGGGAGGTGGGTGATCAGGAGTGAGGGGAAAGTTTGAAGAAAGGAATAGTGGTGTATGAAGAGAAAAGCTTAATGTGAGCTCTGATTTTGTTGATGTGCCTTTAGTTGAGTTGAAGATTTAGTATTGAAAATTTTCAGAGTTTTCATATTTTGTGGGAGCAAGGGAAAGATACAGGGGAAAGGGAGTTACTCTGTGACTGAGGAAAGCTGTGTTGTTGTCAGAACTTGCTGATGGAGAGGTCAATAAGCTAGGTCAGATATAGAAGTGCCAAAGGCTTAGGATGGAGAGGACGAAGGCTTTATACTAAAGAAGATATAGGTGACTGTGAGGGAGTGAAGTAAGGGAAATTTAAATAATTGGGAGGAGGAGTTTATGTGTTTGGAAAAAGAATAAAGGAATAGGTTATAGTATTGGTTTGGTGGTTTGAGGTGAAGAAACTAAGTAGAGAAATGAGAGAGAGAGAACCTAGAGAAGTATTAAATTAAATTAGAGCTGATGAAAGAACAAACACACAAAAGTAACAACCTAGTAAAGCCAGAATACCATAAAAGAACATGACATAACTCCATATTGCTAAATAAATCAAGAAAACATAAAAAACTGAAAATTATTACAAGTTCAGTGAGAACACATATGAAATATTCCAATGAGTCATTGCATATGTAACACCCAAGTAGCTTCTTTGCCACAGAGTCCAATTGTTCACCTGCTAATAACTCCTCTGATCACAGCAATACTAAAGCAAACTCAGACTTCGACTTCTTTCCACCAGATTGCGGTCATTCTTAGAGTTTGATCCAGTCCTAGTTCTTGGATTAGGAAATTTTGCTGTCCCAAGTGGTATTGAATTTAATAGACTGATTCACTAACACAAAATTGTTCACCGAGTCAGGATTATTTCCATGCAATCAAATCAGCTTACAGCAGTAAAGGCTACTGTGTTACAGTATCATCTACTGGGGATAGTTGAGAAATAACATACCATACATACCTCTTATGGATATCTCCCTTCATCCTAGAGAAGAAATCTATGGCTTTAGTGTAAGCATCATAACAACCCAAGTTTTCCCATAGTTAATTTGTACTAAATGTGATGGTTATGTTTTTTCAAATGGTGAAAAATAGCATTCAACAGTAATTTTATAGAAGCAGTTATTTAAATGCCAGGGGGTTAGGCACCAAGTAATGTCAGGAAAGAGGGAGAAAAGAGAAAAAGAACAAAAGTTTTTTCTTTCTTTTTAAAGTCTTCTGCAATAGGTATGGAAAGGAAAGGCATACATAAATTTTAAGAACTTAATTAAATTTATGAAAATTGTATCTTCCATTTCTGTGTCATTTTAACCTTTTTAACATTTACTTATTCTTATTTCAGAAATGTTAAATATATTTGTACACTTGTAATAAATAATTTTGTTGTAGAATCACAAGTATAAAAAATTAAGATGTGACAGGTTTTTTATAAAACCTTTGCCAAATCTTTAAATTTTTTGAGTTTGGACTTGAAAAGCTGCTATAAAATCTTTTAATACACATATATACATGTCTGTAAGTCATAACATCTTTATATCTAATTTTAATTGAAATTAATTTTGGAAAAGAAGAGTTGTACATCTCTAAAGTTTCTCTTTAAATATTTACATTTAAATATTCTACATTTCATGTATGTAGAATGTAGGATAAAATTCTAAAAATCATCAACAAATTTTAAAATTAAGTGGAAGATGTTTTTGAACTAAAATTTATGTTGTAAAATTTAGCAGCCAGATAGACCTTGGCAGGGCTGACTGTAGAATGGCACTGAAGGGAAATTGAACTGACACCATAAATATGTTTGCTGGGTAATGTTTTGTTCCAGTGTTATGTAAATTCTGCAAATCTAAAACAGAAAATTTATGTAACAGGTGCCAAGTCAATCTCTGTATGTGCTTCATTCCTTGTTACTTGGGAAATGATGTACTTTCTGTTTAATGATGCTGAAAATCAGTGCAAAGACACAAGGCCAAATATGTAACAGATTCATTGCAAGCTGTAATTTACAAACCATCAGTTGTATCTGTCAAATGGCACACACTGTATTCAAAGGGCTGGCGGCACAGAGTGTGACTTATACAATGTACTCTTGAAAATGTTTTAAACAGAAAATCATGTTTCTGAACAATCAGAGAGTAAGCAGCTTTTTAAAAACTCCATTTAGTATGGCTGATGAAATGAGTATTATATGTCATATGGCAAATCTTTGATATAATAGAGATAATAAAGTAATTTAGGACAATAAGCAAGTTAGTTGTATTTTATTTTGGTGAAGGAAAACTTATTTTTCAATCCAAGACATACTCAAGAACTAATCTGCCAACAAATAAACACAATAGCAATTTAATATAGTCTTTTATGTTTAATACATAATCTTCACTTGATGAGCCTTGATGTAAATCTTTGAATGACATTTAGGGGAATGATTTTTAGTCTCTTAATAAACAATATGTATAGACTCCAAATCAAAACTCATACATATCATCACACTGGAGATTCAGGCATTTTTTTTATTGTTTTACCATTTTCTTTATAGAAAGATGCAAAACTAAAAATTATCCAATCATCTTTTCAGCATTTTTATCAATTAAATGATTTGTCCATCACTCTACAGGGATTTATCTTACAGTTTATGCAAGTAAATTTACTGAATATGCTAGAGGTTTGCTTATTAGCAGGGTATTTACCCATTATCACCTGTATTTTAAGATGACAGAAATAATTTATGTTATCAATTATAAGAATATTGAGTGTAATGTTGAAGTTTACATGACAAAACCTACAAGTTTACAATGGAAACCCTACTCTCTGTTTTTATAGATGCAGAATATCTATGTCTGGGGATAATGAGAGATGAAAACATATATATTTAGATGTGTTGAATTTTAGATGTTTAAATAAGCAAATTATTTTTTCTATAGAAAAATAAGAATTTCATGGAGAACATATGTAAATTTTTTCTAATATGCATATTTAGGTCTCTGTTACTTTCTTAAGGCATTGAAGTTATGCTTTTTTGTTTCTATTTTTCAGATTTTGTATATTAATACCTAGAAATTTCCATATTTATCAATTATAATGTTGAAATAACTGTAAAATATTTTTCTGAGGGCAGTATTGAACTTGTTTGCAGGTACTCACATTCATAAATTCTTTAGAAAATTAGGAAACAATTTTTCAGATAAAAGTCAGTATATATTATTAATTTAAAAATAAGCTAACGTCCTTTTAAATCTTACAGTCTTTCATATTCAAGTTCTAGGACAATAGGTGTGTCCTTAACTAACTATCCACAAATTTCCATGAAATAATCCATAAATTTCTGCAGACATTTGCTAGAGAGTACCGTCCCAAAACTGCTGCTACCTAAATCTTTAGAAAGTTGGAATACTGATTGCAGGATATTAAAAAAGCTACAGAATATTTCACAAATACTAATTCTCTGTAATATGTCTTTTGTAAACTATTTTGTATTGAACATTTACTTTTTTGTAGATTAGTGGCCATTCTTAAGGGCATAAAGTATAGTATGCTAGTGGAAGATTTTATCAGGTTAGAATTTTATCAGGTTAGAATTTAAAAAAAAATTTGTGACAAGAGGAATAGATTGAGGATGAATACATTTATGAAAATTACATCAAAGTCTAGTAAAGTGGAAAAGGAATTCAGATAGTAAAGGATAGTAGAAAGAGAAGACAGAAATTAGAAAATTTTGTAAGACAGATGTCAAATTGACTGACCATCAATTAAAGGCAATCATTTGGAAATTAGAGAAAAAGGAAGCAATCTCAATTTTTTCATGAAAAATCTAGTGGATGGTAGATTATGGACACAGAAAGAGGAATAGATATATGGAGACCATTTCAAATTTGGAGTGCTTCAGAATATGTCAGTAAGTATATTACTTGAGATGTTAGATATAACAATGAGAATTCAGGGGGAGTTCATTCCAGAAATACAGAATATAAATATAGAAGCAGCATTATATGTCTAAGAGTCAAATTAAAACATTGGATAGGATTCTCCTTGGGGAAGTAAAATCAAAATTAGTAGCATATTATGCTTTGCAAAAAGTAATATTGAAGAGACTGGCAGACCAAAAAGATCATTCATAATATAAATTCAAAACTTAAGAAACACCAAAGAAGGAGAAAAAAATCTGGAAAAGAAAATCACCTTTTAAGAAGAAGGAAAGAAAGAAAATGGCAGATAAGTGATTAATAGAAAAATTAAGTCTGTGATCTCTGGAATCCAGACACTGGATAATAGCAATTTGTCAAAGAGAAAAACACAAGTAGATCATTCAGAATAGAGAAGGAATTGGCATTTTAAAAAATAGGAGCTACAGAGAAGTTGGAAAGATAACCTACAATACAGAGGGGAAAAAAAGGAAACATCTTAGACACTCTCCCTTTCTCCCATCTTCTGCAGGGAGAGGAATCTGGTTCCCTAAAAGCAAAGTGAACAAACCAGAAAGGGAAATTCAGGGAGAAGTGCAAAACTAAGATGAGACTTGACTTTGGTCGGACACTTTCCACATGTCAGGCAACAGCAAGATAAGGAATTCAAGAATGGGCACCCTCCATATGGCCAGAGAGTGCCTTAGTAGGGTCATTTTGGGAAAGGGTTGACTATTTAAATCTGGGACTCAGAACAATTAAAATTCAACTTCACTTCATGGGTCCCAGTGTTACTTTCCCACAGTGACTGGGTGAGAGACAACCATGAGAGACAGTCATAGGCAGGGCATGAACTAGAAAAAGATTCTATAACAGCTTTAAATTCAGGCTATAAAGGACACAGGCCTCACTCATCACAATGAGAAGTCAGGACAGGATTGAATTTCACTCAGAAACAGGTTGGTCTGAAAATGTCTGACAACATTAAGTACTTTAACATCTGCTCTGCGGCTCTGAGGACTGATTGCCTTCCTTAACCACAACACGAGCAAAGACAAATCTTAGCAGGGACATCACCAAGCCTGAGGTGAGCAGAGGGTCTTCTAGAATAGGAAGTATATCCCACAAATCCAAATCCAGAGCCCATAAGGCTAGGTGGAGAATACTGAGACTTACTAGATTCCAAAACTGGATCCCAGAAGGAAACCACTCATTCAAAAGTACAAAGACAAAAGCTTTTTTTTTTTTTTTTCTGTTTTTGGACTCTTTTTTTTTTCTTTTTTATATTCATCTTTCTCTTGTTTCTGTTTATTTTGTTCTATTTTTAATCCTACATATTATTTATTTTTATTCTTCCTCATTTTATTTTGTCTTTGACTTCTTGATCTTTTCTCTTACCTTTATCTAATTCTATAAGTGTCTTCTTACTCCATAAAATGATTTTTGTCTCACTTCTCTCCTTCTCATCTCCTTTTGTTTAATTTGTCAAATTTTTTTTGTTTTCCAATTCCTAACCCCATTTATCATTAGTAGTATAATCATTAAGCTTCACTAATCTGTAGATAGACCAGAGTCTTTTAAAGAATTGTTTGTGATCTGAGATACCACAGTTTACTTATTTTGTATCATTAGTGGGAGATATAGTTATTCCATTTTGTTAATATTTGCTGTAAGTCAATATTTGGTTTGCCTTGGAGTTTATACTTTAATTATAGATCTTTTCCAAGATTAATTGTGGTATACATTTTTGTTCTAATGCTATGTTAATATCCAGTTTATTTTGGATGTTATTACTATCGTGGAATTATTTGATTTTGCCAGTTCTAATATTTGTTGCCATTAAAATTAATACTGCAGCCCATTCCCAAAGAGTGAGTGCTGGGCCAGTTACATTGAATCCTTCCTCTCATATTAACAGAGGCAATCAGAATTGGGACAGTGACAGAAGACTTGGGTTAACCATGTCCCAAGTAAATTACAGAAAAGCAAACCAACTAAACAGATTTCTATACTAAGAACAAAGTCTTTCTAGTATAAATGACTTTATTTCATAGTATAAATGACCATATACCATAAGCACAAAACAATAGATAAATGAAAAAATGAGGCAATAAAATGCCTTCCAAACCTCCCAACTCCTCCAAAGCTGAACCATGGAGAATTGAGGGGGAGGAAAGCAAAACCACATAGTGAAATTATTTGAAAATACAACAGAGAAAATTTACAAAACAGGTCAATGTAGTGTTTGGTGAGCTCATAAAAATACAATCAGAAAATAGTGTTAATAAGACAAGCAAGGGAGCCAAGACCCCTGCCTGCATGCAGGCTGCCTTCAAGACTCTCTTGTGTATAATTAGCATGGGCAGCAAGAAGAATCCAACCAGCCCCCATGCACACACAGGGCACCATTGGGACTCTCCCACAGGTAGCCAGTATGGGCCAGAGAAGAAGCCAGCTAAACTTTGAAGAAGCTGCGAATGTCTGAAGAAGCCTGCCCCAAACCCACCACCTATAGGCGAACCTGGGTTAGGAGAAACTCAGGTGCCTGACTCTGGAAAGCCAATGTGGGAAGCACCTGGAACCCCACAAGTCACTTATCTGAAGGAACCCAGGAAAATGTCAAGATGAAGGAGCAAAAGGCAACCTCTGGACTCCAATTCAAATAGAGCAAGTCCAAGAGACATGGACATGGAATAAAGTGGAAGTCACCCACCTGAAATTTCTGGGATGATGGCAAATCAAGTATAGAAACAACTTCATGAGGATGTAAAAGAAATCTGATCAGAAATAATATCTCAAGTAAAAGAAGAAATGACAAACATAATAAAAGGGTTCCTAAACATATCTAGAGAAGACATAGATAGAAAAAAAGAAACACAGGAGAATGAGGGAAACCTTGAATGAATAATATAGAGAAAAACTGGAATGCATGAAACTTACTCAAAGAGATATCCAGAAAATTAAAAACTCCATTGAAAGCTGGCAAAACTTCTAGCAAGAACCTGAAGATAGATTTTCAGACCTTGAAGACAGGATGGCAGCTGGCAAACATGAAAGGAAATACCTCTTAAAAATAACAAGGAAACAGAAAATATCAAGTCAATGGTTGAAAGAGGATACAAAGAAAGATAATTTAAGAATGATAGGTGTCAGTGAATAAGCAGGATTCAACACAAATGACATAAAGGACTATTTTCAGAAGTAATTACAGAAAACTTCCCAAGCATGGAAAAGGAACATATAGATAAGTGAGACATACAGACTCCAACTAGCCATAATCACAATAAATCTACACCCAGACATATAATAATCAGTGTCCCAGAAATTCAGCACAAGAACATAATATTAAAGGCCATAAGAGAGAAGAAACAGATCACCTACAAAGGAAAACCCATTAGAATCAGGACAGACTTCTCAACACAAACCATCAAGTCGAGAAGAGGTTGGAAGTGAGTATTTCAAGTCTTGAAAGAAAATAACTTCCAACCCAGACTGATGTGCTCTGCAAAACTATCTTCCAAAATTAATGGAGGAAAAATATATTTCCATGACAAAAAACAACTGAAGAAATTCATGACCACCAAACCAATGCTACAGAGAACACTGAAGGATATCTTAAAGAGAGATAAAATTGATCATAGATAGTCCCAGGAACAGCAGCAGAGTAGGATCACCAAGCAGGGCAGATAATTGAATGGAGTGCAAGAGTAGGGAGCCAATGGCAGGAAAAAAGCATGCAAAGACTAGCCAGCACATGTTGGTTGTAACTATTAATGTAGATGGTCTCAATTCACCAATAAAAAGAAACACAGGCAGAATGGATCAAGAAATGATATATATCAACATATGGTATACAAGAAACATGTTAACTCAAGAGGAAATTCATAAACTGAAGGTCAAAGGAGAGAAAACAATGCTCCATGCAGTGAGGAACCAGAAAAAATCAGAAGTAGCTTGCCCATCAACCACAGGATGGATAAGAAAGCAATAGCATTTTTATACAATGAAAACTACTCAGCTATAAAAAATGATAATCATGAGGCTATTGTAGGTAAATGGATGCAACTTGTGATAATGCTTTTGGGTGAAATGGTTCAGACTCACATAGGTGCACATCTTGTTGTCTCCCTAGTATAAAAAGCTGAAGGAGTTAGTGAGATCCAAACTGTACAGTATATATTGTGAAAGTGAAAGGGGAGGAAACATCTAAAAAGTGAAAGTGGCAGTTTATTGTTAATTCCTATTGTTTTGTTTTAAAATCCTGTATCATTTTCATTGTTTTGTTTTGATTGGTTTTATTTTGTTTTGTCTGCTTTGGTTTTATTATATCTGATGGCTTTGGCAGCTATTTCACAGATAACAAGGTATATTATGTAGCTATTATTGATTTCCTATTATTTTGTTTTGAAGTCCTGTATCACTTTCACTGTTTTGTTTTGATTGGCTTTATTCTGTTTTATGTTGTTTGATATTATTCCCTTAAAAATAAAAAAAAAGTTTAAAAAAGACAAGCAGGGAACTTACAAAAGATACTAGAAAAATTAAACAAAGTGAAACATAACATGAATTACCAATTTCTAAATGAAAGTATAGGAGATTAAAGTTATATTGAAAGTAAACATAGTAAACTGACCAATGTGAGGATAGAATAGCAGTATAGGAAGATAGAGATGCTTTCAAAAGCCAGTTATTCAGAGATACCTTAAAATTGAAAAGAGAACAATTTAGCTCAGTGGCACAAATACCTGCCTGGCAAATTTAAGGTCATAAATTTAATCCCTGGTACCAAAAAATAATATTGAAAAAGAAGACTAATCTAAGTTTAATTGGTCTAAGTGAAAAATCAATAGACAGCATAAAAAACATAAATGATCCACTTACAGAAATAACATTAGAAAACTTTCCAACTATTGGGAAACATGAAAATAAGTGAGGTATATATAAACCCAAATACTCATGATGAAAAGAGATTCTCTTTTTATCACAGATAAAATACTAGAAGTCCAACATAGGGACAGAATCCTAAGAGTTTTTTTAGAAGCAGATCAATTTAAAGATAAACTCATTAAAATTACAGAAGAGTTCTTAACAAAAACCTCAAAGGCCAAAATAGCTTGGAGAAATTGTGCTCAAATCCTGAAAGATAACGACAATTTGCAACCCAGATATAACTCCTACAAAACTTTATTTCAAAACTGAAGAACAAGGGTGGTCATTATCACCACTATTGTTCAGTGTATTTCTTGAAACATTAGTCAAGCAATCAGACAAGAGAAACAAAGATATCTGAATATGAAAGGGAAAAGTCACACTGTTATTTGTAGATGATATGATCTGCGTAGAAGAACCAAAAATTCCACCAAAAGATTCCTGGAGTTAATAAGAAAATTCAGAAATGTAACAAAATACAGTTCTACACACAAAAATGAATAGTATTTCTGTACACCAATAATAAATTCACTGAGAAAGAATTTAAGGGAACATTACATTTACAATAGTATCAAGAAAAATTAAGTACCTAGGAATTAACCTAAAAAATGAAAAACTTCTATAATGAAGACTACTGTACCCTGAAAAAGGAAAGTGAAGATGATAGCAGAAAGTGGAAAGATCTCCCCTTGTTCTTGGATAGGAAGAATCAGTATCATTAAAGTGGCTGTACTTCCAAAAATACCACACAGATTGAACACAATACCAACCAAAATACCAATACATTCTTCAGAGAACTAGAGAAAGCACCCTTGTAATTCATAAGGAATGAAAAGAGATCTAGAATAGCAAAAGAAATCCTGGGCAATGAGAGGAAGGGAGGAGAAATCACAAAAAGGGGAAAAATTTTGCGCAGCTATTCCTTGGACAGAGAACCAATATCTAGGATACATAAAGAACTAAAAAAAAATTACACTCCCCTCCTCCCCCCCAAAAGCAACAAAACAGTGGCAAATGTAATGAATAGAATTTTTCTCAGAAGAAGAAATACAAATGGTATATAAAAACATTTCTTAGGCTATTGCAGAAATGCAAATTGTGATAATGAAATTCCATCTTACTGCAGAAAGAATGGCTATCATTAAGAAATTAGACAATAGAACTGGGGATTTATCTCAGCAGGATAAGTGCTTGCCTGGCAAGCACAAGGTTGAGAGTTCGATCCCAGATACCACACACACACACACACACAAACAAACACAAAATCAGATAATAAATACTGTCAAGAATGGGAAAGTCTGGGGGGAAAATGAACACTTTTTCATCACTGGTAGGAATTTAAATAAACACAGTCCATATGGAAATCAGTATGGAGATTCTTCAAAAAACTAAATCCAAGAAATCCCATTTAATGAAACTATTCCCTTCCTAAATATCTTCCCCAAAGAGTTAAAGACAGTGCATTACAGTATTACATGTATATTCATGTTTGTAACAGTACATTTCCCTATAGCTAAACATCAGACTCAACTATAAGTCCATAAATTGATGAATAAACAAAATGTGGTATTTATACAAAATGGAGTACTACTCAGTCATAAAGAGCAATTTGAGTCACTTGTAGGAAAATGGGGGAGACTTGAAAACATAATGCTAAGTGAAATAAATCAGACATATAATCTTTCAATATCACATGGTTTCTCTCATATAAGAAACTCAAAATATAAAGAGCAAAATAAAGAATAAACAACAGGAAATAGGGAGAGAGATCTTTAGTATATGGGAAGAGAACCAAGGAAGAAATGGAGGAGGGAGGATGGGGAGGTGAGATTTTCAGAAAAGGAATTGTGATGTGTAGTGTACATGTACCAAGTACCTGTGGGGAACATAATCATTATGTGCTACAGATGTTTAAAAAATAGAAGAAGTCAAGAGATGGAGCAAGAACGAGGGAGGAAAAGGGTAGGTGGTAAAAAATAATTAAGACATTTCTTGTACATATACATGTACAAACTTCCCAAAATGAATGTAATCATTATTTGGTATAAATATGTACTAATAAACAACAAATTGTCAAAAAGTTGATTAATCCTGTATTAATAGCAAACTAATGTCTTTAAAATACAAGTAGCAATTCAGATATAGTAAAATATATATGTGTCTCAGCAGGAGGAAGCTATCCTGGAAATGCAGACTTCAACACTGCGTTAATTTCACTACTTGAAATCTGATTGGCATTGGTTTAAACTTCTGTCACGGTCAATTTAAAAAGCATGTACAAGTCAAAATATTGACCCAATTCTTTTTGCTTTTTGTATGGCACACGATTTTTCTGACTTACATACAAGATAATATAAGAAAGAAATGGAACTTTTCAGGCTAGGAGTATTTTAACAACTGCATATAATTTAATTAAAGATTTTGTTCTCATTCAGGTTTAACATTTTTCTCTTTGTAAACTGAAGGTCCATGGCAAGAAGAGTTTTGCAATAAAGACTTAGCAATATGTAGTGTCAGGCCTTTCTGTTGCCTGATTGGTGATGCCCCAAACCCTAAACTGAAGTCAGCAGGGTGAGTGCTTTTTGGTTATGATATGTGACTTTTGTGTAAAGCTGTACTCATCACAAAATGTGACTTGCCCAAGTTCCTTTAAAAAATCTATCTCTCAATTTCCTATTAAATAGGAGACCAATAGTATATAGTTTTAGATTTATTAAAAAAATAATTTGTTGCACACACACACACACATATATATATAATCTTAAAATCATTAATAAATTACTCTCTATATGGTTGGTTCAGTCTGTATTCAGATCTTTTATAATGATGAGAATGAAAGACTGAGTAAAATTTTGGTGACCTATAAATATGGAATTCAATTTCAGTGAATCAGTGATTTGATATGCAATCATGTTCCTGATATTCCATGTTCTTGATATTTTGAATATGTTGTATCATAGTTTAGAGAAAAAAGTTATGCTTAAAGATTGAAAATGACTGTACTAATATAATCCAAGCAGCTATTTATGTTTGCAGAAACATTAAGTACCTTTATGCTTTATCATGGTCATGGCCAAGATCCCCCAAGGAGGGGTATGGCAAAGGATAAAATAAGAAACAGAGATAAATATAGTAATGCATGATGGAGCCTGGGAGGTCAATGCCTCAGGATGGGCAGAGACACAGATATGCCAATCCAGCCACTGTTTACTGGGTGTGTACAGTGCAATGGGTGTACACAATGATAGGAGGGGCTAGTGGAAGATTATAGGTTAGCAGAAGATTCATAGGTCAATGACATTACAGGCAATGGATAATCCTAGGATGAGGATGGAGATGGTTTTATGCTAAGAAGGATATTGTTTTGGAGTGTTCATTTTCATTTTAATAGTTTTAGTTTAGTTTGAGTGAGTGGGAGAGAATGGCCCATCCCAAGAGTTAATGGGAAGTTTCAAAAGGGTGATACCATAATCCCAAGGCTCCATTTATCCTTAGGGAAGTACACAATTGTGAATTCATGGTCTTCAATAATGTTTTTATATTTAAGGCATTAGAGTTTTGACTAGAGTATAAATACATCTGAAACATATATCTGAACTCTAATGCTAAGGCACACTTGGTAAAGACTGTAAATATGTCAACCCATAGTTACTCTCAAGTAGAATTTTTTAAAACTATATAATTAAGATACAACAGGCTATCCAGAGAATAATGGAATATCCTTGTTGTCTTTATGAAACTTATGAAAGAAATCAGCTTATTTGATGAAATTAATATATAAAAATATAAAATCATTAAATGTCTTCCTATCCCTACTGTGTTAAATATTTTTACTTAAAGTCACACATCATAAAAATACTAATGTGTAAGCACTACTTTTATAACTGTTACATTTCAGGAAAATATGAATAGTTATTCAAAATCATCCTTGTCATCAGTCTGCTTATTATTATTACATAATTTTTGGGTTATGTGGTAAAGTTCTAGAAGCAATACCTTCTGTAGTTATTTTGCATAGAGTCATTTTTTAGTCTGATCCTTAAATTACAAAATTGCCTATTTGTAAATTTCTAGGGAATTTGTCTATAAATAAAATATATTTGCAATCTTGCATGTAACTCCTAGTATTACTTTAAAAATACTGATTAACAATATAGTTTTTAAATTACTCTTCACCTACATTTCTACATATTTCTGTTGAATTTTTGCCCCCCTAACCTTCTTGAAACATTTGATAATTAGAAATGTGATGGACTTTTGTCTTTAATATTTTGATCTTAGATCCCTATAAATAACTTTATAATTAATAACAATAATATGTCATCACTTCTATTTAGCATTATTTAAAAATTTAATTTAATATGCATTCATCCTTAAAGTTTTCCCTGTGGTCCTCCAAGTCTCACTGCACCTTCTTCTTCATGATCCAGGGTCCTATCTTGGCTTTTGAATATTGGCTCATCTATTTTGTGAGAAATAGTATGCTGTTTTATTTTGCATGTCTGTTATTATGAATAAATGATGTATCTCTTTATATGTTTAGAAGCTACTCTTCCCATTCAAGTGTTTAAAGGATTTTTCTGTTGGGGAGATTTTTTGTCAGTTTTTGAGAGTTCTTTGTTCTTAGGAAAATAATCCTTTCACTTGTGATGTTTCAATAATTTCCAAATCTATCATTTGTCTCTCATCTTTGTTCAGTTTCATTGCACTGAATATCTCAATCTTGTCTTTAGTTGCTTTCAAGGTGTAAGTGAAACTTACAATGTCCTCTACACAGCAAGGTATTAAAATAATACACCTCCAGGTTACTATAGAGCATGTAATTTCATCTTTAATATTTACATTTCTGAACCATTTGGTGTGGGTAGAGATATCAATTCAGCTTTTTAATGTGTCTATCCACTTGTCCCAAACCGTTTGTTATAAAGCCCAAGGATGCCACCTTTATCACATTGGTATTTGTTTTTACATATACTTGAGTTTACCTGCACCATCTGTTCCTTTCTTCGCCCGTCTGTTTCTGTGCCAGCTCCATGATGTTTTAATTACACAGGTTTTATGTTGCTGTAATTCCTGGCAGGGGTAGTTCCCTCTGAGGGTCCTGTTTCTCCCCAGTTATCTGTGCTTATTTACTTCTTCATATGCTCTTGAGAATTAATTACACTAAGTCTTGGAAAAATACTTGTTTTGACAGCAGTTTCATTAATTTTAAATATTAACTTGAGAATTTTCTGTTTAATGACAAACCATTTTAATGACTTGATATCTAGTTTCTACCTCGGAAGAAATAGTTTTGCGGTTTCTCCCATAAGTAAGATTCTGATTTTTGGATTCAAAGGAATGTTTCCATATCATAATCCATATAATCAGTTTCTTATGGTTGAAATATGTGTCCAGTAAAGTATGTTGAAATTTGTCAAAGTACTTTTAAGTGTTTATGTAAATGATTATATGTTTTTCTCCTTATTTACTATATGGTAAACTTTTATTTAATGCAGTTTCTAGTACTGCAGCAAGCTTATATTTCTGAAAAAAATTCCAGTGAATCACAATGAATTATTTTTAATTATTTATATTGTATTTGCCTATATTTTATAGGGTTATTATTACATCAATTTTCATAAACAAAATATTTGTAAAAGTATGCCCTTTATCTGATTTTGACATATTATATTAACATTATAAAAATATATTTTTCTCCTTTCTACTATATTTTCTAAACAAAGTTCATAGCAATGGAATAATCTTGTCTCTGAAAAGTTCACACAGTTTTCTGGTGAATCCAATTGTCTTCATAGCCTTTTTAAGATAGTTTGTCAATTTGCCCAATTCTTCTGTGGAAGTTACTGTACACTACAATTAAGTTTATCAAATAGTACTTTCCTTGAGAATTATTTAATATATCTACATTTCAAATTTGTACTTGTGGAGCTGTACAAATTAGGCTTTTATGGCTTTAAAAATAGCATTGTGTTTTTAAAATTAATCTAGCAATTAGCATTTTTAGCCATTGTTATCTTTGTTGATTTTTTCAAAGCATGCCTATTTTGGTATAGTAGGTTTTATGATTTTCTATAACATTTATTTTTTTATCTTTATTTTTCTTTTATAACCTTACTTTTAATAGCTTTTAAAAATTTGACTAATGCATTTTAATTCTTTGGTTTGGTAGATATACTTAAAATTTTATTTAAATGCTGATTTCTATCTAGTTTTGTCCAATAGAAACTAAGACATGGAATTTTCATTGTATTTTTAAAAATTCTCAATTTTGCTACAATATTTTTTAAAATTATTTATAGATAAATGGATGTTTGTTATTGATTCACATGTCTTTATTTAATCATGAACAGAAAATGTAGTTTTTATTTCTACTTATGGAAATGATTGAGATATTCTTTGGCACCTATATTTAATGAATGTTGTATGTATTGAAGATGTCTTATTCTTTATAATTAATATTTAATTTCAATCTATATCACATTGCTAGACCTAAGACACCTATTCTGTAGGAGAGACTACTACAAATACATTATGTATGTTGACTTGTATGTCTTTATTCATTATCCATTGATCTTGTTTACTGAAAGAAAATCACAAAGTTAATTAGGTGTCAAACTATAATGAAAAACAAAGTTGTTTTCCTGATAGTTTCATGCTTTTCATAGGGATTTATTATTTGGTCCCTTATGTCTGTCAGTTTAAATTCGGTAGTAACAGTTAATAAAGATTTTTGCTTTCCTTTTATATTTCAGTAAATGATAGAAGTTGGAGCTTGCTTTCTTTCTTTCTTTCTTTCTTTCTTTCTTTCTTTCTTTCTTCCTTTCGTCCTTTCTTTTTCTTTTAAATAAGGACTAACTCTGTAGTTCTGGCCAGTCTTGAACTCATTATGTAGCCCAGGATGGCCTTGAACTCACAGTCTTCCTCTTGCCTCATCCTGCTAAGTGCTGGGATTACAGATGTACACCAGTATGTCAGGCTAGAAGTTGTAATTTTTGTATAATGAACAAGCTAAAATTTGTATAGTTGCAGCTCTAATAAATTAATGGATAGGAAATTACCCCCATAATTTCATCTAGATACAACAAAGTCATCTTAGAATACACTTTTTAACTTTGGGATATATTTTGTTAGAAATATCTGTATTAATGGAAAATCATATTACTTATTTTTTCCTTAGTTTCATTTGTATCTTAGAGAGGACATAAGAAGTGACATTTTCGGAGAAAGATATAGTCAGATATATTTACTAACATTCATTTAACTTGATGTGTTACTTCACTCATATTAATTTTGTTAATTTCCAAAAATTCTGAAATATGTATTAACTAAATTGCCAACATATATTTATTCATCAGAAATACAATATTATATTACATTTTCATGATTTTTACACATTATACAAATAAAGACATATTATTTCTATCTTTCATCAATTATGGAAATTTTTATTGTGTGCTATGTCTTGCACTGTTTTACGTTTGAGGTCTAATGGTAAACAAGGCAGAAATGGTCCATACTCTTTTTAAGTTTTATATTCTAATGGCAAGGAGAAATTTGTAGATAATTAAAGAGTGAAAGAAAAATTCACAAGACAATTTCAAATACTATTAAGAGCTACAATGATGGAAAGCAGACTGTTGGTCCATCAGCAAATGAATGAATAAAAAATGTGGTATTTACACATACTGTTTTGCCATAAAGAAAGATAAATGAGTCATTTATAGGAAAATGGATGCATCTTCAGACCATAATGTAAAGTGAAATAAATTAGACAAGCTTAAATATCACATGGTTTCTCTTACATGAGAAACCCAAAATATAAATAAAGAGAAAAATAAAAAAAATACAGGGATTAGAGAGATCTTTCTCAAATATGAAAGGGATCAAGAGAGGAGAGGAGGGCTGAAGGGAGCGGTAAAGGAAGGAGAGAGACGGGAATGAGTAAATGAATTAAAGTGCGTCATGTACAGGTGCCAGCTCCTCATGAGGACTGTAATCACTGTGCACTGCAAACTTATACTAACAACAACAACAACAACAACAACAGAAAGGAGCTATCATGACACAAAGCAAGCTGAATTAACAAGCTTTGGAGTTGGCACCACTACACATTAGGCATCTGAGATGGTCTCACTGAAAATTTGACATTAAACTGGAGACATAAATGAGAAGGAGAATGCTAAGTGTGGGTCTGTGAACAGAATATTCCATACAAAGTAACAAAACCCTGAAAACCCTGGTTTAAGAGAAAAGGACAGTAGAGGCCATTTGACTCCAGTGTAGACAAAGAGGCAGAAGTTCTGGCTAGAGGAATATTACCCGTGATGAGGATATAAGGCTTAAGGAGTCAAAACAGACCATGTTACGGAGTTTGACTTTGTGTACAGTATGGGCACAACTGAAGGATTTTAAATGAGAGAGGAAGGATGATCACATGAATGCTTTGAAAAATGGGTCAAGTACAGGCAAAATATATAGCTAGGAAGCTACTTCACAGGAAAGGACAGCAATGGGAAAAGACTGATCAGTGAGTTCTAAACTACAGTTAGAAAAGAGGAATAAATTCTAGTGTTGTATTTCTCAGTAGAGTGACAATAAATGACAATTATTAAAAATGCAGTTTGGATATTTCAAAATAACAAGAGGATTTTGAATATTCTCTCTACAAA
This sequence comes from Hydrochoerus hydrochaeris, assembly GCA_004027455.1. NCBI lineage: Eukaryota > Metazoa > Chordata > Mammalia > Rodentia > Hydrochaeridae > Hydrochoerus > Hydrochoerus hydrochaeris. The sequence goes on from PVLA01000026.1 coordinate 193,262, forward strand.
GAAATAGTATTTGAGGTGATGCATATGCTGATTTATGGATATGAACATTACTCAATGTATGTATGTACCATTGAATCATACTGTATTCCACAAAAAATGTACAATTACTTGTCAAATAAAAAAAAATATCAAAGAAAATGATGGTTTAGACTAGCATGTTAATGTGTTTGGAAACTAGTGTAGACAGTACTTTCTAATGAATCAAATTTTCAAGTAAAAACAAGAATAAGCTCATCATTTTTGCTTAAGCAACTATGTGGATGAGAATATCCTGGGAAGAAACATTCGCTTTCCTATGGACATGAAAGGTTAAATTTTGATTAGATGTCAAGAGATAAAATAAATGCACTCCTCTTAGAAAACATTCTTTTCTTTGTGGATATAAAAAAGATTGATCATTGGAAAAACAATTTTTACATAAAAGTTGATATGTAGATTAAACCAGATGTTTCTGCTGTTCCAATTGTTTGACTTACTAACATCTATAGCAAGAAAGATATTTGTAATAATTGTGGGACAGATTGTATGGTTGCTTTCATAATGCATCCTGAGGTGTACTTTTCCTATCACGTACTTAGAGAACAGGGACATAGTTGGAATTATTGTTGTATTGACCAATATAATGAGAGTTCCCACATAGAAAATAGATTTAAAAGTTTAATCTTCAAGGAACAGTTATATAAAATTAGGTTCCATCTGAAAATGAAGAATACATTTTTTTAAATAGAGAAAAAATGCAATTAAAACTTGTCAATACCTACTTACACAGAAATGTGAAAAATTTCATTCATTTTATTTTTTGCCAAGATGTTTCTATAGTTAGACTCTACAATGCTTTTTTTTTAAAAAAAAAAAGTCAAATATACCCTACAATAAATTGCTGAACTTGAATCCTTCACTGTAGTTTATCAAGTGCATAATTTTTATCTCAACAACATTCTACTCACAGGACTGTAATCAATAAATAAAAATAATTTTAATAATTGATTTTCATTCTATATCAATGCATTCTGTATCAGAGTGTTATAAACAGTTTTCAGCTTTCACCCATTACACAAAGCATCATTTATTTTCTGCTTCATCTTGTAGAAATGCAATATAAGTAGATAATGGAAAGTTCAGTAAGGCATAAACAGGCTCCAAAAATCTTGCCTTTTCAAATTAAAATAAATGTTCTATTTTTTGTCTGTTACTCTACAAAATCCAAACTTTCAATTTTAGAGAACAGTGATAGAAAGTAATAATTTTAGTATCAACTAATTAGACAGAAATCAAATCTTTTGGTTTTTACATGTGTTTACACATAAAAAAGTACTGAACCCCCTTATAAAGGTTTGGTTTTCATTTTTTTTGGTTATTTACAGGAAGTTAGAATTCAGAGTATTAAAAAGAAACAATGAAGTGATTTATATGAATAATTAAAATTTCAAAACAAGCAATGTGAAGCGTGGCATTGTTTTGTATGATTTTCTGGCTAAATAGAAGAGAGCTAGATTCTTCCATCTCATTCTGCATTTAATTTATGGCGATTTCACCCTTTCAGTAGCCTGTGACACTCAATGTACACTTGAGTAAGAAAGAAAGCTAAAGAGGCAATGTCTTTGCCTTAAGAATGGATTTTTGACTTTTCAGACAACACAAAATGTCCTCAGTAATGGTCATGCCAAACTGTGAACTACTAAATAAATCTTTTTTTAAAATAATAAAAAATATTTTACTAAAACATAAAATTTACAGAAATTTCCAGACATGCCATGCAAAATGGTCACAAGCTTTTTTTGAAGGGTAAATCTATACTTGATTGCAAGATCACAATGTTATTAGTGAGGGCTGTGAAGTTTGTTAATGCTCCCATTTCAGTTCAAATAATCAACTTGTCTAACTACAGTGTCTAAATAAAGTTAGACTTGTCTAGAGAGTGTGTCTTAACTGGTTAGCTGCTTTTTAACCAATGCATTAGATCATTATAAAAGTGGGGGCGAGGAGCCCATAAAATTTTGAAACTACCTTTCCCCCCCAAAAATAAAAACAAAAATAAAAATAAAATAGAAGGACCAGGAATTTAGTTCAGTGGCATAAGCTCCTGCCTGGCAAATGCAAGGCTGTGAGTTCACTCCCTACCACAAAAATAAAATAAAATAAAATAATAAAATAAAATAGAACACCCATACCCCTACAGCTAACTCTGACAACTACCTTCATTCACAGTGCGTAATTCTTAAACCAGGATGGGGGAAATGAATAAAAGCAGAGGGCCACAGCTTTTCAATGTTTCACAACAACCCAGATGAAACTTCTAGCCTCTGCTCATGCTTTACTACAGTGAATCAGGGTAAGACATAGATTTGCTAATGTGCATTTGACTATCAAAGGACTGAAAATGTCTGGGCTTTTATTCTGTAATGTCACTAAGACTGTGTTCATTAAGTGCAAACAAAAAGGAAGAAGTCTTGGCAGAACAGGAGAAGTGACACAAACTTGATGATCAGATTGACTTAAATATGATTCATGGCATATAGCCTAGTCCATGCTGAATTAATCTTGATAGAACGCCTATGGTGTTGTAGGAGGACATGCATTCTCTGAATTATTTCATTTAAACATGAAGATGGAAGGAGACAGGTTTTTGTGAGAACTAAGTTCCATGGCTATGCTTCTGCATTCTATTCACTCACTGGAAGATCTCTTTGTTCCTATTCAGATACAAACTTTTAAGAAATAGTTTTCTACTTGCTGTTTTTCCTTTAGTACTTCCTACTGGCCTTGAAACACATTGTGTTTAAATTTAAAAATGATTTAATGCTTATATATTAATTCAGTTAAATCTCATAAAACCACGACATGTTATAGCTTCAATTATTATCTTTGTGTTACAAATAACTCTGCTAAGTATTTGCAGATTTCATCTCAAGGAAACTTACCTAAGACATGACACTGCTTCTTCTCAAAGACACTGTCCTCTTACAAAGTAAGTAAAAGCTTTATTAAGTATCTTTACTTGGCCATGTGGCAATCACTGAGTCAAGGAGAGTCATTCACATGTATGATCTTATTACAGAAAAGATGGACACAGCTCCTAAGTTAATAGAAAAGATAATGAAAGTGATGTAAAGTGGATTCTTTGTGGTTATACAAAAAAAACTTAACTTCCGTTCTTTGAAGGTCACAGAAAGTCTGATTTTGCTTTGTTGACTTCTGTTGTGTTATGGCCTTGTTTCCCAGAAGTTTGTTATCTGTCCGTTTGTTTTCTAAAACTGGGAGTTAGGGTATTATTATTTCTTTCTTTCTTTTTTCTTTCTTTCTTTCTTTCTTTCTTTCTTTCTTTCTTTCTTTCTTTCTTTCTTTTTCTTTATTGCTATGTTTATATTAGTGTTATAACTCATGGCAAAATTTATGCTAAGTGTAACACTTGCAGTTTTCACAGGTAAAGTTACACTGGTAGGGTTTTTAGTTTATTCGTTAAAAGAATATTTGACTACGCTACTTAAAACAAATATTCTAAAAGTCTGCTATATACATAAATTGGTCCACAAATTCTAAAGTGTGTAATATTAGAATCGTGATATAGCTGTGTAAAATTAAATACTTTTAATCAAAATATTGACTATTACTAAAGTAAAAAAAAGATAGTGACACTCATATGCAAACAAATCATATAAGCAATATGAAAGTTAGCAATGGGAAAATATACAAAGGCTTCAGTGCTTATTATCCATTGTTTTAGCATACCATGGTAAAATATTCTATGTCGCTTTTTAAATTTTTCTTAATCTTTTCTTATATTTCAAGACTTTCCCTGATTACAATTCTAACTAATAAGTTTAAAAAGAGTTTAGAGGTATGAATTTTTTAAAAAAGTATTATTTCTGAGACAACCTAATGTAAACAGTCGAGAATGAAATCTGAAACTCTGGACAAAGAGTGTATTATCATCTTCTGTGTAAGAATATATATAAGTAAAAATGATTTCTTAAGGATCATAAAACTTGCCCACAAGAATGCTGGAAGAGATTCCAAATCTTTGACTCTGACCCCCAGTGAATTACCTATCCAATAATATTTTTTGCAGTATTTTCTTTACTATTATGTTTATTGCTGCTATTACTGTGTATGTAAGTAACACACACAGACACAGACACACACACACACTCACACACACACAGCCAATCACTGTGAAGGAAGTCTTATTAGCAAATGGTGTTTCAGGCTTTCTGAGTTTTATGGGCTATGAACCAAATCAAAAGAGAGGTTATTTTTCTATCACATACATGTAGTTCTAGTGGCCCACACATTCAGAGTACCATTTGAATTAAAAACAAGTTTGATAGATTTCCAAACATTGAGAATGTCACTGATTTGGTAAGTTGCCACACATATATTTTCCTACTCAACAAATAAGAATTTAAGACAAAAGTGTCATTTTAATGCATAAACAATATCATAAAATACAGAAAGGAAATCTTTTTGAAGTATGATTTTAGGACATTTAATAGGAAGCATAGTTTGAAATTTCTGGTCAAATTATTTGATTTTTAATAAATGGAAAAACTGAGACAGAATGTACAAGTTTAAAAAGCCACAGTTACTTGAATGAATACAAATGTGGCTTGTCATGATTTGATACATGGTTAGCTAATAATACCTTTATATTCCTTGCAAATATTTATTGAAATAATTCAATTCACCACCAGTATTTCTTGCACACTTGAGATGTACCAGGCACAATGACAAGTCTCCAGTGGCAAGACAAACATTTCAGATAAAAATCCACATTCTGACTCTATAAACAATTATCTAATATGATATGTTGTTATTTATAATTAACAAAGTTTTTGAATTTTCTGTTATAGCAACTCCCTGCATACCTCGATTCTAAGATTTTATGACATCAAATTTCTTGTATGTACTAGACGTTCATAAATAATGCTTACTAAGTGAACATCACATATCTGATATGTTAGATAATTGTTGTCAGTAAAGATCAGTTAGATAATATTGGTAGTTTTTAGACAAAGTTAATGGGAGTTTTTAGAGGAATAATAATAATAATAAATCTTCAGGGTGTTGGCTTCTTAGAATAGTCATACCAAGGTCTACATGGATGACTCAAGTTGTTGACTCAGAGTTTATTCCAAATTATTTTCTGCTTCATTACTATGCTTAATAAAGCATACAGCATGTTATAAGTTTTTCCCTCTTAACATGTTAAAATATAACCCATATGATCCTAAATAATGATTCTAATTTTCTATATTCAGAGGAGCCCTTATTGGTTCATGAATTAATTTGGAAGATTTGCATCTATTGTGTGCTTGTTTTCTACAATTGTTTAGTCATAGAGTTGGAATCTTAATGCAAATTTACTATGAAAACATGAAATTGGAGCTGGGGTTATAGTTATAATAATTATCTGTAAAATCAACAAAGTCTCAGAATTGACTCAGCATGAAGTTTCCCTTATTTAATGCTATGTTTTTAAGCTCATTTTTTCCCAACAGCCCATTTGCATCCTAGAGAAGACTTGCAAATGGATTCTATAATGTAGTCATGTGTTTCAGAAATGGACTGTTTCATGGAGAAATCAAGTATTTAAGGTTAGTACACAAACTATGTATGTACTTTTGTGCTCCAGATCACTGAAAATTAAAAAGTTTGAGTTAAGAAGTAGCTTCTGGTATTCACAACAATGCTTTCTTATTCTTTTGGAATACTAAATTGTGAGGCCTCATTTATATGAAAAGATTTAAGCCAAAAATATGACAGAATGTTTTATTCCTCATTTGACAATATATTATAGATCTAACATTTATTCATTGATGTATTTGCATGTTTTACAAGTATTCACTAAGCAAATATCACCTGTGTAAATAAATGACACATAATACACTACATAAAATCAAAACAGAAAAAAAATTCAATTCTTGTCCTAAAGGAACTCACTCTTTGGGGAGTCTATCAAATAGCAGAGCTCCATATAAATGAGAATAGGGACCCTAGAGTCGAAGAAAATGTCTAGTTTCAAATTCTTTTGATTTGTCGACTATTACTGGTTATTTGTGTTAATTTGGGGGAAATGTCCCTTATGGATGAATTGTAAATTACAGAATAGTGTGCTGTTTGGATTAAATTAGTTAATTATGATGTATTTCTGAAAATTATCACTTGTGAATTTGAGTCATAGCAAGTGTTATAATACTTTCGTGAAAATTGTTACAAAAGAAGGATGAATGAGTGGTAATTTATTTACGTTGGAGCTGGGGAATGCCCAAAGAAAGGGTAGGCATAAACCAACAACTGGGTCAAAGCTTGAAACACCTGGAGAATTCAGCTAAACTATAAAGAGAAGGCAGAAGAAATGGCATTGTGCAGAGATAAAGAAGAGAAAGTATGTGATGATGTTTAATGACCTGAAAATTTTAGGCATGAATATTTCAGAGAATTTTTTTCAGAATCTAGTGGGTAATTAGGCTGGAGAAATGTCCGGTAAGCAGTTCACATGTTTTATAATTTACTCTGTTTACATGATTTATAATTTATTCTGAAAGTGAGGGCTAGTCAGTTAATATCAATAAAGTGGTCAGGTGTGTAATTTTTGCTTCTTACCACCAGCAGAACCTAATTCTTAGTAGATAGGAGCTGAAGTAAGTTAGAATAAAAGTAGTACTTCACCTTGATTGAATGTGTTCACACATCAGCATCTTTAGGTCAACATACCCACAATTAAAGAAATACTTTCCTCTTTAGGAAATAATAAGAGAATTTGTAGTACAGCTTAAAATATATTTATTCAGTAAATATATACTGAGGATTTGCTATGTGATAAGTGCTATTCTCATTCTTTAAAGAAGGTTAGAATGAATAAATTGATAAGCATTTCATGTTGCACCTGCTATACTAGAAGTTTATGAAAAGAATTAGAAGTATAAGTGAGAGAATGACCAAAGTCTCCCAGGAAAGAGCAATGTCAGGAGTACCAGCAAGGAGACTATTGTAGTCATTCAGGTTGGATTACGATGCTTCAAGCCAGAACATTGACAGGGTCTGTGTAAATATAAGACACATATATGATATAGTCACAGGTCAATCTGGTGACTCACTACATGTGAGGACAGAAGGACTTCAGGAGTAATTATAGGACTTTGGTGTGTGCAACTGGAAATTAATACTCAAAAACAAGAGAATGAAATACTTTAAAATACCTTAGATTTAGAAGTTAGTTGGCATCCTATCCTCAACTGAGCCTTTTTATCATTCTAATTTAGTCTAGCTGGGCTTCTCTTGGGAACTACTTGTATGTATAAGCAGTTTGTACCAGAATATCTACATTATCCTTGATTTGAGGTAGTTACAGAATATCTATTGTCTTCAGACCACAATTCCAACATGTAATAATACCAGGTTAGGTGATTTAGTCACACACATTTCTTTGAGATCTGTAACATATTTACTTATTAGAGAAGTCAGTAAAGTATCAGATTTAGCTATATAAATGGTATTACATACATGAAAACTGCTACAAAGGACTAAAAGTGCTTTGGGAATTGAACAATTGAGATCTGAAATTGCTTTCCCTCACAAATTTGGGAGATACCTAAAGTGGACATTCTCCATTGAAGATTTTAGTGGTTTCTTCTGCCTTCAGAGTTACCTTAGGTGCTCCTGAATGGTCACTTTATATGTGGATTTCTTTTTTCATGTGGAAAGTTTATCCCACTCAAAGATGAATGGGCAATGACATCTCCTCCCAACTGGAAGTAGATAAGCTCAGTGTGAACAGCTGTTGGGACAATCGTGGGTGAAAATTTTGCTCTATAGAAAATAACCTTGATGAACATACATAGTCACACTGCTTTCAGGATGAATGTCCATCTGTTGGACTGGATGAATGCCTGGTCACTTATTGGTCAGTCTTTAGCACATCTAGTGCCTCAGTCAACAACCTCCAGTTTGTTTTCTGTGATGGCACTGCCCTCTGGGTGTTGGTTATCTTAACAAGATAAACTGGAAATGACTGCATGAGATTTAAAGACCTCATCTCACAAGCACATCCAAAAAAATGTAAATTTTATGAAGGTTATATATTGAAGGTTAGAATATATTAAATCTGTTATTGGTTTTTTTCTGGTGATTTTTTTCTCTACAGATGAGAAAAGGTCAGCATAGCATGCCATGATCATATATGAATCACTGTACTTTGATGTTTGTTTGCTTTTCATAAAGAATACTTTCATCTCAGTTTTCTCTTTTGCACAAGGAAAATAAAATAAAATACAGTATAGAAGTATGCAAACATTATTTTCTGATTTTAATTTCTTTTATTTTTTTATTTTTGACTCTTTGTTCCATTATTTTTTTTTTCCTTTTCAGTCTACTTGACTCTGACTTTTTCGTATTACACCAGTTTAACTTTTCCCTTTCACAATACTGGGTTTAGCTCTTCTTTGTAGGTCCTTGCCCTTTTTCAATTTGCCCTCTTATTTGAAATCTCTTTAAACAATGTATTTCTCTAATTATTTCCTTATTTTTAAATTTAGCCTTCATTTTCCCCTGGCAATGATCCCTGCTCATATTCTAGAAATTTGAATGCTTCTTATTCATTGCCTTTTCCACAACAATCTTTTTGTAGTTCCTCATTTTCCATTAACTCTTGGAGGAACCATAGTATATGATCTTCTATTCTTTTTTGTAGTCTTCTGACAAAGAGATTGCCGTCTCAGATGGCAAGGAGAATAGGGTTCATAGGAAATACAACTTTAAGGAGGTAAAATGTTTTACAGGACGTAGAAACCCATAAACCTGATGATATATAGTTAATAAACCTCTATAGCCAAGAGGCTGACATGTATGATTCACTGTCACTGAAAACTAAACAATGTTAGGAATCTCAGGTCAGAGAAGCCCAGGTTAAAAGGTTTGTACTGTGCATAATGAATTGTGAATATAGGGTGAACTCCATTATTATGCAGCTTTTCCCTTTGGTTGTGGATCCTCTTTCTCTTGATACCTATAACCAGAATAACAAAATAAAGATAGAAGAGTTCATAAATGAAAATATGGTATAAAGTATATTAACTCCCCACTTTGCCTAAACAGCAAGTATTAATCATCTTGGCTCCATAGAAATGCATATAGAATGTGTGATTGTACTTTTGTGTTGTTTTTTTCTAATCAAATATGTAAGTAGTAAATAATTAATATTCAAAATTCATTGCTTTAATAAATATTAAGGATGCACTTGTAAAAAGTAATATTTTAGCTGCTAGAAAAGGTTAAACAAAATATTATAATCTGTATGTCAGAAAAATCAGATTGAAGTTTTATCCCTATTTAATCAATATATCAAGTTTAATAAATTTCACAATCCCTAAATATCCTAACTATTTTTATAGTCAGTAACAATAAAACTATTAAGAATAGTTAATATAGAACAGTTAATATTTTTGAGGGCTGAGTATTAGTGAGACTTTGTATTAAATGATTTACATTATAATCTCAGTGTAGCACAGTGAGGTAGGTTGCTATTTTGAAAACTATTTTGAAGGAAACTGGAGTTCATGATATGGCTTAGCTATAGCTAGCAAGTTAAGTTTGGTTTGAGAAATCAGTCATGACATTGCAACCACATAAATTCTATACTTTTGCTTTGGTAATATAAAGAGATATTTTTAGAATCTAGTTTGGCTCACTATAGGTATAGAAAAATAATGGTTCTTCTAAGTGTGAAATTAAAGTTAAATTTATTTTTATTTATTTTTTTGGTACTAAGGATGGAACCTATTAAAATTTAATTTAAATCATTATCATTTTAGGGGCTGGGATTGCCGCTAAGGGGTAGAGTATTTGCCTGCTACGTTCACGGCCCTGAGTTCAATGCCTAGTACAGAAAAAAATATCATTTTAATGTTGAATGGTCATAACATTACACTTTGAAAAATGTAATTGAGTTTAATTTTTTAACTTTGGAATTACGGCAGAAGTCATTCTTTCCACTGCAAATGCTCTTTTAAAGAAAGAAAAGGTAGATTATTTCTCCCATGAGCATTCCCTGATTATGTGTGTTGCCCAAAGTCAAAGCCAAAAGCATTTTATTTTAACTTAGCTATTTTTTATTTTTAATTTTTGGCAGTGCTGGAGTTGGACCCCAGTGCTCTGAGCATGCAAGGAAATTACTCTGTCACTGAGATACACCCCCAGTTTGTCAGAAGCATTTTAAACATATTTTAGGAGAAAAATTTCTCCAAGGAATCCTCAACTGAGAGCTGAGTTCCTTTTACATCACTCCAGAGCTAGAATTCTATCCAAAACCTATGAGAGGGAAGCCAAGTCCTGCGATAAATCTTGTAAATGACATTATGTGGCATTTTCTGAGATACTGTGCCTTTCTTCTGGAATTTACTTCCTGTCTAAGAGTCTTCCCATTTGTTTACATCCCCCCATTTTTAGTCTAATGTACTGACAGCTTGTCTTGCTTCAAAACAGTCCATAGCTCTTTTTTAGTAAAGCTAAAGTTTAATTGAAATTCCCCAAATTTCTACATTATGATATGATTCTAAACATGCAAGACACTCAAGTTTAATGTCAAATATTAACATTTTTACCTGTTTTTAGTTTATTTTATTGACCATAAAGAGTATACCAACTTGAGCAAAGCAAAAAAAAAAAAAAAAAGCATCATTACGCTTTTTTTAAAACAGGAAAATTTTGTAGCATTCATTCTCTGCATGAGTATCATTTATCTTATCTTGAAATTTATTTTAATTTTGTACAAGTGGTTTTTATTTATATTCATCAAATCTTTATGTCTAGAATGTTTGGCGATATACTCTATTCACTTGGTCATAACTGCACATAGAGAGTGCAATTTAACATAGTGAAAAAAGACAGATATTGTGCAGTGAGTTTTGTTTGAAGTCATAGAATTTGATGAGAGGAATATTGTGCAAGTATGAGATGATGCACTTTGATCTACAAGGCCTATCCTACATATAACATATAATTTATTCTTTGTTCATAATGAAGTCATATTACTCTAAAATCAACTATCTTGTAAAGCGTGGTAAATTATAAATACACTTCAATATATTTTGAACCTAGTGTCAGAGAAATTATGTATAAATATTTTTATATATTAAGACACATTACTAAAATCCACCGAGCAACCCTTTATATAAATTATATTATTAATACAAACATCCTTCTGCTTCTACTGTAACGAAATAAAAAATATTTGTTACCATATAACAATTTCATTTTACTAAATAAGATATAATAATTTCCTTTCATATAACTTTACAAATCATTTTTAGTATCTGTAAATATATGCAACATATGTCTTGCAACACACCATCTACATATATAATATTTGTAATATATATGAGATTATATTATTATCATATTATGTCTTAATGTCCATGTGGATTCACTGGCCTTCAGAAATTTATATTTACAAATAATACAATAATGCAAATTTATATTTGTAAAATCTATTTTCATGTATTTATACTTGTAAAATATTATAAAATTTGATATTTGATATGTCCAGAGATCGAATGATTTAAGCTATTTGGTTTTAAACATTCAATAAGGTAAAATTTTTCACAATGCTTTTTCATTTTATAATCCTTGTCCATTCAGATTTAAAATGTCTATATAGTGTTTTCTGTGCATTAGATAAATCAAAGTTAGTTGATATACTTTCAAATATACCAGGAAACTATAGTTAACCCCATATTTTCAGGAATATTGTACAGTAATTATCAAAAGAACAAAAAATTAGTCTGAAGGAGTGAGTCAATTTAAGAATGTAGAGTCTTTAAAAAACCCATTTGAAAAGTATGGATGACAAATTATACTGTCGCTAGAAACTTAACAAGTATTGGGAGGTTGACAATGTGAAGATGAGAAATAAGATCAAGAGGTAATATTTCTTCATTTGTTACTAAATAACTAATAAAAAACTGATAAATATGAAAATCTTATTTCTAAGAATATAAAAGTAAGAACAAGGATCTCTCATGAGAGGGGATACCAGTAAATCTTCCAGGTTATAAAACTTTCTGTTAAATTGCACTCCATTATTTTAGCCTAATTACGGAATTGAGAGATCAGAAAATATGTTTTCATTCTCTTTTATTCTGAAAGCAATTATTTTTTAAAAACTTAAGCATAGCCTGATATAAGAATTCAACTGTCTTCTCTTAAATCATACATTAAAACTTTTACAATAAAGCAGCCATGGCTATTATTTAGGGAAAAAAACTGTTAAAAACACTATGTCAATGTTCAGTACACATTAAACCAGCTCATTGTCTTGAGAGACAGTAAGAAAAAGACATTTCACCTTTATTGCATTTGTTTTTAAATGACTAAAGTTTGAATCTTGATATTTATTGCACATTTCCTTATATCTGAGATTTCTAGATATTTCAAAATCCTATAAAATAATTTTTTAAAGTAGACTATTAAGATACAAGATGTTTTAAAAACTTTTAAATAAAATCCTACTTGGCCTGTTAATGGTTTTTTTTACTTCTAAGAAGCTCAGATAAAAGAGAGAGAGAGAAAGAGAGACAGAGACAGAGACAGAGAGAGAGAAAAGAAAGGAAAAAGATAGAATCAGAAAGAAACAATCTTCCAAGATCTCTGTAAAGTGTTTTTTTAACTTATGCATAAACTCATTAAATTACAAAGCTTATTAAATGCATCCGCATCTGTGTAATACTGTATAGATTGCCTTAGCCACTAAACAATTCATGTGATAGCCATCTACATTTTGATTGCATTTTTTCTATGAAAGAATTCAGCTTTCAGAACATTAATGAATTTATATGCACATACATTATTCATTAATCATGTATATGCCATACCATATTGTAGTAATAATAACATACTCACTTTTATTGCATTTTATCTGAGGTCTTACTTGTTTTATAGTCAAATACAAGAATAGATGGCAGAGGTCAGTATACATAGCAAATCTGAAAAATACATGTAAATTGCTTAAGGATCATGATTTTAAGGCAAGTGTGGCCTATTTAATCAAATATGCAGTAAAGAGGTGGTAACTAACTGAAAACAGGCTGTAAATGAGTCAATTTAATTATCCATAGCTCTTTTCAAAACAGCTTCCATAATTGGAGTGGAAATGTTGCCCTGAGGAAAGAGCATGAGCTTTCTGTTTAGAAAACTCTGGGGTTGAGAGACAAATTTGTGAATCTCAATGTTTTCAACTGTAAAATGAGACTGTGAAAGAATTCATCATGGCTGAATAGAGGAGCCTGATTCAGAGCTACTCTGAGAAGTTCAACTAAAACAGGGGTAAGTGGAAGAATGGGTAGGGACATATGCCTTGAAACTAAAATCAATAAGCATTAGCTAGAGCAATTAGACAAGAGAGAAATGAAAGGAATAAGGTTAGGAAAGGAAGAAGTTAAATGATCATAATTTGCAGATGACATGATACTCTACATAGAAGACACCAAAAACTCCACCAAAAGAGTTGGAGATTTAATAAGCAAATTTAGTAGCAGTCTGGACAAAAAGTCAGTACTCAAAAATCACTAGAATTTCTGTACACAAACAACAAACTCACTGAGAGAGAAATTAGGGAAACCACACCCTTCACAATAACACACAAAAAAGTGAAATACTTAGGAGTCAATCTCACAAAGGGATAAGAGGTCTATATAGTGAAAATTACAGCATTCTAAAAAAGAAGATCAAAGAAGATATCAGAAAATGCAAAAATATCACTTGCTCATGGATAGGAAGAACCAACCTAGTAAAAATGGTCATACCCCCAAAACTATTATACAGATTTAATGTAATTTCGATTAAATTTCCACTAGCATACCATCACAGAGAAAATATTCCTAAAATTAATTTGGAAACAGAAGAGACCTAGAATAGTAAAGGCATTACCAATTTCTGACTTGAAATTTTACTGCAAAGTTACTGTGAAAAAATCAGCATGGTACTGGCCAAGAAAACATAAAAGGACCTGAAGATCATTGAAATAGATTAGAATGTGTAGACACAACTACAAGCACACTCAGTCACCTTATCTTTGACAAAGAGGGCAACATGTTCACTGAAAGAAAGACAGCCTCTTTCATAAATGATGCTGGATAAACTGGGTTCCACATGCTAAAGAGTAAAACCAAACCCATATCTATAATCATACACTAAAGTCAAAATGGATCAAAGATATAAATATTAAGACAGAAACACTAGATCAACTGGAAGAGAGAGTGGTTAGAAATTTTGAAGACATAAGGGTAGGCAGAGTGTTCATGAGCAAAACATAAACTATACCAGAAGAACTTCAAAGAATCAACAATTGGGAATCTTATTTTATTAAAAAGTTTTTGCACATTAAAAGAAATCACCAACACAGTAAAAAGAAAACCTATAGAGTGGGAAAAAGATTATAGTCAAATGTTCCTCAGACAGAGAACTTCTATCTAGAACATACAAAGAGTTGAGAAAAATCAGGCCTCTCCCCAGATTCAAAGACCCAATCAAAAAATGGGCATCTGAGATGAATACTCACTTCTCAGATGAAGAAATACAAATGGAAACTAAATGTATGAAAAAATGTTCACTATCACTGGTCATTCGAGAAATGCAAATTAAAAGAAATCTGAGATTCCATCTCACCCCATAAACAATGTCTATCATCAAGAAATCAACCAGTAACAAATGTCACTTCTCCACTGTTAGTGGGAGTGTAGACTGGTACAACCACTGTGTAAATCAGTGTAGAGATTCCTAAAAAAAAAAAAAAAAAAAAAATAGAGGTTCCAGTTGACCAAGCTATTCTTCTTCTGGATATATTCCCAGAGGAATTAAAATCATCATACCAGTGATATATGCCACGTATGTTTTAAGCAGCACAATTTGTAAAACCTAAATTTTGGAAACAACTCAAATGCCCATCAATTGAGGAATGGATTTAAAAATGTTGTATTTTTATACAATGGAATACAACTCAGCTATAAAGAAGAAAACAATTTGAGGATTTTATAGGTTAGTGGATGCGACTTGAGACTATACTCATAAGTGGAATAAGTGAGACTCAAATATGTTAACATCATATTGTTTCCCTAATGTGAAAAACTGAAAGTAAAATCCAAAATGTACAACAGATATTGTGAAAGGGAAAAAAACTGCTCAAAAAGAAAGAACAACCAGGATGGTGGAAAGGAGAAAAGGAAGCGAAATTACAATATCTATACAAGATAGCTGAGATAATTATACTGCTAATTTCTATTAGTTTATTGAAAAGAATATTTTGTGCTTATAACATTTAATTAATTCTTCATGCCTATATCTTCTAATCTGAGCAACTGTTTTGGTGATAGCAATATGCAATATATTAACCACTGTTAACTGCTTGTTAGCTTGTTTTGAAATTCTGTATCATTATTTTTATTATTTTTTCTTTTAAAATAAAAAATGAAGATGTGAGCATTTTTTCATGCCTTGTTTGAAATGAGTTAAAAGAGATAATGTATTAGCACATCAACTGTGCTTGAAAATGAACATTTTTATTCATTTAAGATGGACCCTTGAAGTTAAGCAGTTTCTTTTTGCTTGGGTTTCTTTCTGTCTTTGTAATCCTGGAGGCTAAGCATCTTCATGAAATATTAACAGTTCCCCAAATCTGAGTCATAAAATTTGGATTTATTGTATGTAGGAGTCTTTTATGTAGTCAAGCATGAAAGTGAATAGCGCTTCAATGGCCTTTTCCCATCTAATTCCTTGGATGTAGAAAACCAAAAAGATTCACAACTGCATTATGTTAATAGTTTCAAAGTGCCCTAGACCCACAATAAATATGGTACGATGTCCACACCATTTTATAACTCATTGTTCATAGCCAAAGTACTGCCTGACATTCATATACTGAGTTAAACCACCCATGTATTTGCCCTCCCACCAAAAGGCATTGGCACATGTTTTGCACCTATCAGAGCAGGGCCATTTAAGCTTATGACCTGAAATATGTCAGAAGACTCACTTCCCAGCACAGCCTGTTATTTTGTTATAGAGAAAAAAATCTATTATTGTACATTAATTAAGTGTAAAATTATGAACTATATCTGACTATATATCTGTATCTTGACATTGCAAAATAATATTAGTTGAAAATTATTTTTATATCCTTTACCAGTTCAATATATTTAAGGGTGGCATATTTCTTAACTATCTTTTATTTTGATAGGTGTTGTTTTGTAATTACACTTAACAGTTGATGAACTATGACTGTGCTTTAACTTTATCACAAGTGCATTGTGATCATCCATGAGACAATCTGCCTCTGGCTTTTGAGGAAGCTGGAGAGTCTAAGAGGCTCATCAAGGGCATCTTTAGGGACAGAAGAGAGGCATCTATGCATGACAAGGTCTAGATGAGTGTGGAATAGCATTTCACAATAAATGAGAAGTTTTTAGAATGTTAATCTTTCATTTCTTAATGCCTTGTGATCCTTTTGACTTATTGAAATACAAATAACCCTTGGAAAACTGACACCTAGATCCACTGTCAGATGGAAAATTGAGATGTTGCTGAAACAGTGGGCAGATCAGAAATGTGCACTGGAAAAAATACGAGTCAGATGAAAACATTCTCACTTCTCAAGTTTGTTTCAGTTCAGTTTTGTAACTACCCATATTAGATAATGGGAAGGAAGCATTTTAGCTCATAAATGATGACTCTATGTCTCCCACACCCACCTTAAGGCACTTCCTAAATTGATTGAAAATAAGGTCCATATTGTGATATTATCAGAACGATGATTGATTTTAAACTTATCTTTAATCACTAGAAAACATTCAGAATTACTAACATCTGGAGCTGTTTGTACGTTAACTAAGCTAAATTTGACTATAATTCTGTCCTGCTGAAATATTGGGGACCATTTCATCATAATAACCTGTCAGAAGTGTCTCTAGAGAAGTGAAAAATATTTTAAACTAAAAACAATGGACCACCCCTCTGTCTGATAAGGACAACCAAAATTAAAGGTTAATTATCAGGACTTAAAACATGGATATTAATATTATAGAAACAAAAAAGTATATAACACATTGCCAGTTTTAGTGACAAAATACAGTGATGACAGAGCACTGTTGGCTCAAATCAGAAGACGAGAAATGATGCCAGGGAAAGTGAGAGATTAAGAAAGAAACTGAAGAGGTTTTCTTAGGGCAAGTATTTCCTTGCCCTTGAATATAGAAACTTGCTATGGCTATAAATCAGTTCAGACAAAATTTATAAAGTAAAATCTGTCCTCAGTTAGTATTAAAAATGGCTAAATAAGTGTACAGTTATTTTGGAATGTTCCTACATACCCTGATACCTTGAAAATTTGCCTGTCTTCTGTCTCTAAAGTGTGCAGAGAAAGGAGGCTGGGATGATGTGAATAAGCTATCTAGACGAATCCATCTCTAAATTTTAAACTATTGAACTATAAGTCTACTAAAGCACTCATCCCCAAATGGTAAGATAAGCCTAACTATCTGCCAGCAATCATCTGGAGACCTTATTAACTAAGAAAATACTTATTTAGCACTGGGAATATAACTCAGTTTGTCCACCATCCATAATGCCTGGGTTGAATCCCCAGGACTGAAAAGCATAACAACAACAATAACAACAACAACAACAAAGCTCCTTTTGAAGGCAAGTGAAATACTCACTAATTTGATCCCCAAAGCCTTTTAATACACCCAGTACTTGGGACTACTAAATGGGTCATTTCATGAATGACTGGTGAGTCTCAGCTTTAGGGGCAGTTGGATGTCTGCCATTCTCTGGCTGGATTACCCAGCATTGGCAGGTGATTCTCATTACCCTTCAAAACTGTTGAAATGCAGAAATGATTCTAGAGGCATCAAAGACCACTCAAAATTTGTTCCAGTGACTCATCCTTTAAAACAATAGAACACATCTCCTTGATAAAGTATTATTAATTTCCTGGGGTCTGAAGAAAGAGGAAAATCAAGTTCATGGGACTGCTTGCTTTTTCCAGTTTATTTGTATAGTGAAGTGTCTCTGCTCCATTATTAAATGGTTGTAAAAAGATTCTTAAAAGGAAATAAAATTACTTATATTCAAAGATGTTCCACATTTTAGTTAGGGCAGAACAATGATTAAGAATGAAAGGAGTGCTGAGACCTCTTTGTTCTTAGTAATAAAATACGATACAGTAATAATGGCCTCTCTTTTCCTGTGCATTTTAATCATTACTGAAGAAGTTCGTGTGTAATACATTCATTCCACAAAGTTGTATTAATGTTGATAACTCTAAAATAACTAACTTAAATAGCATGGAACATTAACTATGTGTATTCCCTGATAGAGTTGTTCATTGCAGGTTTTATTCATACTTTTTTAAAGGCTTGAGTTTTACTATATTAAAAAGTTATTAAAAGCATTCTATATGATTGATGTCAGTGCCACCAGATGTTACAGCTTGTGTGTCCCAAAGCCTCAAGTGGTCATAGGTGGACCTTTTTCAGATCTGGTTGCATCTAGAACATGTGACTGATTCATGGTGCAATGCTGGATTAAGGGTGTGTGAGTACTAAATTGGACCACTAATTGGTTTGGCAATGCCATAATCCTGGTAGCCTAGACAGAGTATAAACGGAGCAAAAATGTCCTTTGATGCTTTTGCTATCTTGTAGGCACCATGAATTGTTCTCCACTGTGACACTCTGCCAAACCACGTGGTCTTGGTGCCAGCTGATTACAGACTGAAAACTCTGCAAACTGTGAGCTAAATAAACTTTTTTCTCTTTAATTTTGGATTTGGGGTATTTTGTCTCAGCAATGAGAAAAATAACTAAAACATTAGGGTAAAAAGTTTAACTAGAAGTGATTAGGTTGAGAATAATAAGTGATGAAATAATTAAAGAGTTGATGTTTGAAATAAGAAAAGACTTTTAAGGACTTTCAAAGGCAAAAGACAAGGTAAGAAGTTAGAATGAGAAATTATGCAGTGAATAGAAATATCAGATTTTCTCAAGTCTGGTAATCATTCCTTTTGAGTAAATAAAACAGACAATGGCCTTGCTTATATTACGATAATGGATAACATCAAACCATAATGGTTTAAACCAATAATAATTTGTTAGTCTCTCATTCTACATGTTCATTCTGGGCACATGAAGAATGCACCATTTTATATGGTGGAGCTTTGCTGATGATCCTGGTAGAGAAAAGGAAAGAGCATGGCAAGTAGTTCAATGATCTGTGAAGGTTTTTATTTGGAAATGCTAGGCAGAATTCAGTTGATATTTCAATGGCCAAAACAATTTCAAATTAGTCAGAAAGTAGAATTTGACCTATGTACCCTAAGAAAGGAAAACTATGTAATGAACAGCACTAGTGACTAACAGTTTTTGTTCTAGTCAGTAAATATGTGAGTTTTTCTTCCTCCTATAGCCCAACAATAATAAGAATATACAAACTATCCAAGTGATTCCAAGAGTCTAATCTCCACATATGTTCTCTCTTTGTCTCAAGATTTGTGTACCGGATAAGGTATCATCCATTCCAAACACCAGGATGCAATGGTAGAGTAGGGACAAATAATTATCACCATCAGAAAAGTAAATACATGGGAAATATCAAGAAATTACTCATCTTCAGAAATTCAAAAAGCGTATAAGACAATAGATGAGGGCCCTTTGTTCTGAGAAAATAGAAAATGTTGATTAGATTGTAATTCTTGTTCTTAGGAGATTTCCCAGTTTTACTTTTCTGAAAGACCCATGGTGACCCCTGAATATTTAATTTTCTTTCTTTCTGTCCATCTTTCTTCTTTTCATTTATGCATACTTTTCTTTTTTTTCCTCTCCTCTCTCTTTTTTCTCACTCCCTCACTCCCTTTCCACCTCTCTTTTCTTCCCATTTCATTTACTTTTTCATTTTTTTAAAAAAATCACCCTCTGTGATCATATCTGCGTTGGAATGGAGACTGTGATGCTATTTCCTCATTGAAAGTTAAGCAGCATTGTTAACCTGCTTCCAGCTTCCTAAAAAGTTCGAAGTAGAAAATTAATGACTTACTTGCTTTTTTTGCTGCTGAGACAAAATGCCTGACACCCAAAGTTAAGGGAGGAAAGGTATACTTAGACAATCTATAGAGATTTCAGTCCATATTCAGCTGGCTCCAGGGCAGGATGAAGATGGGCATTGCAGAGGGAAATATTTCATAACCAGCCTGAGGTCAACAAAACAAGAAAAGGATGACCATATCTCTATATATCTTGTCCATGCTAGTTAGGGCAGATAGTTACCCCACTCTTACTCCTAGTACCCTTGAACTTAGCATTAAATTATAAACCAATCCCAGTGTCACACATTGTAGATTCATCTCTAAAAATTACTACCTGTGATCACATGTGACTTTGAGAGGCATTTAAACACAAGCCATAATATTCTTCCTCTGACCCTCCAAAGACTCATACATACCCCTTTATACTATAGGCATTTAGTCTATCTCCAAGAGTTTGCCAAAATTCTAACAGTTTCTGCATTGCTGAAAAGCTCAAATCCAAAATCTCTTCTGAGATTCAAGGCAAATTCTTAGCTGTAACTCCTGTAAAATTGAAAAGAAAATCAAACATTTCCCACATTCAATGTCACAAGATAGACATTTCCACCAAAAGGTTACAAATGGGAGGATACTAAGGAATGAGGACAAAACAATACTAAAATCCATCAGGGCAAACACAGAATCTCAAAGTTTTACTTCCAGTATTTGCCAGACCTAGCTATCTGTGGCAAGTTTTGAACTCTATAGGACTTGAGTGGTTCTGTTTCTATGGCAGTTCTGGTGGTTGTAGCTCCTATGGCTTCCTTCTTTGGTTAGTTTTGCTCATTCCTTGTGGCTTTCCTTGGAAAATCCAACCTTCTGAAGTCTCCACTGCACCTTCAGCTTCACAATCACAGTTTGATACATTTCTCTCTCAGGGGCACACTCCAAGGTCTTCTTCACAAATCTGGGTAGAACCCTTTCTGACACCACAACTCATGCAAAACTCATGCATTCAGCATGTGCATAAAACCAGCACCACATGGATGATGCCAGGGTCTGCCGCCAGTAGGAGCAGTAGCCAGGTCTTAGGTGGAGGGGTCCAGTGTGTGTGAACCAAATCCAGACAAACATCTTTCCTAGCATGATGTCATTCTGGAACATGGTGCTATTAGACTGTCTTCTCCAAGAAGTCTCTCTTTTATAATTTTGAGGCTACAAAGGGTGAAGTCTTGCTGCTTCTTGTGATATCCTCAGGCCATCTTTTTAATTCTCTTATTCCTTCTCAGAAATCAAGATATTCTCTGCTCTATCTTTGCAGCCCACAACTTACTAGAATTTCCTATCTGGCTGAACTCATGATATTGTGAGTCATTCTGCTGGACTCTTTGCCCTTAATTCTCAACATAAATCTGACTAAAAGCCCCCAGCAGTAGCCATGCCACTGTCTTGAAATTTCTTATGCATTGCCCTTAATTTTAGTTTCAGGCAAAGTCTGTGGCTTTAAGCAAATTACAGATAAGCTTTTGGCCAAGCTGTAACACACATCATCTGAGTTAAACAGCCAATGTAGTCCTTCCCAGAAGAAATCTGAGCCTGGTCTTTACCAGTATTATTTCTGTCGGCATTCTGGTCTTCTGGGCTCTGACTCCCATCAAGTACCTCCTTAGATGTTCCATCTCTACTTTTTCAGTTGACATCTCTGAACCTTTCCTAACTCTTCCTCTTCCCACAAGCCAGATCCAAAATATCCTAAACCACATGGAACCAAGTAGCAGAGGGCAGAGATAATGGTGAAACAAAGAAGGATGTGAGTGGGAAAGGAATACACAGAAATTCCTCTGCACCCACTCTCTAGTCCCTTGTATAGTGCTCCTCCATTTCATGTGACAGGCACAGCCAACCACTAATGCAGCCTGGCTTCATACAGTCTGCAAGGTACACCTTCTGGTTACAGGAAAGACAGACAATGAAGGAAGTAGATAGGGTCATGGCAAAGGGCAACTAATAATAAAAAACTATAGATATTTGATCCCTTCTATTGAAGAAAAAAGGTGAACAGAGTACTTTTTGAAAGAGGTGCTTTTTTGATGGATCAAACACCCACTAAATATGTGTTATTAATGTTGACAGTAGAACAGAGAAAAAGTTTACTTTTTTAAAACAAGCAGCATGAACTAAGCAGAACTAAACTGCACTTGTACTATGTTAGAGATTATGTAGTTTGAGGTTAAAATATATAAATAGATTTTAAAATAGATTTACGCATTCAATGTTTTTGTGGATTATGTGTATTGTGAGTTTTACTTGTTTTCCCTTAGTGAAGCCATTACTCTGAATTTTACACTGTGAATTGTGTACTAATTCTTTTTATGTGTGTGTGTTGTGTGGTACTGGGAGTCAAACTCAGGACCTTGTGCATACAAGACAAGAATTCTATCACTGAGTCACATCCTCGGCCTGAGGACTAACTTTTTAAAGAACTCAGCTGCTGAAAAAAGAGCAAGTCAATTTCAAAACTCATGGGAGAGAAGAAATTATAAAGACTGGAACAGAAATCAATTAAATAGAGACTATGAAAATAATACAGAGAATGAATAAATTGAAGAATTAGTTCTTTGAAAAATTTAATAAAATTGACAAACAGCCAAACTTATCAAAAAAAGACAGACAGACAGACAGACAGACAGAAAGAAAAAGACTCAAATCCACCCAATTAGGAATGAAAGTACAACGGATCCTTCAGAAATCTAGATCATGAATACCCACTTCAATAACCTATATAATAAGACAGAAAACACAGAAGAAGTGGATAGATTACTAGATACATATGAATTTTCAAAGCTGAGTCATGAACCTACAAAAATTCTAAATAAACCAGTATCAATCTATGAAATTGAAAGTATAAAAACCTACCAACAAAGAAAGGCCCAAGCCCTTACAGATTCACTGCTGAATTGTACAGAAAATTTTAGAGAAAATCTAATGCTACTACATCTGAAAGGGAAGCAATATTCTTAAATTCATTCCTGAGAGCAAGTAGTAACCTGATACCAAAACCAGGGAAGTACTCAACCAAGAAAAAGAACTACAGGCCAATCTCCCAAATGAACAGAGGTACACACACACACACACACACACACAAGACAGATGAAAGAAGGAAAGAAAGAAAGAAAGAAAGAAAGAAAGAAAGAAAGAAAGAGAAGGAAGGAAGGAAGGAAGGAAGGAAGGAAGGAAGGAAGGAAGGAAGGAAGGAAGAAAGAAAGAAAGAGAAAGAAAGAAAGAAAGAAAGAAAGAAAGAAAGAAAGAAAGAAAGAAAAAAAGAAAGAAAAAAAGATTTAGAAAAATCCTAAGAAACTGACAAACCAAATGCAGCAAACAATCAAGATGATTGTACACCATGACCAAGTAGGATTCACCCAGGGTTGCAGGGATGGTTTAACATATACAAATCAATAAAAGTGATACGTCATATTAACAGAGCCAGGAACAAAACCATGTGATCATCTCAATAGATGCAGAAAAAACATTTGACAAAGTCCAACACCCATTCATGATAAGAAAATTGAAACAGATGGCCTATGTCTCAATCTGATAAAAGCCATGTATGACAAATCAACAGCCAACATCATACTAAATGGACAAAAACCAAAAATTTTTACTCTGAACTCAGGAACAAGACTATGATGTCCTTTATCACCACTCTTGTTCAATGTAGTTCTGGAACCATTAGCTAGAGCAATTAAATGAGAAAAAGAAATAAAAGTAATAAAGATATAAAAGGAAGAAATTAAATTATCATTATTCACAGATCACATCTTAATCTACAAGGAAGACCCAAAAAACTTCACCAAAAGACTTCTAGATTTAATAACCAAATTTGGTGGCATAGTTGGATTCAAAGCCAACACTCAAAAATCAACAGCATTTCTGTACAGAAACAACAAATGCACTGATAAATTAAGGAAATAACATCATTCATAGTAGCATCCAAAAGAATGAAATATCTAGTAATCAGTCTAAAAAAGGAAGTAAAAGACCTTTACATTAAAAACTATAAAGGAGATCTAAAAGAATATAAGAAAGTTGCAAATATCTCTTGTTCTTGGGTAGTAAATACCAATATAGTGAAAATGACTGTATCTCCAAAATTGTTTGCAAATTTAATGCAATCCCAATCAAAATACCAATAGCATATCTCAATAACTTTTGCACAATAAGAGAAACTACGAACAGAGTGAAATGACAACTTATAAAACAGGGAAAATTTTTGTTCTTCAGACAAAGGGCTAATATCTAAAATATGTAAAAAAATAAAAAAGAACCAGACCCCTCCAAATTTAAATCCAATCCAAAATAGGTAATTCACTGGTCATTTGAGAGATAAAAATTAAAGAAATGCTGAGATTCCGTCTTGTTCCAGAAAGAATAGCTATTATCAAAAAAGCCAATGAATAACAATTGCTGGTACGGTTGTGGAGAAAAAGAAACACTCCTCCACTGTTGATGGGAGTACAGACTGGTGCAATCTCTGTAGAAATAAGTGAGATAACTCCTCAAAAAACTAGATCTAGAGACTCCATTTGACCCAACTATTCCCTTTCTTGGTATTTTCCTGAAAGAATTAAAAGTATCATTCCACAGTGACATATGCAAACTCATGTTTATGGTGACACAGTTTTAATAATTAAATGTTCTAGCCAAATGCCCATCAACTAGTGAATGGATAAAGATGAAATGGCTGTTTTACACATGGAGTACTACTGTGCCATAAAGAAGGATAAGCATGAGACATAGCTAGCTAAATAGATGCACCTTGAATCCATACTCTTCAGTAAAATAAATTGGACACATATGCTTAAATACAATATTGTTTCTTTCTAGTGTGAGAAACTAAAAATATAAATAAGGAGCAAACATAGAGTATAGTAGATACTCAGAAATGAGAAGAGGAACAAAGGATGTGGGGGGAAAAGAGACAAGAAAAAATAAAAAAATAATGGAAACAAAATTTTTGTAAATAAGGAAAATAGCAGTTGCAGGGAGTGGCAGGGAATGGGGAAAAAGAAGAAGAAGGTGTATCATGTATAATGACAAATTCCCTACAATGAATGTTATCCTTACATATATTTAAAATGTACAAATATTTTTTAAAACAGTTAAAATACTCAACAAAGTATAGAATGAAATTGCAAAAAATAATTCTATATTTGTAAAACTATTGCCAAGTAATTTATTTTAACATTAAATCATATCGGGATAACATTTATACTTTTGTGACTTCTAAGACTGTGAATAGAGGATTATGGCAATGTTTATCAAATAAAATCTTTGGGATTCTGTATAACACTAAAGATGAATGTGTTTCTAGGCAGGGAAAAAACCCTTGCATTTACTCTGCCAGAGGAATCCTCGCTCAAGTGTGACTTGGGCAGAGATTGATTGGAATTAGAGTAACAGTTTTCCTTTGGTCAGAGTGTGAGTCCCAAGATGCTCAAACAATAAACCTGACAATATCTATAGAGTACTTTGAAGAAGTCGAATTCCTCACTGTGAAGAATAGAGAAAACATTCCAGAGTTTTCCCTTGAGTTTGACCAAAGCTTCCTGGGGCCCTAAGAGAGCTCAGCCTGCCTTTATTTCTTAGTTAAAAACATGTGGGGTAAGAATTTTGAGGAAAGCTTCTGGTGACAGAGGGTATATAGCCAACAGAAAATGGGATTTGAAGCAAGAAGATTCAATTTTAAGTGAGGTTTTGCTCTTACCAGCTGTTACTAAGTCTCTAAGATTTATTTTTCTATGTGTGTTCTGTGCAAATAGGATTCATATGACAGTCTGCTTATTCTTGGTTATGATTAGATAAAATGCATTTAAAAATACGTTGGAAGCTTAGTACTAAATACACACATAATGTACTTTTGTTTGTAAACTTAGAAAACTAACAAAGGCTTGGATTTGGTGTGAATGATGCACAGTGTTTACAAATGAAGAGGAGAGCTAAGGTACCCAGCAGCATCATTTAGGGTTACAGAGACAGAAAAATTAAAAACTAAGGTTTTCTGAAAATCTGTAAGTTATAAAAACCTTGAGAGATAGGAGAAAGAACTGTATATTAGTGATTTTCAAAATAAAATCGATGGAATACCTGACTTAGAATATGTGGGGTTTTATTTAAAAAGAAAATTAATGAACTTCACCCAAGTAACAAAGTCAGTGTCATTGGGAAAGGCCCTGTGTTTTTTTAAAAACAAATTTCCAAGTGATTCATGTGCACTCTAAAAACCATGAGTTCTTCTTTTGTAGAGAATGCTAACGTGAATGAGTCAGAAAATCTGGCTCTGATGATTGAGTATTTGTATGTCCTTGGATGTTGCACTGACTTCTTGGTTTCCAAATCTTTAAAAGAAAGTTAAAGTTTGTTGCCATTTACCATCTTGTCATGAGACTCAGGAGAAAGTTAAAGCATGTATACTTAAGGTAACCACAAAAAAATAGCTCCTCTGATAAACGCTTTGCATTGTGAGCAGTGCACTTACACACACCCTTCTGCAGAGGGCAGTGTGTACCCCTCTCTCCATTTCTGAAAACAGGGCTAAAAGTGTTTCAGATTGAATTCCCCTGAGTGACAGAGGTGCGCAGGTTTCCTGCAGAGCACTTATTATATAAAGAAAATACAGTGTTTTTGTTTTTTTTTTAACTTACTGTATTTTTTTCCAGAAAAAAGTGCAGCCTTCCTGGTCATCCTAAAAATTATGTTTAATACTTGTAGCAATTGCCTGTGATCAGGTTTGATTCTTCTGTGGACTTTATTACAGCCTTGTATCATTAAATTTCTGACTTATATATCCTTGACCACTATGTTACTGTACACAACCAAAGCCTTGCAAAATTTCTCTTTTTTCCCATGTAAGTGCTTGGAAGAAATCAAGGAAAGGAAAAATAAAGAAAGGAAGTAAAACACAAATAATAATATGTGGACCTCATTTTGGCTTTACTACCAATCAATGCATAATTTCTAATGAAGAATTTCTAGGGGTGTGACTATGGGAAGTCACTTAATATTCCTGAATTTCAGTTTCTTTATTAGTTAAATTTGATATAAAATCAAATACTTCACTGGATTGGAGTAAGATTGAAATTATATTAATATGCTGAATACAAGATAATTTATAAATGGAAATTTCCTTTCTCCATCATTGTTAAAGACATTTATCATTTCTTTGTCTTGCATTGCATGCTTCCCATCACTGAGTGAACTTAAATATGATGAAGATTTTGGGAGTACATATTATAAATAAGCATATATGCTTGTTTATAGTCAGTGTCTCTCACATCTCACTAAAGAATTTCACCTGGATTGCACATAGGAGTTTTACTATCAGGTTAGTAAATGCAAAACCCACCATTCTATGGGCTACTGTTGGATATCTTGAGTTTACTGTTAGGAAAATGATTCTGCAAGAAATCATGGTCTTCATTTTATACCATTGTTCCATGGCTCATTGTCTCATGTCTCATGAGAGAACCAAAACCACAAACAGCAAAGCTGAGGTGTGAGTTCAATTCTTTTGTTCTTCCACATTCTGTGTTTTCACTAGATCACATCAATGTCTACTCTAAGGTCAGCTTAAAAATATTTCTCCCTCAAACCTACTTCTTTTGGTCTATTTTCTGTTTCAAAGACTAGAATAGGCATTCACCTACTCACTCAAGAAGGAAACTTGGGTGTTGTCCTTGTTTCTTATAATTCTTCTTTATTTGCTAAAATCTTAATTTATACTCTTCAAAGTTTAAAAACTTGTTCAAACAGGCACAATTTCTACCTTAGGAAATTAAGGTTCTTCTTATCACGAACTTGTTTGGCAAATAAATCATTTCTCTGAGTAAGAAATCTGAGTGAGATATCTAATCACTTTATCCATACTAATACTTCGAGAATCCAGAATAATCCTTCTAATACCTAGATTGATATTAGATTATATTTCTGATCCTAATCTAGCCTCATTTCCTTATGTTTATAAAAAGAACCTCAGCTTTTGACATTTCCCTTTGTAGTGTTTCACTACCTTACTGTACCATCATACATTTCCTGCCATGTGATCCTGGTGCTCCTATGGTCAATGCCTGATTTAAACTTTCCCCTTTACCCCTGGCAAACACCAGCATAGACTCCAGACACCCAAGCCCTACATCCTCTATGGACTCCTTGTTAATCTCTAATGAGAGGTAACACCCTCCCTTGCTTTGTGGAAACCTACATCACAGCAACAGGATTGTGTCTCTTGCTTGCCTAATATGCCTCCTACTGGCACATTGCATTTCCCTTGAAGTCAGGGAAAGGGGTTTTGATGGTCTTTGATGTCTAATAGCCAACGATGAGCACAAATATTTAGTGTTTATGAAAGACTAAACAAAGAAATAAATGAGTGAAAAACTTATCATTTTGTGCCAGAATAAGGTAAGTGAAAGGCAGGGCTTCATGAAAATCTTGTAAATGAACAAGGATCAGACAAAATCTGATATAAACTTTTTTTACGTAATTAATATCGAGTTCAATTGATGTGGTATGGCTAATCTTTTGTAAAGTAATATTGTATAAAAATGAGAACATCCCTCTCTTGAATAAATTAAATAGATCTGAACCCTCATTGTGGATGTGAAAAATATAAATGACTAGAAACTGAGCCAGATATTTCTGCAATATTTTTTGGATTTGTATTATGCCACCTCCACAGACTTTGAGGACATAATCCTCAATGTTTACCTCACAAAGCTCTGCCTAGACACATCAGCATGGAAGACTGAGGTATATAAATTATTTGTTCCTTTAAAGAATGCTCATTTTACTACTTCAATAAAAAAAGGAACAGAAAAAGGAATACCAGAGGGCTCTGGTAAACGGCAAAGAAAACTGCTGCTTTAGTTATGACTGCTTTCAGCTGAATGTAAAAGAAACTGACTGTAGAGGTTTAATCAAAGATTTATTTTTCTCACATAAAAGGAAACTTAAAAGGAGGCAGATTAGGGCTAGTGCCACAGTTCCTTCAAGTTAGCAGTGACTCTTTCCTTTTCTTCTTTTGCACCTTTCTAGCATTTGCATTTTTATTTGTGTCCATGGTCATGTGGTGGCTGCTCTACCACTGGGCAACATGTCTGCATCACAGACAAGACAGGGAGGAAAGAGAAAATGAAGCTAGGCATGTGGCAGTTAAATTTGTCTCCTTTTATGTGTTTAGCTTTACTAGTAGATTTTACTACTCACTGGCCACGGTAACTGCAAAGAAACCTACAAAAACTTTATAGTCACAACCATCACAAATCTATGTTCGAGATATGTTGGGGGAAATAAAAAGAAAGATGAAAGAGTGGCATTGCTATATTGTAGGATTTGCGATGGCCCCAGATAGAGAAACTGAAGAAAATGTATGAGAACCTCAAGACTGCTCAGGGCTTTCATCTTCCAGATGTAAATGGTGCTTATCTAGTCCCGAAAAATTCTCCACTGTGCTATATCTATACTGTGGTCTTGTTAAATCCACTATTGATTTTAGACTGGATTAATGTTTGTAATCTCTTAAGTGGAATCTGGTTTCTGCCTTGAGATTTTCCTCATTCTAATCTCATCTCTAATGTACAATAATACTAAACTTCCTAAAATACATTCTTACTATGTTACTGCCTTCCTTAAATCTTTCCTAAGAAGTTAGTTTTGTTGGTATGGCTTCTAAGCCTCCTGACTACTCTTTAATATTTGTTTCTAGAGTTCTTCAACAGTCTCGTTTCTTAGAATTGCTTACCTCACCCTTCACCTCTGACCATACTGGATAACTTGTAGACACTGACTTTCTCAATATATCCCTGTTCTTTCAGCCCCTGAGCCATTCTTCATTGCCTTTTTCTTCACCTACATAGTCTCGACAAGTTTGTTATTTTCTATGCAATAATTCTTTGACTTCTTAGAATGCACGCCCTGTGATCTCCTCAGTTCTTTAGAACACTGCCTTTCACTGTACTTGTAATACCATATCATAGTTCTCTGTTTCTATATCTTCCTCTGCAGTAAAGGGTATGTTTTACGAAATCAAGGATCAGTTGTTGCTTTTCACAGTGGCAATCATTTGCCTAATACTTCAGCTCACACAAAATAATTGCTCAGTATATATTTGCTATGTGGACAGGTAAACACATTTGGTGGGGTTTTTTTGTGTGTGCATGTGTGTATGTGCTTCATTATCTTCTCTAGTCTCAACTAGGAAAAAATTGGAGAAGATACAAGATGATGGGCACTGGGGAAAAAGGTAACTCCATTTCCCTAGTCCTATAATTTTAATAGCAAAAATAAAGATATATCAATGCTTTATCTATAGTACTTACATTCTGTGACTTTGTTTCTATGGCTGTTTTTTGTTCTGTTCATTTTACTGCCTTGGATATTTACTTAAATCAATTTGATCTGTAACTAAGTTTGGTATGAAAATAGAGGGACTAGAAAGTATAATTTTCCCTTGAATTCATATTTTCCTTATATGGATAGCATGCTTCCAATAATTGCCTGCCCCTGGCTAAACAATCCATCCCTGCTGAAGATGTTCTCTGGAAAACACTAATATTTTTGTGGTTGGATACAGTAGCTTCATTTATAAGATGAAAACTTAGCTAATTGTGACTATTTCTCATTATTGTATATGTAAAGTATTTATGCAAACTTCTTAAAATGGAATTGCTGATTATTATCATTGAATAGTAAACTGTGTCTTCTAGATACATAAGCAAAATCTTATATAACTTTAAAAAGTGGCTCTTTCACTTAAGAAATTTGCAGTATAACTGAAATTTATTTATTCTCTTTAAAATAGAGTTGTGGCTTGTGTTTAGATGTTCCCCTAAAACCTCATGTGATGATGGGTGCTGTTAGAGTGGTGGCTGGGGATAGGATATATGACACTGGAACTGATTCAAGGTGCAATCATAAGATCAAGGGCATCAGGATAAAGAGTGTAAGCATTGACATACCCACTCCCCAAAAATAGCCTGGATAAGGTATAAGGGTACAAAGAGCTGTTTTCCTACCTGTTGTTTTGTTATCTTCTGCCCAACATGAACTGTTTTTCCTCTGTCATATCTGTCTGTCATGTGCCACCCTGCCTTGAAGCCAGCCAATTAGGGATTGAAACCTCTACAGACTGTGAGCTAAATAATCCTTTTCCACCTTTAACTTTGGGTGTCAAGCATTTTATCTCAGCAATGAGAAAAGTAATTATGACAGAATTTGATACCAAAGAAATGTGGTCTTGCCGTAACTGTACCTGATCATGTGATTTAGAAATCTTTAGAACATGCTTGTGGGAAGAAGAAGAGTTAGGAAACATGCCATTTGAAAAAGCAGAGCTGGAATGCCTGAGGCTGAGTTTGATGAGAGATTCTGGTCAGAACTCAGAAGACCAGAATACTGACAGAAATTGTGCTGGTAAGGACCAAGCTCAGAAGTTTCTGCTGGGAAGAAGGACTATATTGGCTGTTGAACTCATGATGAGTGTTTTAGTTTGGCAGAAAGTTTGTCTGCATTTTGCTGTGTCCAGAGACATTGCCTGAGACTAAAATTAAGGGTAGTGGACTATTTAATCTTGCAAAAATGTCAAGGCATTCTAATGTTAAGGCAGTGGCAAGGCTACTGTTGGGGGCATTTAGTCAGATTTATGTTGAAAATCAAG
This sequence comes from Hydrochoerus hydrochaeris, assembly GCA_004027455.1. Taxonomy (NCBI): domain Eukaryota; kingdom Metazoa; phylum Chordata; class Mammalia; order Rodentia; family Hydrochaeridae; genus Hydrochoerus; species Hydrochoerus hydrochaeris. The sequence goes on from PVLA01000026.1 coordinate 225,019, forward strand.
AACAAAGAGCACAACAAAATGATTCAAAACATTGTCAGTTTGGCCAGAAAAAAAGAGCTTCAGGAGTGTTGTTGCAAAGATGAAACAGAGAAGAAATTGGATGTGAAAAAGACTAGCAAAAACAAAAGTCACATATTTCAGAAGAAGACAGTAAGAAGGGTGGGCCTGAGGACATCCCATGAAGCAGCAAGACTCCACCATTTGCAGCCTTGGAATTGAAAAAGTGAAAGACAGTCCCAGAGCACCATGTTCTGGAATGGCAACAGGCTAGCCATATTTTTTCCTCAGGATTTTGTTCAGAGACACTTGACTCCTATACCCAAAGAGAAAAAAGCCTAACTGTTGGAGACCAGGTTGTGGAAGAGTTAAGTTGTTGACTACAGGACTGCCTGTGTTGGAAAAGCTCACATTCACAGCATCTGAGGCCAAGATACAGTTACAGCTGTACAGTTTGGCTCTCATTCCAATTCAAAAGCAATAAACTGCCAACCTTAGAAATAAGACAGTTCTCTTAATTAGCAAGATTTACTGCCTAGAATGTCTTCTCAAGTCCTGTTCATTTTCATGGGCTTTGGACTCAGATGTGCCCTCTACTTCCTGCTCACCTCACCCCGAATTGTTAAGAACCCTATAAATACTAGCAGTCCAGGGAAACTTTGTCTAAGCTTCAAGAGATGTCTGACCTTCCTGGCCTCCCCACAAACCATTGTCTTTATTTAATCCTTTTATATATGCTTGTCTTTATGATCAGGAGTTTGGCCAGCCCCCAAGAGCTCTTACTTCAGCTGGCAGCAGATATTGGGGTCATTCACATGATGCTGGTTTTAGGTAGATGCAGGATGCATGCAGAATGCAATAAACATGCATAATGTGGGGTCAGGAAAGGTTCCACCCATATTTCTGAAGAATGTCAGGCCAAGCCCATGACAAAGAAGCGTGTGAAGTTGTGAGTGTGAAGCTGGAGGTGCAGTGGAGAATCCAGAAGTTTGGAAAGCTAAAGGAAAGCTGCAAGGAGTAAATAAAGCCAGCCAAGAAAGAAGCCATGGGAGCTTCAACCACCAGAAGTGCCATAGGGACAGAGCCACCCAAGCCCTTTGGAATTTATAACTTGCATAAACTGCCAGGTCTGGCAAGTACTAAATGTGAAAATGTGGGATTTAATGTTTTTCCTGCTGCATTTTGGTTTTGTTTGGTTCTCATTCCTTAGTATCTCCCTGTTTGTAACTTTTGGAATGGAAATGTCTATCTTATGTCATTAAATGTCAGCCGTGTTTAACTTTTTTCATTTGTATGACAGCTTGCAGCTAAGAGTTTGCTTTAAATCTTAGAGACTTTGGAGTTGGACTATTCAGTAGGGCAGAAGCCTTGTAAAATCTTTGGAATTTGGCAACTCTTAGAAATGGACTAAATGCCCTTTGCATAACATGATGCCCATGCTTTTAGATGCCCCCCATGTGGTTACAGGTGGGGCTTTTCCTGAGATGGCTGGATCTAGAATGTGTGAATCTTGCATTGATTTAAGGTGCAACATAAGGTTCAAAGGTATTAGAATTAGGGGTGTGAGTGCCACATGCCCTAAGTAGCCTGAATCAGATAAAAGAGGCAGAAACATGCTATTATGGTGGCCCCTTGCTTGCTTACTTTTGCTGTCTTCTGCTTGCCATCTACTGGTTTTCTCTGCCATGGCCCTCTGCCAAGTCACCCTGCCTTGGAGCCAAATTATGGACTAAAACCTCTACAAACTGTGAACTAATAAACCTTTTTTCCCTTTAAGTTTGGGCATTAGGCATTTTGTCTCAGCAATGAGAAAAGTAACTAAGACAAAGAGTACCCTGTAAACAAAAGAATTTCTACGTAAATATTTTAAAGCTTCTGAGGCAAGTAGAGCAAAGAGATTTGTCTTAAGTTGATAGAAGTTCTAGAAGCAAGATTTGCATTGTTGTTCCAGAATGTGAATAGAATTAAGACTCAACTCTCTTTTGCTAGACATGAAATTAGAATGGATCTTGGATTATTCTTATTCCAAAATATACTAAAAATATCTTCTTGAGTAAAATCATGAGAAAAAAAAATCTTTAAAAATCTGAGCCCAGATAACCTTATTTGAGCTTCCTGAAGTCAGTACTGTGCCTTCATTAACAAGGCATTTGAGCTTAAATAATCAAGGCCTTGATTCCCCTTTAAAACTTTTCCCAGTTTATCTGAAAGGATTTTGAATTGGTAGACCTTTTTGAAAATCAGTTTAGTATTGCATAAATATCAAGAGTTTTTGCTATGTTCTCTTACTTACATTTCACATTTAGAAACCCATCCTGTATTAGCTTTCCCATTGTTGAGACACAATACCTGATACCTGCAATTCAAAGGAGAAAGGTTTAATTTGGCTTTTGATTTCAAAGGATTCATTTAACCATCAGCTGCTTTAAAACAATGACATTATGCTAGAAGGATGTGGCAGGGCAAAGATGCTTAGCTCATGAAAGTAAAAACTCAGAACAGGGAAAGGATAAGGGGCCAGATATAATACCCAGGGTGCCACACCCCATGCCCATCTATATACAAACAGAATAGTGTTCTACCATTCTCTTGGGTGGTCCACAAGCCAATCACATTGGTACATCAAATTTAACTGTCACATATACTAAGGTAATCATCTTGCATATTGAAAATGGTTGTGAACAAGAAGACAAAAAATTCTTTCACATCAATCATTGTTTGTTAGTCATTTTATATCCAACACTTAGCACAAAGTTTAGCATAAATTGCTTATTAAATCAAACAACCAAGTAAATAAAATAGACTAAAAATGAGTATCATAACTTATAAAGACTTCAATTCATCATTAGGCAAATGATTAAGTGAAATCTCACATTTGCATAATTAGTGACATTTTTATGACCATTAATTTATAAAAGATTAATAACATCATGGAAATTAAGTGTGAAATAACATTAAGCAAAACAAGTTGGGAACTTTTATCAATAAAACACAAGCCTCTCTTTTTTATTAAATCCATATTCCATACCCCAAAAAAGGTAAGAGAAGGGGGATCAAAGTTGCACTTTTCTGTGATTACCAAATCATATTAGCATGCTAATTTGTGATTGCATTCATAATGTGAAAAAAATCACCTAAAATGCCAGATTTCAACAATGTACATATGGTCTTTTCTACTCTCATTCTATGATTCCAGGGGCCATTAAAATACTATGGTTACCCTCAATCTTGTTGACATTCCAGGAGTTAAAATTTAGTACCAAAGTTCAAGAACGGAGATAACAAAAATGAGTGGTTGTCACAAGGTACTTGTACTTTATTATTTGTTGTTTTTGTTTTTAATTGTTGTTTCTGGATCTTTCCTACACTTGTGAAATCAAAAGAAACAGAAATTGCCACAGAGAGCAGGAAAAGTGCCATGTGGTTTTTGACTGTAATTCTTTTACTTAATTCAAAGTTCAGAACAATGCACATTGTGTCCATGTTCTATGGTCTAATTGTCCCCCAACAGTGACCAGGAATTCTTCTGTGTTTCCTTATTCAGATTCCTCTCTTCTTTCCCCTAAAAGCCACTTCTGGCCTATATGCTATTTACTGTTCCAGTTTTTGTTGTCATTGGCAGGCAAGCACTCTACCCCTGAGCTACATCCCCTGCCCACTTATGCAGCATTTGCGCTGAACCAATCCCTGCTATATTGTCTTCTTGGTGCCCTGACCTCAAGCCCAAACACTTGTTCTATGATTGGAGAAAGATTTTACTTTGAATTTCTTTCAGTTTCTATGAGCTTCTGCTCTTTTGCTTTCAGAGGTTTTATTTTTTTCTATGACCATGTTTATCCATCTGACTTCCTCTTCACTATTCAATTCTCAAGTAGGAATTCTTTTCCTTACACCCTCCCCAACCTCCTAAAATTCTTTAATTCCCATAATGAGATCAGCTGCCTTTTCATAGTTTCTCGAGGTCCTCCCTCCCCGGTCCATGGCAATGATCACACAGTAACTGTCTTTCCTATGAATCTGTAAGCTATGTGTCTAGTCTATCTTACACGTAGACACATGACATATTAATTAGAGAATGAATGAATATTACTTACTTGTTTAATATCACATTTATTTATAAGATGGTCATCTATTTTTCTAGACTCCTGGATCAGTTTCATTCACCATGACACTCTAACTTCCAACCTTTCTTATTTAAGTGGGCTCTTTAACAGTCAAACAGGATGACATATCATCATGCCATTTTATTTTACCAAAGGCTTCAGGAACAAGTTTCATTTGTTGTGGTAAGTGAAAAACAAAGGTAAGAGAATGATGAATGTGTTCTAGGAGATTCTATCTTTAGAAACCCAGTGCCTAATAGTTGATCAGACTTTTGTGGTAGCAGAGCTTGTGGAAAGAAATTCTTTCAAAAATAACTATAATAATAAACATACTTATCAATGGTTTTAAATTTCTTTATCAGAAGTTTGAGACAGGAAATTATAAAAAAATTTGTTTGTAAATAATTTTTATGAGGATGTCAGTAAATTTCAGTCACTCACAGATCTTTATGATAAACTCAGTAAGATTCAGAAACTGAAATAAACACAAAAGCATCAGGATATCTAAAAATAAATGTTCATTCAGTCTCATCTACTTGGTGCATTTTAGATACCAAGGTGATAAGAGTTCCTAGATTGAGAACACAACTGTGTTAAAATTTAGCAGGGAGTCACTATAAACATCAGAAACAGGTGATATTAAAAGCCTCTGTAATGAATCAGGGTTGTATTACAACGGATGCTAACTACCCATGAAATTGTAGAATAAAAATAGGAACACCAAAATAACCTTGAAAGAGTTTAAGAAAAACTGGCAGTCTTCACACTATTTATTCTTTTTTAATCACTTAAACATCAATCAAATGAGAACTTGTTTACATAAAATTCAATTATCCATTTTCACGCATTATTTTAAGTCTTTATATGATATATAATGGGTAGGTATATGGTACAGTATATGACATTTGGGGGACTAAAAAATGTATGATCTGTAATGTGTAATGAAACTATATTAAGCATTTGTTTTTCAGACAACTTTCACAAAATAATTTTACTTCAGAGATCTCTGATGAGCAGTTAGGAGTTGAGCTGAGACAGTTCAATTGGTTTGTGACCCTTATACACTCTTACTTCCTTGGGGGAAGCAAAATAAATTTGAGATCAATATTTACAAACACATAGTGGAAATTGTCAAAATACGTGGGATATGTTTTTATGATACTTTGACCACACATTTTTCATGTTCTGTAGTCCTCAAAAAAAACATATGGGGGGCAACCCGCTCGGGACCCCCTTCTGTCTCTCTTCAGACAGGAACTTTCTTTCTCTCAATAAATATATTCTACTCTTCAAAAAAAAAAAAAAGAAACATATGAAACCTCAGATAATTTTAAGGAAATAAATCAAATTAAAAACAATCCATCTTCAATATTTTATTTTTACTGTATAAATATCACAGTGTATTCACTGTCAATAAATCAGTACATCAAGTTCCATTCATCATGGAGATTCAATAAGATAGTAAATGAAGTGCTTGAGAAAACTACTAAATATAAGGCCTACAGAAAAATGGATAGCTGGAAAAAACTGGTTGAGGAACTAAGTACATTGAAATATGCTAATTTTAGTTATATTGATGGTAAAGAAGGTTATTTTCAAATGTTTTATTTTTAGGAGAACTTGGAACATGTAAAACCAGCTCCATTTGGAAGCTAGTTTTGACAGACACCTTGAGGAATCCTCTTAACAAACACTCAGAAACTACAGTTATTTGGTACATACTATGTTAGAATTATAAACATGATTACAGCTTCTGCTCTCAAGAAATGTATACATTAATTGTATGAAAAAGAAGAAACACATGAAAAGCTAAATAAAATGTGTTAATAAGAGATTATACCAGTCTTAATTTTATTCTGTGTTTTTTGTTGCAATCTTAAATTTAAAAGAATGAAAACAAACAATTGAGATGAATTTGCAGCCTTTCTCTACTATCTAGCAACTCTCTCAGAAACATAATTGATTCAAATTTGTATTGTTTTCCCTGAGAGAATTCGTTTCTACTACTCATCCACCTGGGGTTGTTGTTTGATCTAACCCATAATTACTCTTTGGAAACACAATCCATTCAGACTATGCATTTTGAGTAAAAGAAACACAGAACACAGCTATACATAGTATGATGCTCAAGATATAAAAGATGCTCTTTTTCAAAGCAAAACATTACCTTTATTTGCATCTCTATACTGTAACATTTTCCCTCAGCAAAAGCTTCCTACACTGCCTTAATGCTTAGACTTTCCAAGTGCCCATTAGACCCCCAAAACAATCCAATGCAAAAAATCTTCCCAACATTGCTCTCACAAGTGAACATAACATTCTGTGACACTAAAGTGAACCTGGCGGACTTTAAAGATAAAGAGTTTCCCCTGAGGTCCTTGTAAATGTTTAATGCTATTCCCTTGATATGCCACAAATATCAGCCCAAGGACATGTGCTAAGAACCACTAGTGTATTCAGCATTTTCCTTTCTTTCAGTGTAACTTTTTGATCCCTGCCCATCTTTTTTTTTAGACTGAGAATAAGCACACCAACAGCTTCCCACATTTACTCTTAAAATCTGCTCTCCTGCAATCTTATCTGTCCACAACATCTTTTCCCTCATCTTACAATATCCACCCACTGACTTCCCAGAAATTCTGCTTAGTTGTTGAAAACTTAAGTCCTTGAATAAGAGGCCTTGCCTTTTTGTGCTTTCACTTAGATTCCAATTGTTTTTTACAACAATTGTCTGTCAGCAGACATTTCTATGGCAATCTCCAAAAATTTGTCATCACCAAGAACAATTGCACTCTTGAAAAAATTCCAGTTTATTATTTTATCCTAATCTCTTATTCTTAGTTCATTTTACATGCTCACTAAGATTGACATTCTCTTGGCCATTTTGCTATCTCTATCTTCTCCTGTCTTTGTTTTCTCTTCTCTCTATTCTACACTCCTATGAGCCATCATTTCCCAGAGTATCTTGTCAGAATCTCAACTCCCAGCCCCTATGTGTTTCTCCAAGCAGAAAAGTACAAGCCAGTTTTCTACTTTTTTTCTTGACCTACAAGGGACCTGTAAAACAGGTGTTTGTGATCACTGTAGATGATACAAAGATGTGCAGAACCAATTTCCTTATAGCCTCAGATTTATTTTCATCTTCACTGCAGCTGGACCTGCAAAACACTTTGGCTCACAACAGTATCACAACAAAATTTCTAGTCAACCAAACCAATTCTGATCTTGCCTTGGATGTACATTTTTCACATTATAATGTGAATTGCTTTTCTTATATATGTTTTATTGTAGGCTACAAGGTGCTTATTGAAATGGTCTCTTCAAAATTTTAATTATGGTGTCACACTGGTTTTCTTTTTTCTGCTGAGACACTCTGCAGAGGGCTCACTTTCTGCCCTTTGCATGAATTGGGCTGGAAAGAAAAGGATAGATATTAAGTAGGTTTGAATAATCTTGGGATTTATTCTACCATGTGATATGTATGCTCTTCTAAGTAAAGAATATGTAAGAACATAGTGGTTTAAATCTATACAAATGCTAAATGTTAACAAAGGAAATGAAAGCCTAAATGGAAAATAAAAGAAAAAATATAAATAAGAAAATATAAATGGAAATTAATGATAGATAAATTTTTTCAGAAACAATATATTTTATGTTCCCACATTCCACAATGTCCTTTCTAGTTCAGTCCTCATACTGATACTAATCCTGTAACGAATTTCAATACAAAACATGAGTACATGGTCAAGAAATACATAAATGAAAGAAAATAGGGGACTGGGGATTTAGCTCAGTGGCATAAGTGCCTGCCTTGGAAGCATGCGGTCATGCGTTTGATCCCTGGTACCAATTAAAATAAATAAATAAATAAATATTTAATGCAATTATTATCCAAAGTTTGTAAAGATGCACATTGCATGCATGCAGTTATAAAATCTTTTTAAGTGAGTTCTTAGCATATCATAACACACAAAGCCAGTCTGCTGGTACATCCTACCTAGGGACAGATGTGTAGTGTAGGAACTCCAGATCCTTGAGAACTGGATGCCACTCATTCCAGCAGCAATAGACCTGCAAAATAATGAAATTACAAAAATTTTAAAAAATGATGAACAAAGCTTCATATAAACAGAACTTCACTTTTTTGTTTGTTTGTTTGTTTGTACTGGGGATCAAACTCAGGACTTCAAATTTGCCAAGCAGGCACTTAAGCCACTAAGCTAAAGACTTAGCCACCAGACTTCAGCTTTTTACAGAGCAGTATATATAAAAAGATATGTAAAAATTATGAGTCCTAAATCCTGGTGAAATAGATAAATATTTAGAGTATTTACCTCCATTTTGATTATTTTATTTAAAAATTCCTTTCAAATCCAGATAAAATATTTAGAGCACAAAGCATAAGATCGGGCATATAGGGGGCATCCAACGATTAATATCTATTATAGGTAATGCTGCTAGTAGTAGCAATACTAGTTTTATTTTCAATTAATTAGAAAATGACCATCAAAAATATGATTTGAAGCAAGCATGAGAACCAATATAAAAATTCTAGGGGAAGCATAATGAGGACATGAGAATTATTAAATAATAAGGTATGTGGCAAGTTAGCTTGGGTAAATATGAAATTTAAACTTTAATTTTTGCATAAGCTTTACACTAGAGCATGATTCATGGACAACCTCAAAATTCTTTAAATATCAAGGCTAGAGTCAATAGTTTGTTCAATTGCAATTCAACATTGACTTTAGAAAGTTGGAGGAGACTGAGACTAACAACAGATAAAAGAAAATTTTGCAAACCTACTGTCAGCAACAGCCTTCCCAGAGGCATAACACTCAGAGCAGAGTTACATATTTCTACTGTGCATGTCCTCCTATATCTGCAACTGCAAGAAGCATCTAAAAATCAAAATAAAGCATAACAAGTAAAAATAAAATTCAGGAATGGTTAAGACTAAAGAGAAAAAATAAAGATAGTGTGCCACGTATGGTTAAATACTGAAATATTGACATATCAAAAAGAATTTGTTTTATTAAGAGTTGTTTCAGGGGAAAGAAATAACACTAATGAAGCACAGGGAGAAAAGAAAGTTCAACACATAATTTAAATTCAGTGTATGAAATATATTGGATGTTAGCTGCCCAACAGTGAAACATTAAATTTATCTCAGTGATAGGCTATCTCACTCTGATAGTGCAGTGAATAAACATCTTTCAGGACTAAAGTGGAGGATATTTAACCTTTGGGGAAGAGGTTGGACTAAATGGCCTCTAAATTATTTTTATTCATTTAGTGCATTCTATATGTCAGATCTTATACTGTATAAAATATCAAAATTAAGAAGACACTGTACTTTTCTAATCTAGTGGAGAAGATTTGTATATGGAAACTATTATATAGTGCTATGTATTACCATGGGAATAGGAATGGGAACAGGGAATGATTAATTTCATCCTACAGGTCATGGTTCATAAAGTCTATGATATTTTGAGTTTGGTCTTCAGGGATGAGAGGGGATTTTTAGAGTTGGCAGAGACAAAGGATTTACGTGAAAGAAGATAAAATTGCAAAGTACAAATTGGGAAAATTTATGCTTCTTTAAGAGAACTGTGAGTTGACTGGTTTGGCTAGAGTTTTAGAGAAGGGAAGAGCAAGAAGATAATGATAAAACTAAAGTTGCCCCTGGACCACACCAAAATTGAATTCATAAATAAACTATGGTTATTGGACTTATAAATAAAGAACTTAAAGAAAGGAGGTTGATAAAAGCATATATATATAGATATGTATATCTAAATATTAATAATATCATGTCACTTTTAATGTGGAGGATGGATTAGAAAGGTCAAGAGAGATAGTAGTCAAAGATATTTCAATGGACCAAGAATGAAAGTTGAGGATTAGAGATATCCTTTGTAGGAATATCAGCACTAATAAGCCTGAACAAAAATCTGAAATCAGTTACTGGAAGTTGGTAAACATTGAATTTAAATGCATAGATGAGGAAGAAGCAAGAGACGCTTTCTCTTTTATTACAAATCTCAACTGTACCAATAATCAAGGCAGGAGAGATTCAACAGCAAGGACTAGTTTTTCAATACAGGGGAACAAGGTGTAATGAGTTCAATATTGGACCTGCTTTTAAAATACTAAAATACATTATATAAGGAGAATTCATGTGAAAATTAGGATGTGAGGATGATATGAAAGAGCTAGAGCATGAGTCAGGTTCTGAAGTCATCAAGTACATGGATATATATTAACTCATTGGAATAACTGAATGATTAACTGACAACATGAAATGTGATAAAAGACTGACACTAGAAACCTGAAGGGCACTTGTATTTCAGGGGCTAAGTGAAGGAAGAGGGGATAATGATTTTATATAGCTTAAAAAGAAAATCCCATACTCGGATCCAAGTTGTCTACACATTCTCATTGGAGATTTTACTTTTTGTTCCAAGGCAGGTTTTGAGAAATAGGTACACAAAAATAAATTTAGACCATTCTTAGTGTGACAAAACTTGAATGTTGAATGCAGTGGGGAAAGTTCCCTGATTGACATGATTAGAAAAAGTTCCTTATTAAACCTCAAAGGAGTGCTATTAAGTAGTTGAGATGATAGGTAAATTTACTCACGGAGCAAATGTTCAGATAAAAATCTAAGACCTTGTGTGCTTAAATATGTCAGCACAATTTATGCTGTGACCTGACAATACTCCTACTCCATAAGACTTGGTACCTACTGCAAGGATTTGAGAGAATCTTCACTCTAAGGTGTTTTTCTTTGCAATGCAAAGAGTATTCTCATTGTCAAAAATCTCTTTTTCAGACTAATCTGAGGACATGAGTGTACCCTAGATATTGGTGACTGCTAAAATATCCTGTCATCCATCTTTATCTTACTTCCAAGATTTTCTGGTGAAAATTTCTTGGTACAGACTACTTTGGATGGTATCTCCCTTTTCCTTTACTAAGTATAGAATAGTGGCAGAGTATAGAATAGTTGCAGGTACTGAGAAAAGATATATTTTATATAAATATATTTTATGTAATATATATTATATATATATTTCTGGGACAAAGCATTCGACACTGGCAATTTACAGCTATGCATTCATTCATGGAGACACATCCCAAAGGATGTTTTATTAATCCCATACACAGCTTGCAAGCCAACCAAGTTGACACAATTAAGCTTAACCACTACAGTTCTAATGTTCCTAAATATATAACAATTCTATAAATAGTTAAATGTTAACAGTTAAAACTCTCTCAAAGATTATCATAATACATCTGAAACTATAAGGAGAACTCTTATTATCTAAAACACTTTTAGAATATTTTCTCTAAGTACACCTGGTGACAGGGGACAATGAGGAAAGTGATAAGGACTAACTATTCTTGAATTCTTCTCAAAGCAAAATCATTTAGAAGAGTGATGATTGAGAAGAAAAGAACAACTTTTAAACAGTGAAGATAAAGGTACACATAACTGAAACAAATCTTAGTAGGTTACATGAAATTTCATTATTGAATAATGTTTCACATTTCTTTCCTAGAAATATTTATGAGATAATGCTTTATCTTAATACCAGATCAAGTGTTTGGCAATTCCCAGAAAGTCAGATAAAATTAAAGTATATATTTTCCCTATATAGCTAAAATTAGAAAAAAACTAGTATAGATTATTAATGAGAAGAAGACACATGTTGAATTTACCTAATAAATCACTGAATGAATTAAATATCCTGACAAAATTTCTCACTACATTTCTAGTGCTTAGTGTCATTGAAATTCTCTACTTATTGTATCATGTTTGAAAGTAAATAATAAAAATTATTGTAGAAATAAATGCTTAGTGAGCAATAAAGTAATATTTTAATTTGGGGCATATGAAAGGATATCAAAATAGTTTAGAGCTAAATGTAAGAGTATATCATATAGCAAAATTCTTAATTTAAGACATACAATTATAAGAATCAAATCATCAGGAGCCAAAAAGCACAACACTACTTTCATTGTCACTTTAACCTATTGAAGCCGTCACACAGAGCCTGAAATTTGGGGATGGTGCATAAAACACAGCCTAGCAGGGACATTTGCAATATGTTCTCCTACAAAATTGGGGATCCTTTGAGCATTTGGTAAGTACTACGGTAATTAGATTGAAATATTTGCCTCTAATGTCGACATGGAAAGTTTCTTATCCAGTGAAATGCTTGAGAGACTTTACAGAGTAGAATCCTCACAGAAAATTCCCATAGCATTAAGTAGATAAGAATGCATATATTTATGGTATGGGATGAGGGGAAGAGTAATATGTCTAGCCATGTCAAAATAGCACTATTTTGAGCACGAAGATTAATACAGAAAGCTGGGAACATGTATAATAAAAAATACACACATTATTTCAGATTTGAACATGTAAGAGATAAGAGACATAATATATTGTTAAAAATCATAAAAACAAAATTTAAGATGCCATGCTATATAATGCAATATCCAATACATGCAACAAAAATATTTTCAATTCCTTTCATTGTATTGACTTTACTCATATTTTCTGATGCTAATTATGTTCAAGCTGCCCTTACTTTCTCTTATCTGTCTGAATATATGCTTCTACCTGGACCACATTCTTACATATGCAAGAAAGTCAGTCTGCTTCCTCAAGTCTGCCAAACTCACACAATCATAAGACACAGAAGTTATTGAATTTCTCTGATGTTTTCTATCTCTGATTTCCTTTATGCCTGCTCTGCCTGGATGTCTTTGGCTCTTGTCTCTTTCTTCTGAAGCTCTGGTCATATGGTTGTTTGTTAATGTGGCTGAGGTAATTTATACCCTGTTCAAAAATGACAAAATTCAAAGTCTTGCTGCATGTTTATTTAAAGCAATTTAAAACTATTGAAAATTTATGATGCCATTTGCAGCCAACTAAAAATTTTCTAGTCATTACAAAGCACAATACAACAAATTTTTGAGATTGTCATTGAATTTTATATTCCTTCTGGAAAGCTATTTTCAAAAATATTCTTGGTTACTATGATACATTATTAAGGGTCTATTCGCATCAGAGAACAGAATCACTAAAGTCTGAGCAGAGGGCTAAAATTAAAAGAGACCATTTATCAAAAGAAGAGAATGTATGCTTCAGTGAGAGAGAGCAAGGAGAAATTTTTTTCTTTAATCAGGAAAAAATGCAGAATGAGAAAGAATCGAAGAGAGGTCCCTGTCAACAAGACAGCAGATATGAATAAATGAAGACATGAGAAACATTGCCCAGAATGATATCTATTATTAACTTTAAAAGGAAGCAACCTTTTCCAAGAGCCTTCTCTGTTTTCAAATATTTTGGGTTTTAGGCTAAATGCTTTAAGCAGATGACTCAGTTTTTCCTTAGATTCTCAGAAACCTTGCAAGAGAGGATATATTGTATACACTGTTAAGCATATTCACCTATTATTAATTTCTAAAATACATGTATATATTTCTCAGCATTTGCTTTATATCATTGGACAATAAACATTTTAAATGTGTCCTACTTAAACCAGAAATATCAAATATGTCATTTCTTCCAACTTTTGCAATAAAATGAGTTCAGGCTATAACTTAATCACTTTGTAGAAATAGAATCAATATTTCATGATCAATGAAAATGAATTGAAGTAAGTAGTAATTTTCATTCATCAGAGTTTTCTGAGATAGGTCCTGATGTTTTCAGCATTGTTTTGTCTTACTTTCTCCCTTTCTTCTGTAATTTGTTGGAAAGGAATGTGTGTGTGTGCACTTGTTTATACCTTAAGAAAAACTGAGTCATGGTAATAAATGAAATATAGCTACGATCACTATGTATACAGCTATGTATACAGTAACCACTGGCAAAAATTGCCCAAGGAAAATGAAGTAAGAGAAGATTGATTTAGTCTCATATTTGCCAGTATCAATGTAGCATTCTTTAGTTAAAATGTGATGCAGGCACAAATTCAAGTCACATATGAAATTTTAAATTTTCTAGTATCTACATTAAAATAGCAAAGGGAACTAGGTAAAATTAATTTTAATAATATATAATATTTTAATGATATATTTATTTTACTTAAGCAAAAGAAATATACTATATTAATACTTTTATTTTATAGATATAAAATATGACCACATCAACATACAATTGATGTAAAATATTAATGAGCTTATTTACTTTTTTGCCTTCAAAATCTGAATGGATAGTTTAGGTTTACAAAACATTTTGATATACACTCATCACATTCTGCAGACTTTCAGTTTCTTGTGCCGAGTGACTTTCAACACGGGTCTGTCTAAAATAGTAGACTTTGCAAAACCAAGCAATTAAGAGGTCAGTGTCCCTCGGAACATCAGAAAATAAAGGGCAAACTCCTTAGCAGCTTTCATTATACCAAATGGAACCACCCAAGTAAGAAATATATAACTCCTAGGTACATAATAAATATCACCAGTAATTTAAATATTTTCCCATTTCTAATTCAAGTGAGAATAATCTGGAGTATTAAAAAAAGAGAGTAATATGAGCAGAATCACAGAATAAGCCTTCATCAATAATAACAGTTTTACAACCATTAATGGACAAAACTGTCTATGAGAGAGATCTGGGACTTGGGTACAAAGTTAAGAAATCTCAGTTTAGCCCAAGGACTAAAGGGGCTACTTTTAGAATGAAGATCATTCAGGTGGCAGGATTAACAGGTATGGTCCTGGCTCTGCACTCAAAAATAGGTAATATGCAGCCACCCCTATGGCCTATACTAAACTGCATTTGGCCTTAGTACTATCCACAGAACCATCCACCAGGGGACTTAGGAAGATAACCATTATGTCAGATGACAGACTGTCAACATCCACTGTGGATTAGGAACCTGAAATGAACCTCTAATTCTGCATCAGCCCCTGTCAGCACAAGGGTATAGCAAGAGACACAGTCATCTCTCTACTTGCACAAGCACACCAGTCAATGATAGCTCCATAGTGCATACTAAAAAATCCTATATCTTAGCTTTGGCCATTCCTAGCTGCAGATTGAAATGAGTTCTATCTACAAAAGGATCCAGAGAACAGCGCTGTCATCCACGCACTTCCAGGCAGTTCTTCTGAACTTGTTCCTGCTATGGACCTTGGAGCAGCTCTGTTATTCAGCTCCAACTCCTTGGCTGTGGTCCAAGACCAGCCCTGCCAACTTAGCGCCAAGGAAAGAATCACACCATCCACCCCTTAAGAGAAAGCCCTGCACTCCCTGGTCTTGGCTTTGCACCCTTACCTGCCCAGTGACTTAGATCCAATTGTTTCAGCTGCAGTCTTGACCAGTACTGCCAGATGGGAGATCCAGGCTGTGATTCAGTGGGAGTCTTCAAGAAAATGGAGAAAGTCACACCACTCTGAGCACTTGTTAACAAGTTTATTTTCTATGAATCTTCAAATAGACCTTCATTTTAATGCGATACCTATTGAGTCATGTCTTCAAGGCAGTTTGGTCCATGTGAATCAAATAGGTCATACATTCAGTTTTTTTCCTGGTAATAGCCCTACCAGTCATGAACTGCCTTGTGGACCAAGCAGTACTCACATGACCCAGCTCCATCCTTCTCAATTGTGATCCTAGAGTCAAATCTTATCAGCTTGGAACACAACAGGAAATGGTCTCTGTCTGCTTAATTAAATCTGTAAAGACTAAAAGAGATATTTGCTCCTTGAAATGCACAGACATCATTGCAAACTTACAGGAATAGTGAAAAACTAAATAAACATGACACCACAAAAGTAAACTAATAAACCTCTCATAACTGACCCTAAAGATATGAATATTGAAGAATGCTTGAAAAAGAATATAAAATAAACACCTTAAAGCAAGTTAATGATATACACAATTAATAAAATTAGGAAAACAGTGCATGAACAAAATGAGAAGTTTAAGAAAAAACCAGAAACTATTAAAAGAACTGAGCAAAAATTTTAACATTAAAAAATACAGTGAGAGAATTTAAAAATCCAGTTAAGAGCTACAGTAACAAACTTCATTCTATTCAAAAAAGAATTTGCCAACTCAAGAGAGATATGAAATTGGCTAGTTCAAATAACAAAAAGAAAAAATAAAAACAGGTAAGTAAGAAGTGGCATATGAAACACCATCAAGTAGATGAATATACAAATTATCAGAGTCCTCAAAGGAGTAAGAGAAAGAAAAACAAAAACAGCTTATTTCAAGAAATTCTGGCCGAAATCTCCCAAATCTTCAGATATGTATATCCAGATTTATGACGCTCAAAGGATTTCAAGCAAGATCAACTAAAAGACACATTACAATCAAAATGTCAAAACTCAAAGAGAACGTCTTGAAATAGCAAAATAATTTGTCTCTCACATACAAGGAAAACTCCAATACATTATGATCAAAATTCTCAGGAGAACACTACCAAGTCAGAAAAGGATTTGGATGATATATCTAGAATTTTGAAAGAATAATAAAAAACTGACAAACAAAAAACCTGTCTTACAACCAAGAGTAGTAGATCTACCAAAGCTGTCTTGCAGAAATGAAGGAGAGGAAGAAAGACAATCCCAGCAACCAAAGCTGAAGGAATGCATCTCCACAAGAAATGCTGGAGACATTTTGAGATGAAAGGACACTAAAATCAACACAAAAACATATGAAAGTATAAAACTCACTGGTAAGGGTACATAGAAAATTCAGACTTTGCAATGCTGTAATGATTGTGTACAAATAACTTTAACACCAGTATAAAAGTTAAAAGAGAAAGTGATCCAAATAATTATAGCTACAGTAATTTTTAATGAATACAAAAAGTTGTAAAACATAGCATAGCATAAGATATGGAGGGAAAAGAGATGTAAAAATTACAGTTTTCTCTTTTCTTTCTTCCTTTCTTCTTTCTCTTTCTTTCTTTCTTACTTTCTTTTTCTTTCTTCTTTCTTTTTCTGCAGCAGACTGCAGCAGACTGAACTGAAAGCCTTCATACTGAGTTACCTCAGCACCCTTTTCTATTTTTTTATTTAGAGATGGCAACTTGCTGAGTAGTTAAATTGCCTGAACTGGGTTTGAACTTTGAATCCTCCTGCTTTGAACTCTCATATTGCTGGGATTAGAGGTGTACACCACCACACCACACTAAACATGTAGTATTTTTGTAATTCAAGTTGTTATATGATTGCCAAAGAAGAATACAACTTTAAAATGTTTTATGCAAGTCCTAAAGTAATCTTAAGAACTAAACCTTCAGTACATACACAAAAGATAAAGAAAAAATATTAAATTATGTCATTTTAGCATTATATGTAGATATGTGTTAATATTTGGAAGATATACACTGAAAAATAATTCCCCAATAAATAATCAATAGTATTGAAAATACTATGGGTGAAAATTCATAAAAGGGAAAAATGGGCTGAGGAATTTGATGTAGCAAAATAGACTAGATTATGAATATAACTTCATGGATCACATTACAATTAATTTATATAAAGTTACCATTTAAATAGGTTTGATATAACATCTAAGAAGGATATTCATAATTACCTGATATTTATATTAAATCATTCTTTCATTTTGCTACTGCATGGCTATATAAAGCTGTATTTTCTTCATAGATCTCAAACAAATGATCATTGCTGCATATTAAACACAGAAGCACATTGGAGAATATATCACTCTTCTATTAAGACATACAATGAAATTTATACAATCATAAAATGATACATTCCTCTCATTTTTTGTTTTTAAAACAAATTTTTCCATAGAATATTTTATTTTAATACACAATGGATTTATTATTTTATTTTAAAATGATTTAACATATAAAATATTTTAAATGTTTTCACTTTAAATCTTAATATGATAAATATCAGTAAGTGTACCACATATAAACAAAAACTCATATGGATTCTCAGTAACTTTTAAAAGTTTTATGAATGCCTGAGACTTAAGACTGTTGGTCTCTTATATGAGCCATAAGTTTTAGAATCCTAGAGAAAGAATTATGTAGTCTGAGGTAAGTAATCTTGGTCAACTACTGACTAGTACCCTTAGTTAAATTATTGATAATGTAGGTGTTCCAACACATCCTGATATGCAGAAGACCACTGATAAACACTGGACATTACTGAATTTTCATCATGACCCAGTTCAGATTACAAATATGTGGCACTCTGAAAACTGTATCAAGTTACTTGCGAATAAATTCCAATTTCTTATAAGAATGATCATTTCTTTTGCTGTGCAGAAACCTATGATTCTGGTCTTCTGTTCTAGTGGACTACAAACTTTTGCTCACTATGTTGCTTACCAAACATAGGAATATGACCTCTTCACCATGTAGACATATTCACATGAGCGAATTAAGCAGATTGCCATGAGAAAAGGGTGAAACTGCAGCACATTTGATTGTAAACAATCGACTATGGATATATTTGTTTTATGCTAGTCTATTTGGGTCCTTAAGTTGTGAAGCTGGCAAATTGTACCTACTCACAATCCTCTTTTAGGTTTCAGAAGATATGTCTTCAAATTTAAAATCTTAGGGAAACACAACTAACACTGGTAAGAAAAGAGAATTCTTTGGTCTTGTCTTCTGTTTTAAAGTCCTGGGCATTTATTTATGAGAACTGGGAATTATTTTTGCAATAGCTGATAAGAATAGAAAAAGGTATGAGAAAAGGATATTTTTATTGTGGTGACATTTGAGAAGGGAAGAATTGCCTTCTATGTGTGCATGAGAGCTGGAATATAGGTAGTTGCACATCACTACTGATGTCTGGAAATGGAACCCGGTTGTTAACTCTGTAACAAAGTGCTTTCCAATCTGGAAGAATATTGAATGCTGCGGTGGTTAGGAAACTACTGCACTTTTTAAAATTAAGATTTGATTGAAGTAGTTTCTCACATTTCCTTCATAGAATTATTTCCATCATAATATGTGGATGGATTTTAAATTCTATGAGGTTAAAATTTACCTATAATCCCATATAATTAATTAGAAATACATAATGAAAATTCTCCTTTATCTTGAGCATGTTAAACTGTGAAACCAGTAAATCACTTTCTATAACAAATGGAAACATGAATCTAGAACTGTCCTTGTATTAGGTCCTTGTCTATGTTAAAACACTGTGAGAATAAAAACACATTAATAATTACTAGCAAAGGACATTTAATATATTCCCTCCTACAATACTGTATTTGATAAGTAAAATATATTTACACTTTTGCCAGAATGAAATAGCCTCTAATGCTATACATACATAATGATACACACTCACACACACACACACACACACACACATATATATATATATATATAATTTGTAAATAATTATGAAGCTAAAACAAAGAAAATAGAGATTAGATAATGAAAATAATTTAATTGAATGATTTTCTTTTCAATTGCAAATGTTTTTAAAATATGTAGATTGTAGCATATTTTAAAATTTTTTGGAACATAGTAATGGAAGAATTTGTTTTACTTTGGGAGTTGCTACTATTTCTGTAATTCTCTGGTAAATTTTAATCAATTTTCATAAATACCTAGTGATAAAACTATAAATCATTTTTTAACATTCTCTTAGGGATGTGAAAACAAGACAATTAGCTTTCATTTTTCAACTTGCAGCCTAGGCAAGAGATAGGAATTTGGTCTTGATTATCCTGCTGCTTGTAACTCTAAACATGAGTCTCCTTCGTTCCTTACCCCTTAAGTAACGAGACAGAAGTATTTATTAACTCTTATCATTCACATTTTTCAAGAATGAAGAGGTGAGGAAAGTATGTCTTGATAAAATTTCACATTTTTGAGGCAAAATATTATTTCAAAATTATGCAAAATAACAACACATTTATCCAGTTTTATAAAAAGTAAATGTGATAATGATCCCATCTTGTATTTGGTATAAAATTTTAACTTGTATCAGTTTGGGGCCAAAAACATTTTTGTCTACCAACCTTTGGAGGATCTTGTCTGTAGGAGTTGGATCCTCTTTCCCACTATAAATAATCACTTGTCTCGATATTAGAATTTCTTCACACTATCCTGCTATATTTTTTTAAATGCATGGTGGCTAATTAAGTGTTAAAGACTTGTTACTGGAAAGACTTGTAAGGATTAATTACTTGCATTTTGTGCTTATAACATCTTATAAAATATGAAAAGAAAATTTAAAAAATAACTTCTGATGAGTAATTTGTGATTTATATAAGTTGTAGTCTCATATTTACTTGGCATTTATTTTGCTAAGTCTTTTTTTTTTTTTTGGAGGTACTGGGGATTGAACTCATGACCTCACGCTTGCCAGGCAGGTGCTTATGCCACTGAGCAAATCCCCAGCCCAATTTTACTAAGTCTTATGTTTATGCTTATGAAAAGTTATTGAGTACTGTTGCATTGCAATTTTTACATTAATAATGATCACAAGCATTTAGATTCTCAATGTTATTGAGAAGTTATTTTCTTTTACCTCTGCCTGTTTTTTGTTTCCTACAATTTGTCCTACTTTGCTATTAGAAAACACAGCGAATGTAACAAAGAATGAATTTTTATACATAAAATCTTAAGTATATCTGTTGTATAGTCTTTGCTTTAATCAGTTCATGATGTAAAGATCATTCTTATATCCTTACACCAATGTCTTCCCATCTAGTTCTTGACATTTAAAACAATTATTTATTAAACCACATTTTCCATGTGCATTGTGTCTAGACATCGAATATTGTGTGCTAGATACTGTGACTACAAAGATGAAAATCATTTAAAAGCATAAAAGATGAGCTAACTCTTATAGATATTTTGGTAACTTTCATATCGAGAAGAATCTGTAGTCTGCATCAGTAGCACAAGCTGCAGAAAGCTTCTGGCTAGTTGGAAAGGGCTTTAAAACAGGATTAATATGGGAGTGGAGTCTTTAAAAAGTCAATTATAATTACCTCTGTTGTGGGTAAAAGCAGGTTACATTTGTCTTTACATACAGATCCTGTCATAAATTACATAACTAATCTTTTTAACTAAACATTTTTTTTTTTTTTTTTACTTTGAGCACACACAGTATCTATTAGTCAACAGGGAGAAGACACAGGAGAATGTGAATTAGCTTAGAGCTATCCTCCTTATGGAAGGCACAGCAGTGTGAGAATATAGGCATGTAGCATCCACTTGCTTTACTTTGAGGATAAGAAAAAGGTACATTTAAAACCTTTTAGTTGGATCAGAAAAGAAGTTCCAGTAAAGCTGAAATCCGCAAAGACAGGATAAGGGAGTCCTTGATGCTGAAATGATTAACATTAAAAAGAGCACCTCTGGATAATCCAAAAATGTCTTAAGGGCATTGGAAGAATCCAAATGAACCTACCCTTCTTGGATTCAATGATAGACAAGTGAAAGATTTTGCTTTGAGAGCCCCAGGCCAACATGCTGCAGAATGGTGGCATCTTAGTGAAAGGAACTGATCCTCCAGGATTCAGTTCACCATGCTCAGCTATCTGCAGTCAGAGCCCTCTATCTGCAATACATGAAAGGACTTAGCTACCACTCTGGCCTGCATCAGTCTTGGCATTATTCATGTGGTGCTTGTTTACACATGTGTGGCACTCAAGAGTTGTGCGGTCAGGGAGGCTTCCATTTAGATTTCACAAGAAGATTTGGGAGGTCAGTGTACCCACGAAAGGACAGTGTGTGAAACTGTGAGTGTGAAACAAAAAGTGCAGTAGAGACACAAGAAAACTGGAGAAGTCAGGAATGTAGAACAACTGAGGAAAACTGCAAGCAGTAAGCAAAGCCCACCCAAGAGAAAAACTATAAAGACTAAAATTCCTGCAGCACTGGAGGGGTGGGGGCACCAAAGTTCACATCTCACTACAACTTACTCCAAATGCTGGGCATAGAACTACAGGATTTAATATTTTTCCTGTTGAGTTTTGTCTTACTTTGGTCCCATTTCTTTCTTCCTCCTATTTCTTCATTTTAGAACAGGAATGTTTAACTTATGCTTTTGTATGTTGGCAGTGTTTAATTTTCTTTTTTTATTTTTATAGAGACTTGGAGCCTAGAAGGGTTTAATTTGCTCCCCTCTTCCTTGATTGCTCTCTGCTTCCTGTCTGCCATGCAATGAGCAGTTCTCTGCCATGTCCCTCTGCCATGCCACTCTGCCTTGAAACTAGCCAAATATGGGCTGAAATCTCTACAAACTGTGAGCCCTTTGAAATTTTCCTTCTTAGAGTTGTAGGTGTAAGGAATTGTGTTTCAGTGATGAGAAAGTAACCAAAACAGATTTTGATCCTGGAGACTATAGGTCCCTGGCTCCTTCTCTGGGCTCCTCTGTTCTCTGCCTTCTGAAAGTCCAAACGAGAAACTTTCTTCTAACATGCCATAATATTTCAGCCTTAGAAGTCAGCAAGCCATAGGGTAAAACTTTTGAAAACATGAACCAAAATAAACTTTTTCTTCTTTAAGTTGTAAATGTCAGGTTTCCCCAGCAATGAAAAAGCTGACCAATACAATCACAAGAAGAGAGAGCTGGCACTTCATCAACAATTACAGAACATGTTGGCGAATGTTCTTTTTTCTCTAATTTGTGAAATTGAACACATGTGTATATGTAAGAACTGATCAGAGGCTTACATCATGACTCTTTATCAAGTATGTGATGCTATTACTGATTCTCGCTTACACCCTAAATTATTGGTTGTTACCTTTACCTCCATGAACCACTGTTTTTGGTTCATTTGCAACAACTGGTCAGATGGTTTTCTCTAAGTAAATTTTGTGTGTTCTTCCTCAACTCTAGGAGATCATGATTTGATAGACTTCAAGTGGTAGTGGGCATTTGGGTAATTTTGTGAGGTTCAGTGTGTATGGTTGCCATGTGTTCACCTAAAAGTGACTCATTAAAATGAATTTTCTTTGCCAATTCGTCTATTGAAATAATCTCTAGGACAGTACAACATTTAGGATTATTATTTCAAATGCTTGTCATAAAGTTCCAATGGTGGCATTATATGCTTAGAAGATTTCATTGTTATCGGTTTTACATATCTGACAAGACAACTGAGGCATATCTAATCCGCTGAGGTTTATGTCAATTGGAGACAAAGGAGTGGGTCACACAACAGTTCCAGACTCCTGCGACTCTGGGGGCAGAAAGAACTACTTTACCTCCCAAGAAGAAAACAAATCCATGGGGAGAGGGGAAAGTAAATATGTAGTGATAGATATGTAAGTATGAAACATGATAAGGATCTTTATGCACTTTCAGAGAGCTGTACATACCTGGTATGGTAGGCAGAAGCCTCAAACAGTTCCCAAAATTGACCACTTTTTGAGTGTATTCTCATCCTGTCATTTGTGTAATAATTTAGGTGTTTCTGTGAATGAATTTCATAGCTACAATTATGTTTCAAAATCATTGACCTTAAAATAGATTATAAGGAAGGACATATTCAAATATTCTGGGAGGCTATCAATTTGCTGTCTTTTAGATCAATACATTGGTATCAAAGTTCTTCTGAGAACTATCAAGAAATTCTGGAAATTATCCTAGCGTTAAACACTGGATTAACCATAATAACCTTTTTCTTTTTTTGTATGCAGTGATCCAAAATATTTCTTTGATGTCCACAACCAAGTAAAAGTTAATCATAAATTCAATGAATTTATTAGGAATACACAATCCTTTTTAATCACAGGCACAATTAAAGAGTAAACTTTGCTTGTAATCATTCACAAGCAAATTTGATTTAAAGAGAGTAAGATGTCTCAGGAAAACTGTTATATTTAATAAAACTGTGATTTACTTAAATAATTACTTCCCGGATCAACACCTCTTTGTTGGGAATAAATTTTCTCATGAGCTTCTCCTATTCCTAAACATTTTGCAAGCAAAAAATAACAGCCCTTGTTTTTCTATCTTTCCACAAATGTCTGTACATTGAATAGCCTTGAAAAATGCAGGTTCTCCATCTGGAAAAATGGGCAAATTTGCTTTAAAAAGATAATGTAATCATCCAGGATGAAAAACTGACTTTTGTGCATTATAAAAGATGCAGGTTTGTGTTTTTTTTTTTCAGTTGTGATACAAAAAGAAAAAACCACATGTGCAGGATCCACATGGATTAATGTGCATCACTTTCATGTAACACAGCGATCAAGGAAACCAACACAGACATACAGTGATTGTGCTGCTTTCCATGATGTGAACGATCTTGTCTAACCCAAAATCTTCTGTCTTCTCTTCGCTTCAGTGAAAATCTAACAGAATAACTAATTAGTCACAATTAGTTTAACACTTTATATCTTGCAAAGTTCTTGACAGTATTTTCTTTATAAACACAATGAAATCATGGTACATGCGAGATATTTTCTAGCTTATAAAACAGTAACCTTTGACAATAATAAATATATTTAAAACTATATAACTATACATTTACAAACTATATGATGAGATTAAATTTCTACACCAACTTATAGATGTATGATTTATTTCAAAAATTAAAACTGCCATTTTCATAACTTTCAAAACCTTAATGAAATTTTTTCTTCTTATGCTGCTTGGGTAATTTGACTTCAACCTCTTCTCACACCTTTATCAGCAAAAAGAATACTAACAAAGGAATGTTATTTATAGTTGCCAAAATTTTGGGATGGAAAAACAAATACTTTTGCAAAAGCTACATTTTTGGTTAATTATAGAAACAAAATGTTCTCATTAATTCACTCTACATATTTGTTCAGATTCTTTTCTAAAATATTATTAATTTTCTTCAGTACTTAATGAAGGAAAGGCATTTCAAAACATCAATGAAAGTGAGAAAAATATGTAAACAGTGGTGGTAAGTACTTTATTCAATGTGTCTGTCAGTTCAATCTTGAAGTCATCTTTGTAAATGTCAATGATTTTCTTTTAACTATAGCTGAAAAAATTTTAAATTCTATGCCAGAAATACAGTATGGCAAAGTTGATGGCTTTGTAGATACACTCACATTGGGCTTTTTTCTGGACAGAATCTATATGAGATGTTCAACTGATAGTATATATGCATAGAGTTGATGTAGGAAACATATAATTTCCAACATGCTAGATGTCAGATAAGCTGAACTTGTGCCCCCTGAAGTTGAAGAATGAATTCCAAGGAATAATGAGGGTTAAGAGTAGAAAAATTCACTGAGAGAGAGAGCTCCTGAGAGACAGGAGGGGTACCAAAAGTGGGTTGCCACCAAGGCCTTTTGTCAAAGATAATTTATACTGCAAGGTCACAATGTGTGTACAACATGAATCAAACTACCATCAACCTATAGGAGTACAAATATAGCCATTTAGCTAATATTAATCTAATAGGAAAGAAGTCATGTAACAAGGATATATGAAAAAAGCAAAGACATTTGGGAAAGGGATAGGTCCAGATACTCTGGTCATCCACCTAGGTGATTCCATCCAGATATTCTTGTCACCCACCTGTGTGACTATGTCTATCTGTACTTTAGTGGACCAAGTGATACCAATCACAGTATAATCTCAAGTTATTGCTCATCTCTCAGACAGGCATTTAGTTTGATCTTTGAGGCCTGGCCTTCAGTGGATGTGCCACCAGCCACAGTTTTAGTGTGTTCTTATATTTTTCAGACTCTTACTGGTCCATCCCTATCTGATTACCTATTAGTTTCTATTTAATTTAACTACCTATAATAGTCAGTCTTTTGAGGAAACAAAAACTCTGCAATAAAAACAAAGATGTTAATCAACTGACTTGAAGTTTTTTTTTTGTTTTGGTTTGGATTGTCCTGTCTTCTGAAATGCTTAGTACAAACTCCTGCAATTATAAAATATAATGGTATGGGGAAGTTTCTTTTTTTAATTTTTATTTTTATTAGTACATACTTATAGTACATAATGAATAGCCCATTCATCTTGGGGAATTGTTGTATGTACATAACACATCTTAATGCATTTTATATCCTATTTCCTTCCCCTTTCCTTCCATCATTTGGTCCCCTTTCCTTTTCTAAAAGATCTAGCTTCCTAAATGGATACATATTGAAACCATAATGTTAAGTAAATCAGAAACCCAAAATTGACTATTGAATAGTTTCTCTTATGTAAGAGACCTGAAGTCTAAATAAATTAAATGGCAAAGTTAGAGATAGATAAAGGAAGGAGGCTTCTAAGGACAAGGAAATTTGAGTATTTTAAACTAATGTAGAAAATATCTTAATAGTTGACTAATGAGGATAGCATCTTACTAGTTCAATATACATTATATACTGCCTACAGCCCATGAAGTTGCACGGGTATTTGGTGAAATTTTTTTAAAATTTGGGAAATTTTTAAAGATGGTATATTCTAAAACATGATGATATATTCCGTTCTTTCAGTAAAGACAAAAAAAGAGAAAGAGAGACAAAGAGAGAGACAGAAAGAGGGGGTCGAGAGATTTAATTTTTTTTTTTTTGGAAGGAAAGCATTATCCTCTTCTAGTTAACAATGGGTTTTTACACTTAAGCACATGCTTTTGGTCACTGTCACAGATTCTTTCTTTACTTGCTCCAGAAGATTGATTTTGTCTTCAGAAATGTTGAACCCTGTGACCTTGACTTTGGAGAAGTAAATTGCATACACTATGAGTATTTAATTTGTCAGAAAGCAAATTGGTACTCCCTAGGAAACTTGTAATTAAACTGTACTTTTCTTTTACATTTTTGGCAATGCCTAGAAAACTTTGAATTGTGGAAGCCTGTTCAAATACTGAGTGATGTACTGATTGTCTTTACATTCTCTAAATTTTATGAATAGCCCATTCTTCCACAGCCTTATGTGGGTTGGGATTATAAACCATAATCTATAAGGAAATTGCTGTTCCTTCTGGCATACAATCTGAAGGAGGAGTTTGTCAGATGCAAAGACTTGGAATCCTTTTCTTTTTTGTCTCTGTTTTGAGGAAGTGATGACTTAAATAAATCATCAGTTTCCTTACTTGCATATTCCAACTTCTTTTTGCTCCTACAGTGTGTACAAGGAAGGTTTCAAAATTGAACTGCCAGAATATTTATTTTGTAGGGACTCAAAACCATGACTCTCAATTTGTTTTTTGTGTAAATAAGTTAATTTGTGAATAAGTTTATAAATTTGAATCCACCTGAGCCAGGTTATTGGCAACAGATCACCTCACCATAGGTTATCAGAAACTTTGTAAAAATGTGCTACTATTCTTTTAATAGGACTTCTATAACACATATGCATGATGGGGTGTTAAAAAATACAAAAATTCAAACATCTGCAATGACAGTTTTCAAAGCCAAATGATTAAAGAATTGAAAGATTTAATACCATTAGAGTGTTGATGCCATTCAAAGTGATATACAGGTTTGCTTTTCCTATGAAAAATCCTTTCTTGGTTACTTTTCTCTCATTGTTGAGACAAAATATTTGATGCCCAAAATGAAGGAAGAAAGTGTTTATTTAGCTCACAGTTCATGGAAGTTCAAGTCCTTAATCAGCTAGCTCCAAGGCAGAGTGGCATGACTGAGGGGCAACAATTCATGGCAGTTGCAGCAGACACCAAAAGCAACCATAGCCAAAGTGCAAAAGGGACAAGCACACCTCCTTCCCTCCTTTGTATTAGACGCCAGTTACTCATCCCTGGGAGAGTGTGTCACTCACACTGCCAATCTCAGTGCTAGACAATGAATCAGTCACAAATGCTAGATTCAGCTGCCTCCATGACTGCATGAAGCTTTGGGGGGTCATCCAAATGCAAACCACAACAAATCCAGAGGCAATTTTTTCCCATAAAAATAAGAAAAATATTCCTGAAATATATATATATGGAACCACAAAATAAGCCAAAGAACCCTTAAATAAAAAGTTCAGCAGAAGACATCATGTTTTCTGATTTCAAATTATACTATAAGCTATAATAACCATTTTGTTAAGAACAAACAAACAAAAGATATAGGTAAGAACAGAAACCCTAAAACTACTAGAAAACAAAAAAATGAAGGAATTGATGTTTTGGATACATCAAAAGCACAGGCATTAAAGACAAAAGTAGACAAACAGGATTACATTAAACTAAAATTATTCTACACAGTAAAGCATTCATCTAAGGAAAATAAACAAAGGCAACTTTCAGAATGGGAGAAAATATTTGCAAGCCAGCAAAAGATATTAAATCAACAGGAAATTATCTGGTCATTTTGGCCACTATATTTGCAGGACTACATTTACTGTATAAAAAAACACCACATAAAAGTACAAGGAAAAATATTTTAACTTTTATAGTATTAAGATTTTTGGAATTTCTTTTATGTTCATGCAGAAACTATGACTACTGCACTGTGCTCGACTATCTATGACCCTAATCCCATCACTTTATATTTGATATAAATAAGAGAAAATATTAAATAATAACATGGCAGGAATTTAAGGTCAATAAATTCTAATATATTGTTCAGAAGTAACAGAGCTGAAAGTTATAAATATGACTTCAAACAGACTTATTAAAATATATATCCCTGTAACTCAATGAATAATGGTATCTCCTCAACAATTCTGAGTATGGGCAAATGGGGAAAAATCTGTTGTCTTTATTTCATCATAGATACTTTTATCTATTTTTTATTATATGAGATATCTACTTATAATTGTAGAAACTGTTGAATTTACAAATCCCTTAGCAACATACTTACTACTCAATTATTTTTATAAAGCTCTGGAAAAAGGCTCAACCAATAATGAGTTTATACTACTTAGGAAAATACCATGTCATCTTCTAAGAGCATGTTGGTCTGTCCAAGATTTAGCCCCAGAAAAGTTCATGTTTAATTTTTAGTCACATTTTGGCATAAAAAGAGAGATACTCACATAGTTGCAAAATTGGGACAGATGGAAAAGTTGATCTGATGGAACTGCAGCTCCAACGTCTTCACGTCCAAGTGTTGTGTTCTGCTGTTCTCCCTTGTGCCTCAACCAACTCATTCCCTACAAAGTGATTGAAACACAGCAGGATCCTCATGCTGTAGGGATGCGATTTCCACATGTCTATGGAGCTTACTGTTCAAAGTCCTCATATAAATACCTTTATTTCACAGAAGATATAAAATATTATACGAAAATAATTTGAACTACTTAATGCTGAAAACATTTTTGGTAAAATTTTTATCTTTTTTATTGTTGTCATTTGACAGATACAACTCAAATGTCTATGAAGCTTGAGTATTCATAATTTGGAGGCATTAAAATGAATCCCTTTGAATTTACTGCCAATAAATATTTAAGTTAAAGGAAACCATCTCAGCTGAGTGCAGCCATTAAATCATGTGAATACATGTGTAGAATTTTGCCAATATTCTTTAGAAAAAGAATTGAATATTACCTCTTACTGTTTTCAGTAAAACAAACTCTAAGGAAGATAATTTCAATAGCAAAAATTTCCTACACTCTGAAATCTGGGAAAGTTTAAGCAGTGATTATTCACAGGAACACTTTAAAAGCACATCTTTAAAAATCCATTTTTGCTAGATAATTCCTCACAAATATTTTCACTTCAAAGGTTTCTGAGGGCTTGTTTTGAAAATATGTGTTATTGGAGTAAGACTATATCTAAATGTTAAGAGAAGCTACATTAATTTTATACAAATTCTGTGTAACATTACCAATTAAGAGGCCTGCTTTCACATTTTTCTTTTTCTGTTTGGTTAAGGGTCATACCAAACTGGTGACAGAGGTCTTTTCGAGATTGTCATCAGAGCTTTAAGATTTTTTCTAAAATGGCACTACTTGAGATTCATTCTAGATAATGAGTGCAATTGTCAGCTTTCCATCATGGTGAAAAAAAAATACCAGATATAAATGAATTGGTAGGAGGAAAGGTTCATCTTCGCTCTTAGTTTCAGAGATTTCAGTCTGTAGTTAGCTGCCTCCTTTGGCTTCAGGCCCATGGTGAGGCAGAAGATGATGCAGGGAGACAGCAGCAGAAGGAAGCTGCTTCTCTCATGGAAGCCGGATGCTCAGAAAGAAAGAGCGAGCCTGTACTGTTAGGATTCCTCCTTACACTTGTATTCCACATGGATCTCAGCCTTTGGGGAGTACACCCACTTTCAAGGAAATTATTCTCTACAATTTGCTATCCCAGAAAGCCATGTGTCTTTGGAAACACTTTCGTGGATAGACCTGGAAGTGTGCTTCACTCACTTCCTAAGTGTTTCTTCATGCAAGCAAGCAGACAACCAGAGTTAACTATGGCATTTAGTGAGCTAAGTAGTTAAGACCGAATTCCTTTTAGAAAGCTCCATTTTCAGTCTTACAAAATTTCTCCTATATACTCACAATAGAATGAGATTTCTTATAATAATTCCTTGAAAACTATAGTTAAACTTCAGTTAAATAATGTCCATTTTTACTCTTTCTTCTAATCTCCAGTCTGTCTAAACTCCTGGTGGTAACATAGTAAACCTGGCACATAGGTGGTATTTCAGTAGCTTGCTTATTTTCTTAATCTATGATAAAGTTTACATTTAAAAATTTTTAATCTTCCTTTCTTTTAACATTTCTTTAAAATCCTATCCCTATAAGAGAGTGAAGATGTATAAGGTTTGTGTATAAAATTGAAAGACATGCTGGGTTTGGCATTAGCTTAAGAGACTGACAAAATATTCTCAAAAGTGGAATTAGTATGCAGTCTGGCACTGGGAACTTCAGTTTTAATATGCCAGGGAAAATTTAAGGTGGACAGAGTTTGAATTAGTGAGAAATTCTAAACTGAATTGGTAAGACACTGAATGTGATGAAAGAAAGAATATCTTAAATTTTTTAAATTATCAAAGCAGGGCCTGGGATATATCTCGGTAGTAAAGTGCTGGCTTAGCTTGCATAAGACCATGGGTGTAATCCCAGCACCAAGCCAACACAAATAAATAAATAAATAAAAATTATCAAAGCATATCCATAACTTGTTTATATGCTACATAATATTGAATGTCTTGTGCTTTTTCTTGACACCATAATCACTAAGATTGAAATTTTGTAAATAACACTACAAATTGTTCCAAAGGAAACAATGATAATTCATTTCTTTTTCTTTCTTCATGGTAAATACTACCTATAATATTTCATATTTCACTTTACTTGTTCAAATCTAAGGCTAAATTCAAATTTTCCTTTTTTCAAACTTTTTATTCCATTTCACATTAATTTTGGAGGGTAATCAATTAACATATCTATTTCCTAATTGTCCTAATGTACACTCTTGTTTAGTTATTGTTATTTTAATTTCTGAGGCCAACATCTTCATTACTGTGTTATCTGATTTCTGCACAGTGCTAGCAATTATTGTAAGTACAGACTTGGATCTTAATGCATGAACAGATTTAAAAAATATATTAAGATTTGTGTGTCTTAAATTGATGGGGGAAAGTTTTCTTTTGGAATGAACAGCTGTATCATTGAAAGAAACACCTCAGTGACCACTTTGGAGCATAAAACATTAGTTGTCCCTGTCAACTGTCTTCAAGCCACCTTGGACAGGAGAGAAGAAAGATTGAGAAAAAATAAAAAATGCTGTGAATGAGTAATTATGAATCATATTCCTACAACTCCAGGAAGGCTAGGACACTGAAGAGAAAGGTAGATTGAGAAGACTCTTAAAATGCAAGGTGAACTGGAGATAGTGTGGAGATATTCCTATGAATGTACATGAAATGGTTGATCAGTTACTTCTTACTCTTTGCTTTAGTTTATTTAGGCTGCTATAGTCAACTACCTTAAACTGGGTAGTTTTTTTAAAACAATAGAAATTTACTTCACACAGTACTGGAGGCTGGAAAGTCCAAGATCAAGGTGCCTAGAGATGCTATGTCTGATGAAATATTGCCTTACAGTTCATAAATGGCAGCTTTTACATGTGTCCTCAAATGTAGAAAAGGCATATTAATTTTTTGGGCTCTTGTTCATACAGAAATTAATCCAAATCACCTCCCATAGGACTCAATTCCAGTACCATCATCTTGAACATTGACATTTCAACATATGAGTTTGGGGGCAATATAAACTTGTAGACTATAATATTCTGTCCATCATTCTCCAAAATTCATGACTTCTCTTTAGATAGTTGACTAATCTCCCCCACTGTCTTGATGAAGATCATCCTGACTCCCATTGACATTGTCAGTCCACACTAATCTCATCACAAAAAGTTGCTAGGTCAACCAGTTGTCAGTATTGTTCATTTTTTTTTCTAATAGACAGGCTGAGCTCCAGCCCAGCCTGGGCAACCTAGTGACTTAGAACTATTTCTAAATAAAAATAAGATTAAAATTCCATTGGGGCCTTAGTTCAGTGTGAAGCCCCTGAGCTCAAGACCTAATATGCTAAACATAATCGGAGGATAATTTTCTAAATTTTTAGATTCTGCTTATCTTTTCATAAAAAATTATGGATTTAAATGTTTTAATTCTTTTGTTATTTAAAAATAATTGATGAAGAAGAATGAGGCTGCTCTTTTAACACTTTACTTGAAAATTTCTTCCACAAATTTTCTTACATTTTACCTTTGACAAAACATTAGAACACAAGCATGATGCAACCTAGTTTTTTGCTACTTTCTAACAAGGATGGCCTCTCCTCCAGTGTTCAATAAGCCATTCTCCATTTTAGAATGGTCTTTACTGTTGATATTGCTTCTCTCTACAGTTCGCCTCTATCCTCCTGAGCTCTCTCACACGAATCACCCTGTAGCACACATTTACAGCACCATAGGTATTTTCTACATGCAACTCAAAAGTTTTCCAAGGCTTTAGCCATTATCCAGCACCAGAGTCAGTTCTACCTTTTTGGTATTTATTACATCATAACTTCTCTTTGCAGTATTAATTTGTATTGGTCCATATGAGCTGCTATAATAAGAATACCTTTTGTTACTGAAATTAGCCCATTTCTTATTAAATATATAATCGTAATGCTACAGTCACGTTTTCTCTATGGAGATTGGTGCATTAGACTGTCAGCATCAACTAGGATGCTGGTCTGAAGACACCAAAATGAAAGAAAATGAGTCATATATCTTTTTTTAATTAAGAAAAGGAAAATATTTTGGTTGTCAGAGAAGATGGACATCTTGGGAAAGAAAACAAGAAAACAAGAAGCAATGAAACATTCCATCATTGAGCCCATTTTCTCTAAATTTTAGGTAGGATTTTCACATTCTACAGATGCATGTTTAGTAAATTCATATTGATAATTTTACATGTTTAGTAAATATGTATTGATAATTTTATATATTGATAACAAGTATTTAAAGAGTGCATTTTATGTTCCAAGGTCATAAAGTTTTTTTTTTAATATTTGATGTGGGTTTTGTCTTTTCAAGAGATATTTGAGATGACTTTCTAAAGCTAATTTTTCAACACTCTAGAATTTATTAAGATTTCATCAAATTTACACAATCAAATAATTTATTTTTTGGCTCCATTTCTTTCAAACAAATGGAGGGGTGTATGTGGGGATTATTCTGTTTAGTAAGTTAAGAAAATAATGTTGCTCTCTAATTACCAACATTTTCTAAGATTTTGTTGTAACTTTTACTAAGATTCCTGTTACACACTTGAAAGCAAATGACAAATAGAAGATTTTGTTCTATTCTTAATATACTTTCTTGCCAAGAGATTCACAAATAAGTAAGAACATATTCTTGCCCTTGGGGATTATATTCTCAGGCAACAAAACAACTGTAGAAAACAACTAAAAGCAATATATGAAGGGTGTGACGATGCTTCTCAGATTTTAATGTTCACAGAATCATTATGGGATCTTGTTAAAATGCAGATCCAGGTTGATTTGAGCTGGGGAGGGTGAACTTAGCACCTATCATTCTAAGGAGTTTGGAGGTGTGAAAGTTGTCACCTGCTCCATTCTATGAGTGGCAAGGAGATCATATAGATATAAACAAGTCTCTACCACCAGCAAGTTCAACTAGTCACTTTGTCTCCTTGCATTTCATTTATTCTCCATCAAAGAATTTCATAAAACAAATAAAACTCCAGGGCTCCTCGCAGCCTAATACTTTGACCCTCTGTGAATACATATTTCTCTCTTAATATTTAGTTTTTCATTCAAATATATGTAAGCCAAACTTGATTGAACTTTATAATAGCTGAAAAGGCAGATGAGATAGTCGCTCTTCTTTCTAAATCAATACTTCTGCTTACCTAATTTTGTCCTGTTTTTTCAATAATTATTCACAAAATTCCTCCTCTAAGTAATTGATGCTAATTTTCTTTTGAATTTGCTACTTTCATACTCCCATTTCTTTATTCAATTTTCTACAATGACTATAAAAGTTTTAATGTTGTTATCTACCACATGGATCTCTAATATCTTATTTTTAAACAAGCAGCTCATAAAATGCCTAGAAACCAATATCCTGCAGTTTTTAACTTGAAGACAAATGTTTTTAATTTAATATTGCACTAGAAACTGTTGTTACTATGAACTGTTGTTCATATTGCATAACTTTGTTTTAAAACTTCTTGGCTATGAAGGTAAGAATATGTCATTCAATCATGAGATTCTACATTACAGTTGGACAAGAATAAGATATTTTTCTGTTCAATGGAAGAGGATGGTGACTGTAGAAAATGTGTAATGTACATTTTAGTGGAGGCAATGTTGTTCTATTTACTAGATGTTACTGTAGGGCAATATTTTCTCTGTTTTAGTGTGAATTCTATAATTGCAGATCTCTTTTCAATGGTTAAGGATATGCTAATATCCAGTTTGCTTTTGGTGCTATTATTGTTACTCATCTTATTACTATGGCCAAGGAGATATAGTGGTTGCTGTTCATTGGTTTTCTCTGGATGTAATTACGTGAATTGCTTCTGCTTTATTAACAATCCTGCCTGGGCATGGTGCGTATATCTGCAAACCCAACACTCAGGATGCTGAGGCAGGAGAATCACCACAAGTTCAAGGCCAGCCTGGGGTACACAATGAACTCAAGGCCAGCCTGAGGTACACAGCAAGACCCTATCTCAAAACAACAACAACAACAACCACAATAAACCTAACAAGCCTGCAGATCATTCCCAGAGAACTAGGTGCCAGAACAAAATCATCGTAACCTCCCTCTCAAAACAGAGGTGTAAAGATTCTAGGACAGAGGCAGAAGATAACAGGTAGCCATGTCCAGAGGCCATGGCTGAATATCAGATATTAATTGAATAGGTCTTTGTAATAATAATAAAGTTTTTTATTGTAATCAACCAACAAGCATAACAATCTAACATAAATATAGAAACATGAGAAAATAGAGCAACAAAAAGCCATTAGAGAAAAGTAACAAGTCACTTATAAAGGAGAACTTATTAAAATTACAAAAGTATTCTTAATACAATCCTTAAAGGCCAAGAGACATTGCAATGAAGTGTTTCAAGCCACTGAGCCCACCAAATTCCAACCCAGAGTGATCTATCCTGATGAACTATCTTCCAAAATTGAAGGAGAATAAGACATTTCCATGATAAAGATCATCTAAAGAAATTTGTGACCACCAAAGCATCACTACAAAAAATTCTCATGGATGCACTAGAAAGAAACAATGGCTCGAGCAATGATAAAAGGTCTAATACAATGAAAATAGCAGATAATGTGAGCAGTTAGGTTAAAGAGAAAGAAAGGGAATCAACAACAAGAAAATAAGGAAATGACAGGAACAAGTCAATAGCTATCAGTAATAATTCTCAAAGTGAGTAATTTAATTCCTCAATCAAAAGACACATATAGGCTGAACGGACCAAGAAACAAAATCTAACATTATGCTGTATACAAGAAACACAAATCAAAAAGACATTCACAGATTAAAAATCAAAGGATAGAAAAAAATTTTTCATGTAATGTAAGTCTCCCCAAAAGCAGGTTTAGCTATCCTATTTTCAGAAAAAAATGGATTTCAAGCCTAAACTGATCTGAAGAGTCAAAGAAGATGATTATGTATAAACAGTAAGGGGACAATTCAAAAGAAAGGTATATAACTTATTAACATATATGCAATGAACAACATTATATCCTGTTTTGATTACTTTTCTCTGTCATTGTTGAGACAAAATACCTGACACCCAAAGTTAGAGAAGGAAAGGTTTATTTCTTACAATTTTGTAGGTTTCAGTCCATACTCAGTTGGCTCCAAGCACCAGAGTGGCATAGCTGGGCCGCCATTCACGGGTGCAGCAAACAGCAAGCATGAACAAGCCAAAGAGAGGAAAGATACGCCTTCTTCCTGCCCTT
This sequence comes from Hydrochoerus hydrochaeris, assembly GCA_004027455.1. Lineage (NCBI taxonomy): Eukaryota > Metazoa > Chordata > Mammalia > Rodentia > Hydrochaeridae > Hydrochoerus > Hydrochoerus hydrochaeris. The sequence goes on from PVLA01000026.1 coordinate 261,429, forward strand.
ATATTGTATGCCAGCTCTGCCTCTAGGTGGGTGAAGCACTTACCACCAATCCCAGAGCTAAACAACAAACCAAACACAAATGCTAGATTCAGCCACCTCCATGATTGCAAGAGGCTGGGGGAGGCACCTAGACATAAACCCTAACATACTCCCCACTCCATAAAAGAAGTACTCTACAAGATCAGAGAAATACACAAAATTTTAATGCAAGATTTCAATACCTCAGTGTCACAAATAGATAGGCAAATTGGACAAAAAAATCCATAAAGTAATATTGGTTGAACAAAACCTTTGAACAAATGCTCTCAATAGATATTTACAGAAGTGTTCTACCCAAAAGAATGCCATCCTTGTTAGCAGCACAATGAATTTTCTCCAAAATAGACTACATGCTAACACATGATAAAGCATGTGTAAATGTAAATGAATCAAAATTATACCTTTCTATCAGATCATTGTATAATGAAATTAGGTAAAAGTGGTATAAAAGAAATACAGAAATTATATAAACATATGAAAATTTAAAGAGGCAATTCAAGAATATATGAAAATTCTGTATAATTCAAAAACAAGCAATGAACTTGAAGCAGTGCTAATTAAACAGTGCTAATTAAAAATAAAATCTAACAACAAAATCCCAGGTCTAGACAGATTTATTGCTGAATTCTACAAGAACTTCAAGGAAAGTCTAACACCAATACTCCTGAAGCTTTTCAGTGAAACTAAAAGAAAAAAAGTGCAAAGGAGTGCAAGAGAGATCTATCCATACACTAAAGACCCAAAGAATCCAGTTGAAGTCCTGGATCTCATGTAGAATTATGACAATATCCTACACGAGCCATCTGAAGACCTAGAGTCTACAACAATGTCTCATGCAAGTCAGTACCGAGGTCGAAGCTAGAAAGTCTGCACCAAGGGGATGAAGAATCTGTGCCACAAGGCTGAGGGAGCCAGTAAGCAACACTAAAGTTAATGGCAAGAGCTCCCCTAAAGAGAGTCACAACCATTCTCAGTGACAGTGAGGGGCCAAGCTCCTCCAACAATGAGAACTGCTGAGTTCATATCAGGAAAACCAGCATGGCAGTCTTATCAAGAGAATCAACACATTCCATCTTCTCCAATTTTCCTTTTATGTTGTTTCAACAATCCTCAGGTGAGCCTTCTTCTCACAGAATTACACTGATTCAGTTCAGCTGGGTATTACAAGTGGCACATTGGTTAATCAACCACAACTAGCATTGCCCTGATTCCCAAACCAGAAAAACAATAACTAAAAAAGAGAATTAAGTACAATCTCTTTAATAAATATAGATGCAAAAATCTTTAAGAAGAAGAAGAAGATGCAGTAGATCATCAAAAAATAATCATATGTAATGATAAGAAGGCTTACTCTAGGGATGCAAGAATGGTTCAACTTGTGCAAATCAATAAATTAAATACATCTTATAAACAGAAGCAATTACAAAAATCATGTAATCATTTCAGTAGACACAGAAAGAGCCTTTGACAAAATCCAACATCAATTCATGACTTAAAAAGTGAAAAAATAGGTATAGAAAGACCATCTCAGAATCTGATAAAAGTCATTTATGACAAACATACCATAAAACCATATTAAACTGGGAGATAATTAAAGCTATCCCTCCAAAATTGGGAATACCAAGGGTGTCCACTATCCTCACTCCTTTTCCACATGGTACTTAAAATATTAGCAAGAGGAACAAGATAGAAAAAGAAATTAAAAGGATTTGTACAGGAAATAATATCCAGGAAATAGTGTCCAGGAAATTACCATTATTTGTAGACATGATCCTCTATATAGAAGACCCAAAAATGCCAACAAAATATTCTTAGAATTAATAACAAAATTCAGCAATGTAGCAAGATACAAAATCAACACACAAAAATCTATAGTATTTCTATACACCAATAATGAGCTCACTGAGAATAAAAACAGAAAAAAATTACACTCACAAGTGATTAACCTAACCAGGGAAGTAAAATAGATCTACAACAAAAACTGCAGTACTCTGAAACAGAAGATGAAAGAGAACATCCAAAAATAGAAAGATGTTCCCAGAGTTTGGCTAGGCAAAACAAATACAATCAAAATTGTCATATGTTCAAAACTGATCTATAGATTTAATGCAATTCCAATCAAAACACCAATAGTATTCTTCAGAGAACTAGAGAAAGCAATCCTGAAATGTATATGGAACAAGAGACACATAAGAGCAAAACCAATCCTGTGTGGCAAAAGCAAAGAAGGAAGCAATCTGAAATTTGAAGTTATATTGCAAAGCTACAATGATAAAAACAGGATGGTAGCTGTGCAAAAACAGACCTATGAATCAATGGAACAGAACAGAGAATGCAGAAATATCCCTAAGTGCACACAATAATTAGATATTTTACAAAGGAACCAAAATATACACTAGAGGAAAGAGCCTGTTTAATAAGTGATGCTGGGAAAACTAGCCACATGCAGTAGATTGAATCTATGCCCATACACCTCATCATCTACAAACCTAAAATTAAAATGGATAAAAATCTAAATGCTAAAACAGGAACGGTTAATCTCCCAGAAGATAAAATAAGTAAAACTCTTGAAGTCATAGGCAAGGATTTTCTTAACAGAACATGGGTTGCACGGGAAATAGTACTAAGAACCAACAAATGGGATCATATTCTTCTGAGGGCATAGTGTGCACACATACAAGTCAGGCCAAGAGTATCCAGCAGGTGGTATGGAGGTCCACCACGGAGAGGGTGGAGTGGTGTTCCTGTCAGAGCCAGGTATGACACCAGGAGAACTGTAAATGCACCCTTCACAAGTCTTTTCTGGACATGCTAGTCCTTGTAAGATAAAACTTTCAATGGAAGTTTTCCTTCCTTATAAAGGCACTGTGAAGACACATTCAAAACAGCCCTCATGTTAACCCAACACTTGTATTGCAATAGGAGAAATTAGATGCGGGTGAGCAGTACTCAATAAATGAAGCCTTCCAGCCTGTCAGTGATCTATTCAGACCCATTACCTTTTATTCATAGTCAAATTGGATCACCTGTCACTCTGAGGTTCCTCAAGATATTGAAGAGTTTTTCAGTGGTCCCTACCAAAAGAAAACCTCTCCAGAGAAATGCAGTACTTATCTCCAATTCACTGAATCTTTAGAAAATACTGGTTATCACTGAAGAATACAGTAAATAGCTCAAGGCTTACTATGAAGCATTTTTGCATGTTCTGATTGTAAAACTCCCAGAAATAGTTTAGTTTCTGTTTCTGCAGCCAGCTGTTGCTTTAGCGTCAGTGATGACACTCAAAACCTACAAATTCATGCGAGTCATATCCTTAGTTTCTTAAAGAACACAACTAGAGATGCCTTCTACATTTTGGGGATAAACTGAAGAAGCTCCACAAAAATATTATACAAAGACTACTTCATTTTTGATAACTATTATATTTCTGAAATCACTAGTGTTTTATTGTTGTGATTCTATAAGACTTTAATCCATGAGGTTAGAAATATATATAGACTGTAACAATATCAATATCTTGCATGCCTAATACAAGGCTCCAATCACTTGGAAGAAGCTGACTGGCACCCTCTAAATCTTTACCCTGTCTATTTATTTAAGTTGCAGTGTTTTACTCTCTTAATTATTGTAGAAAGATACAAAGCACTGGTGGATTTGATAGGATGAGGATGAATCTTACACACTGAAAGAAACTCACTCCAAAACATAGCCCAGAGAACAATACAAATATACCAAAACTTATGGAAATCTTTAAGGAATGGAAAAAAGGGATAATAAAATGCCTAGCTGTTCTCAAAATGTATGGGCTTTCAAATAGGAGTCATTAAAATAAATGTGTGTGCATTAAGAAGTAAATGAATAAAAAGCTTTTACACAGAACAATAAACAACCAATAGAGTGGAAAGACAGCTTACAGAATGGGAAAATATTATGTCACTTATTACCTGGACACAGTGTAGTATCTAGAATATATCCTGAACTAAAAACTTTGGACCTGCACAATAAAAGATCTAATAAAAAATATGCAAGTGATATTGTAGACCCTTCTCAGAAGAAAAAACACAAATGGCCAGTAAATACATGAAGATATATTCAACATTGCTGGTGATTAAAATTCCAAATTAAAGAAATACTATAATTTCATCTTACTCTGCAAAGAATGGATATCATCAAGAAATCAAATACTAATAAATGATGATGAAGCGCTGAGGGAAAAATGAGCCCTCTATACTGTTGGTGGGAATAGAAACTAGCACAAACACATGGAAATCAGCATGGAGATTCCTCCAAAAATTGAAAATAGAAATTCCATTTCACCCAGCTATTTCCTTTTTAGGTATTGTCCTGAAATAGTTAGAAATAATATTACAGTGATACATGAATCTCCATGTTAATAGCAGCACAAGTCTTTACAGTTAAATGTTAGAAACAATGTATATGTCCATCCGCAGACAAATGGAACACTACTCTGCCAAAAAGAATGACAAACTTGAGGCATTTGTAGCAAAATGGATACACCTTGAAACCATAACATTAAGTAAAACAAATTAGATACACAAGATTAAATCTCACATGGTTTGTCTTATACAAGAAACCCAAAATATAAATAAGAAGTGAAATAAAAGATAAATAATAAAATTAGGAAGATTTTATACAAATTAGAAGGAATCAAGAGGTGGAAGGAGTAGGGTAGGAGAAGGAAGATAAGGAAGAGAGAGTGAATGAAAAAGAATGTGTTGTGTACATATTACCAGTTCCTCACAGTGAGTGTAACTGTTATGTACTGCAAACATGGAATAATAAAAATAAACAGAAATAGAATAACAAAAGGTTTGTTTTTAGTACTTTAGAAGTGCTTTCTCTTTTTTTTTGAAGGTTGTACATAAAAATTGCTTTTATTATTACAAGAGCAGTGCATTCACTGGTAGTAGAAAATGAGTGGCCTCCAGAAAAATCAGTGGTCCCTACCACTGATTTCTTAGAATATCTGTCTTAGAATATCATCTTTCTTAGAATATCATCTTTCTTAAAATATGTGTAGAAATTTAAATTCTTTAAAATAAAATCTAAGTACCTAAGAAAGTCTAAGTAAGTGGTATTGGAAGCTAGTTCACAGGAAAGACAAATTGAGTATTGGTATAAACACCTGGCTTATCGGAATCACCTGTCTCCCAAGCCTTTGAAAGCGAAAGATCAAAAATATGAATATCATTATTCATAGTTGATTTGCTGTTATGGTGAAAAGGTTGTTTTCAAAGCTTGCATGTTCTCAAGAATACAATTGTCAATAAATACATAAAAAATAAAATACTCCCTTAGGAATAATGACTTCAACTTCTCCCTCAAGGAAATCTTTGAGAAAATCTCATTATGGTGAGAAGTCACTCGGTGAATAAAGAATCAGAGCAAGGGGAATTAAAAAATAATTTAAAGCTTGACTGTTGCTGTGCAATCTTGATGGATTTGTCATCATACTGCTAATGATGACTAACATGGATAATAGAAACAGTTCTGAGTGTTTCAGTAGATATAATTGAATGTGTTTTGGAAAGATGACTAATCAAGACACATTATTAACAAAAAGAAGTAATTACTTTCCCTAGGCTAGAGAAACACAAATGGAGAATGCAAATTTATATAGCCTACTGGGTTAGCTAGCCCAAACTGGAACCAGAGTGAGTCTATTCAATGGAAACAGGAGCCATAGAACAACCAATGCCTAAGAAAAATCTCGGAGGAAAAGGGAACAGAATACACTGATTTCTCTCTTCCACTCACAAGTTCATGTTTGAATTTATTCTCATTACATGATTTTCTTTACTTTTTGGAAGTTTTCACTCTATTTTTCTTTTGGTAGCCCATATTCTTTTGGTTGTCATGAATTTTAATGAGCATAATTATCAAAATATAAAATTAGTTAATAACTTTACCCTTTTCCAAACAGCATAATTATGTTTATTTTCTCCTGGATTTAGTATACTTTTTATGTAGTTTAAGATATTTCAGCCTCCATACATCATTGCTACTATTGTTTCAGGTAGAAGTAATAATAACTGCAGCACACAGCACTGTATTCCAGATAGTCTTCCAAGTACTTTCCTATACTTTTTCTTATCTCTTTGCGATGATCACAAGGGGACAATATCATTAATATCACTATTTTTAGAAGTTGGAAACAGGTGAACTGAGGTGAATTAATTTGCTTATGGTAATACAAATTAACTGATAGCATCAGGTTTTCCATGCCAGTTACTGGTGTCAGTTTAGCTCATTGCTACTTTGCTTACGTTCTGCTTAGGAATGCTTTGCTGTGGGTTTTATCCATATATTTGCAAATTTCTTAGCTTTGTAATAGCTAACATCTAAGTATCTCCATATAAAATCATTTTTCAATCTAGAATTTATTTAATGTATATTTCCTGATAAAAGTTTTAGTTTTAGTTATTTAAAATTATATTTATTTTTCCTTCATTCTTAAAAAAGATAGTTTTTCATGGCTGCAAATTCTAAATGATCTTCAGGACATTATTCGAATTCCACTGCACCTAAACTTTCATTGTTTCAGTGAAGAAACTTGCCTCCAATCTGATTTTTATTCTTTGGTTAATAATTAGAATTTTTCTTTGTTTTAAATACTGAACTTTCTCTTTGATGCATTATGATTTCACTAGCATATGTTTCAGTGTAAATTTTTTCATTTATTTGCTTTTATTATTTATTTTTTATAGTGTACTTATCCTTAGTTAAAAATTATAGTGGTTCTTGAATACGACTTTGATATCTTTCAAGTTTTGAATTTTCAGTCATCATACCTTTAAATGATGCCTCCTTCCTATTTTCTCTCTTTTTTTCATCTGGAGTTATAAGTCTTATCTTTTCTAAGGATTTGAGTGTTTCCTTTTTACTGCTTTGAATTCTGAATATTGTCTTCAGTTTTTCATGCCGTTTAATACAGTTTCATAATTTAAGTATTCTATAGCCCAGGAATTCTTTTTATGTTTCCCTCAGTATTCTCATTCTTTATGTTTATTGTCATTTCTTATACATTTTAAAAATAAAAATGAGAGTTACAATTTATTAAAACAAAAACATTGTATTCAGTAATGATAGTAGAACAAAATGAAGGGAAACAGAATCTAGGGTTCCATTCTCAGTCCTATCACCTATTACCTGTATTTATTTTTATTTCATCCCCTTCTACTTCCTTCCTTTTCCCTCTCTCCATCTTTGTCCCTTTTTCTTTTTCAAAACATCTATCTCCCTGCTGCCAATCTTCAGTTTTATTCTTTATTAATATTTTGGGTTTCTCATAAAATAGAAACAACACAATATTCAAGCTTATAATTTATTTAACTTAATATTATGTTCTCAAAGTTTTCCTGAAAATGACCTGTTTATCCTTCTTTGTGGCAGAGTAGTACTCAACTGGGTATAAATACCACATTTTCTCTATTGATTCATGTGCTTATGTACACACAGACTGCTTCCAAGATTGGACTGTTATGAGATTTCATTTGCAATACATTTGTACTGTTGCACTTGTACCACTAAACCCAAAACCTTGAGGCTTCAAGACAAGAGCATATATTGTCAGAAATATCACTCATTAGGGAATGGTTAATTTTGTGGATTATACTTTCTTATTTCTTTTTTATATCTATGGATTTCTCTGCTCTGTTCATGTGTGCATCTGAAGAGACTGGTTATAAAATATCCTCACTCTCTTCCCTACTAAGGGCCGCTGTAGAATTGCGATGCATTGTAACATACTAAATATTGCCAAAGACCCACTTCCATTTGCTCTCAAATGGTACTGAACCTCACAGATTGCTAGGGTTTGGAATTGTGCTTTATGCTTACTACACCACAAACTACTAAAATTTGAGCAAGTTACTTGGAGTTTTTGTGGTATATTTTTTCCCTCATACAATTTACATAAAAATACAGAATGATTGTTAAGCTAAATCTATTACTACAGTTTTGCATTACTTACAATTTTATCAGTATATAGCATATAATAAGATTATATGTTATTGTCAGATGATGATGATGATTATTAGTATTCTCACTCACTTAAGGTACTACAGTATATTGGCTAATGATCTTAACCTACATGTTCTAATTGTCAATTACTTCATCTGTTGTGAGCATGTGACCTAAGCTGATGAGTCCCAAGTCTCTCTTTGCCTCTGCCCAGCTTGAGAGAATCCCATCATGATAGCAGAACACATATGTGTGAGGGCCAACAGCTGGTGGAGGCCATGCATCCTGCCATTGATTGGAAGCTGCTATAGGAAAGAATAAATACAATAAGAAGGATGAGTTTTTTCCTTTTTTTTTTGGTTATAGTTCTGATACAGAGCTGCAAACTTGCCTTCTCATCAATTATGCAAATGTTCTTAGCCTTCAAGGAATTCCTCTATTTAATGTCATATGTGACTGCCAGATGCAACCGTTCTTTACTGTATTGAAATCTTTTGTGACACAGAAGTGGGTAACAACATTTATCTTTTAGCCTTTATTTACTAATTGTATCATTCTTTTGAATACAGTGGGCCATGTGTTGTAATAGCACTTCCTAAGTACTTCACAAGTTTCTGGGTTATCTAAATCTTAAGATATTTTAACCATTAATAATGTTCAGAGATAAAAACTCTGAAACAGAGTTACTGGTACCTTGCATAAGTAAGATTCCCTTTTGTTAGAAACTTAGTGTATTTTAATGTAAAGCTGGGTAGTGGCTATCATGGGTCTTAGAGTTAAAACAATCAAGAAGACATAATAACTGTGATATTAACCTAGCACAAAATCATTACAAATAGAAATGTATTCCTAAATATACAAGATATTATTAAAATATTTGAATATAATTCATAAAATTTCACTATGCTAATTTATACATCACAGACAATAATCAACTCCATGAGAAAAGGAATTAATAGCAGCACATGTGGCCACTCAGGAAACGCATGCAAAGCAACACCTATTTCCTATAGATTTCTAGACATCTGTTTCTAAGATGTGCCCTCGCTGCTTCACTGATATATTGGTGCTTGTAATATCAGACCTCAGGAACTGTATTTTCCTGGAATTTGACAGATGTTTTATGTACTGATCCCAAAATGACCTTATTTCCCTTTCATCTAATACTTGGTTTAGTTGAAATAGTCATACTTCATTTGGATGATGACACTGTCAAACTGACAATAATTTAGAATATTTCTGTATTTGTTTCATCTTCTCCTTGATATAACAATGTAGGTCAAAACTTCCAAATAAAAATGGAATAATTTAAATAATTGAAAGTTTATAGAAATGCTATTAGCTGTTTATCATGCTTCATCATAGAGCTATACATAATTAAACTGAATGACTGATTTTTCCAAGTCACACTTGATATAAAAAATTGAAATGGGTCAAAGATGAACTTTAATGTGAGAATTTACATACAACAAATATGAACTCTGCAATGTGAAAGCCAACACTTTTATTTAAGCAAAAATATATGAAGAGCAAGTAATTCATGTGACACAAATGATTTGGAAAGTGATAGTAGACAAAGTTTAGGCTGTAGGGCTTGGGATTTAGCTCAGAGGCATAAGCCCCTGCCTGGTAAGTGTGAGGTCATGAGTTCAACCCCTGATACCAAGAAGAAGAAAAAAGAATTTAGGCTGTGGAGTCAGGCAAGTCTAAATTTCAATGCTGATACTTCATAACAGAATGACTTGGTAATTATTTAATATTACAAGTCTCATTCTTCACAATTCCATGATAAATGTTGCCTTCGAGTTATTGCTCCATTAAAGGAAATACTATTTTTAATGTTGCAACAAGTATTTGATTACTTGAGTAAAATTACAGTTCCCTGCTCTCAATTTTAAACATTAAATAAATTAGATCTCCTTTTATTCAACTTTCCAAGAAAGCACATCAACAATTAAATTTTTTTCCATACCTAATACAAATAAACGCCATTGTTGCTCTCTTAATCAAGAAGCAGCATTTGCTCTTGTGAGGCATTTATTTACATTTAATGAAAATAACATTTCTTGTAATGCATATAACACCACCCACATTTTCTTTACCAAAGGTGGTTCAAGATATTATGCTTAGCAGCACTATGAAATGTTTGTGCAAATTTTCTGTTATAAATATACCTATAAGGAAAACTGTTATTGCTCATTTCATTTTTAAGTGCTTAACAAAAGGTCTAGAGTATGGTAAACTCTCAATAAGCCTATGTAAAATCCAGAATAAGACAAAACAAACTAATAATAAAAGAAAAGAGGATGATTGGAGCATTAGAGATATAGCTGATGGCAGAAATGCATGACCAGGGCTATTTTTGAGGACAACTTAGTGATACAAAAACATGAAGAAAAAAATACTGTGATGAAAAATTCTTTGTGCAGAGCATGTTGGTAATTATTCTACTTTAAGAAAATTAACACTATTAACAGAGTCTTAGTGATTCTACTTACAATACTTATATAGATTATTTCTTTAAGTATATTATTAATCCTCATAGTAAACTACTTTTGCTTTTCTCCTTACAAATAATTATGGCTTTGTAGTATAATTTCCGATCAGAGAATGTGATGCTCCTTGACTTGCCTTTGCTTCCCAGAAATGCTTTTGCTATTCTATATCTCTTTTGGTTCAGTTTGAATTTTATGAATGTTTTCTCTAGTTCTGTGAGATACATTAATGGCATTTTGATTGGAATTGCATCAAATCTGTGTAACAGTTTTGGGAGTATGGCCATTTTCACTATGGTGGTACTTCCTATCCATGAGCAAGGGATATCTTTCTATTTTCTGGTATATTCTTCCATCTTCTTTTTCAGAGTACTGTAGTTGTCAATGTATAGATCTTTTACTTCTTTCATTTGATTGATTTGTATTTCATATTTTGGATGTGATTGTAAAGAGTGTGGTTTCCCTTATTTCTCTCTCTGTGAATTTGTTGCTCATGTACAAGAATGCTATTGATTTTTGAGTGTTGACTCAAACACTACTGAATTTGCTTATTAAATCGAGAATGCTTCTGGTGGAGTTTTTGGGGTCTTCTATGTAGAGTATCATCACGTCATCAGCACATAATGGTAGTTTAGCTTCTTCCATCCCTATCCTTATTCTTTTTATTTCTCTTTCTTGTCTAATTGCTCTGGCTATTTCCAGAACTACACTGAATAGAAGCGGTGATAGGTATTCTTGTCTTGTTCCTGATTTTAGAGCAAAAGTTTTCAGTTTTTGACCATTTAGTATGATGTTAGCTGTTGCTTTGTTATATAAGGCTTTTATCAGATTAAAATTAAGACCTGTATTTCAATTTTCTGAAGTTTTTTTTTTTTTAATCACGAATGGATGTTGGACTTTGTCAAATGCTTTTTCAGCATTTACTGAGATGATTATGTGATTTTTGTCTTTGATTCTCTTACTGAGGTGTATTACATTTATTGATTTGCATATGTTGAACAATCCCTGCATCCCTGGGATGAGTCTTACTTGGTCATGGTGTATAATGTTCTTGATAATTTGCTGCATTCTGCTTAATAGTATCTTATTGAGGATTTTTGCCTCTGTGTTCATTAGGGAGATTGCTAAATGGGTAAATAAGATCCAAAATGTAAATAAGTAGTACAAATAGGGAAGAAAATGTCCAAAAGAAAAGAAAAGCTGTGATTGGAAGATAGGAAAAAAATTAAGGGAAAAGGAAAAAAAGAGTATATATATATATATATATATATGTAAAATCTTGTTATATATATTTAAGATAGTTACATAGCTAGTATCTCTTAGTTCATTGAAAAGAAATGTTTGTGCTGATATTGTTTGAACAATAGTTCATGCCTGTATTTTGTACTCTGAATAGCTCTTATGAATATAACAATATATATGTATTAATTATTAATCTCCTTCTAGTCTGTTTTGAAGATTTTTTGTTGTTATTTTTAATTTTTTTCTCTTTGAAATAAAAAATAATTATGATGCACAGACAATACTCACAAGAATTACATTTTCTGATGTTGCTTCATGACAGATATAATCTTAGCTTTGTCTTTTTTGTGTCGTCGAGATGTTTTCTGTCTACCAATCCTTTGAACTAAACACACAGAGCAAGCAATGATACTCTTTGTGGTTGATTTTAAAGATTCAGTTTAGTTTAAGCAATGCTTACCCAGTTTTTGGTGGGTTCCTTTTACTATATGATTACAGCTACAAGAGCTACTTAACCCATTATGACCTCATAATTAAGAGTTAGCACTCTATATTTTATTCATATACTGCTTAACTTTCCATTGTATGTTGAAACTATAAACTTATTTAAGGTGTTGTAGAGCTAATAGATTTTAGCCTTTTAAAGAAACATTATACATTATAACTAAAAAACAGCCCCACCTTATTTTCTATGCTCTACTTTGCAGAATGGAAACCACAGCAATAATGAACTGGAAAGGTAAATAAAATTAGAACAGTAAGAGTATCTCTTAGTTACAGCTATCAGCACGTTTTATTAAGCCTTCATACACCACATTGAGATAGGATTTTTAAACGTTTGTAGCTATGTTTGCCAAAAGCTAATTAACAGGATTAAGCAGCACAGTTTCTTTTTTCCCACTGGGCAAACTAAAACATTTAGAAAGATACCTCATATCTAATCTTAAATTAGTCTTGTGCTACTATGTTTATGTCTGAATTTTAAAAGTGTTTAAAATATATCAACAGAGTGAAAGCTATGGCAATCCCCTAAATGACTATTGATAACAAAATAATGAAAAAGCAAATATACATTCTCAGAGTAAGAAACAGAATTTTTGTGAAAGTTGATGTTTTAAGAATAATTTCTAAAACTTTATTATGTGAAATATGTCCAAATTTAACTACTATATCTGAATTCTTTATCTTCATAAATGTATTCACTAAATTGACCCTGTGAAGTGCTATTTATCATGTTGCTATAGCTTAAAAATAATAAAAATATCACAATCTTTGATAATGCATTGGATGCTACTACTCTGTTTTTATAAGTGTTTTAACATGTAACTCCACATGTCAGTAATAGGTGTAAGAAGAAAAATCAAAGAAATGAAAGGAAATATTTCAAATTAAAGTTTCCATTGTTTTTGAAATTTAGGACATTATGACTATCCTATATTATGGCAAAATATACTCAAATCTCATTATCTATACAAGTATAACTGTTAACTGGAAACATTCATAGTAGCTATTGTAAGTCTTATAAGAAATTATTCTATGTTATTTGAAATGAGTACGCCTTTTTGACTTTACAAAAGATCTGTTGAGAGTATACTAAATGCACATTTACTAAAGTAACTTAAAGTATAAACTCACACCTTATTCATTAGTAATCAAAATTAACTTGTTATAAACTATTGTGTTTTTATGCATTTAAAATCAGTTTTGTCTTTATTGAATCCTTCCTATATATTTTTTAAATTCAATATAAAAAATAATGAATAATTGTTTACTTCAAGTTTTCTTCACTTTGGCACTACTGACATTTGGCTTTGCTATGGGGGATATTCTGTGTATTGTAAAGTATTTATCTGCATCTTTGGCCACTATTAGTTGCCAGTAGCATCATCCTTGAACTATAAAAAATATCTGTAAATATTTGCAAAGTTGTTGCAGAGGAAAAACAAGTAAATCACCCTTACTCTTCATTGACAGCTAAAAATGTACATGATTGTCTGATGATATAAAATGATAAGAAATCCTAATGTATCTAAATAATACACAATTTAAATCTGCCAACACTTATGTAAAATTGAATAATGTAAAGCAAAGTAGCAGAAAGTACCAAAGTGTAGGTATGGAATGTTTTATTAAATAATGTTTTTATTTTGAAATTCATATATATCATGAAAAGTACTGATTTCAAGACTGTTTAAATGAAAATGGATATAATTTGTACAGCTTGAAATATAAAGTTAGATAAACTTGTATATTTAAGTTACACAGTTTGATCTTTTTGCAATTTATACACTTATAAAATCATTACCATCATTAGAATATTGAATTTATGCATTATATTGGAAGGTTTTCTTATTTCTCTTTGTTTTCTAGCCTTCTTTCAATCCTCCATCACACTATTATTGATTTGCTTTGTGTAGATGTAATTTGAATTTTCTGTTGAGTCTTCTGATTCATGCGTATGGCACTTTCATTCAGACATTCTTTCATTTATCTTGGCAATACCTGATATTTTCAGTGTAAAAGCTTAGATTTTGTTACTACTGATCCTCATGTCAGCTTGATTGCATTAAGAAACATCTAACAGATGGCACTATCCAATAGACTTGTTGCCTGGATAGAATATAAAAGAAACAAAAAGGAAGTTGGTCCACATTTTTTTGGAAGTTCCATCCTGCTTCAGTGGGTGCATCTTTTTCCTACAGTCAGTTTTGGACACTGAGTTATAGCTTCTTCAAACTATTCATATATTAACTAACCATCTGAAACTCATCTATGTTATTGTTAAATAGATTGAGTTAAATTTTTACTTAAAGAAACCAACAATTGGAAGTAAAAAGAATAATTTTATCTTTTTCTTTATAATCTTAGTGTAGTTTATTCCCTTTATCTTGATTTATTTTGTCAAAGAGAAGATAAATCAGAAAAAAAATAGGCATGGTATTTTACCATCAAAAAACACTACAAACTAGAAGAATATGTGGCAACAGCTTTAAAAGGCTGAAAGAAAAAATTAATCTGAAATTCCTTATCCAAAAAAATTTTTTTTCAAAACTGGAGGTAAGTTACTTTTACAGATATTCAAAATTTAAAAACTCATCATCACCAATTTTGAACTAGAAGAAATATTAAAGGAAGTCTTTGAAGTAGAAGAAAATGATATCAGATGAAAATATGAATTTACACAAATATATAACACTAGAAATAATGCTTGCATGGATAAATATGAAACTTTCTAAAGTTAATACTGGCCATCAGAAAAAGTTCAAATTCTGCTTTTTGAGAGGAAGATGAAAGCCTATCTTCAATCCTGAAACACTTCAATAGGAACACTCACTTTCAATTTTTCCAAGCTATCCTCTCATAAGACCCAGTACATAGGGAAATGTTTGTAAACTGGAGATTCCCCTAAGAGATTGGTTTTACTGCAAGAATCTGAATGGGTGATACAGTTCTCCCTAAGTGTTATGGTTTCAATCTGGATGTCCCTCCAAAGCTTCATACAGTCGGGGAGGTGGGCTTCTGGAGTTTGTGAATGACTTATAGTCCAACACTGGGATTATAGGTATGAGTGCTCCACCCAAGTGGATATTGGTACATACAATATAAGGTACATAAAGAGTCTTATCTGTGTGCTTCTTTCCTTTGGCTTTTCTTGCTTGTGCTGTTTTCTGCTGCCATGAACAGTTGCCCTCTACCATGTGCCACTCTACCTTGAGCTAGCTGATTATGGACTGAAACCTCCACAAACTGTGAGCTAAATAAACCCTTCATTCTTTCACTTGGGTTTAGGGTATTTTGTCCCAGCAATGAGACAAAAGTAACTAAGACACTAAGGAACACATGTTAATTTCTTAACATGAAGAGAAGACAGTGTTAGTCAAGCAAACTGCAATATGTACCATCCAATTTGACAAATGGATCATAGGCTATTTCTTACCATACTAGTCAGAGAGTCTACATTATCCTTCTTCAAAATGGGAATGTGGGAATGTTGAGAGAGAGAGAGCAATCCAATTCAGTGGAGAAGCAAATTAATATCTTTGTTACAAAGGAATGTGCATTATAACTATGTTAGAAAGGTAATGCTATATTTCAATTTGAAATGCCTACCAATAAAGGCTTTGTTCCCAGGGTGGTACTACTGCAAGCTGGTGAATCTTTAGGAGATGGGGCTGAACTGAAGGTCTTTGAGGGGATGCCATTGGGGATAGTGGTCCTCCATCACTTCCTCTTCCTCACATCACTTCCCAGCACAGGGGTGAGCAGTTTCATACTGCTCACTCCTGTCATTATGAGCTTCTTGTCTTATGTCCAAATGCAGTGGAACTAATGGATCATGCATGGCAATATCCAGAACTGTAACTCAAAATAAATTTTTTTTGCCTTACAATTTTAGTATCTCAGTATTTGTTATTGTGACAGAAAACTGTTTAAACATAGGTAACAAGTTCTAAACTCCAAGATCCTCTGGTTTGGAACAACTTGTCTTTGCCAGAGAGTTTAGTAAGTAAAATCATTAGTTACAATGTGCAGCTAAAAGGAACTATTAAAACTGTGAGTCTGCAGAGAAAGAAAATGGGCTTCAGTCATGGCCTCTTGAGTCCATCTTGGCGTATGACTTTGAGTTCAACTGTGTCATCCATAAAGAATTTTTCTTAAGGCCTGATCTCTCTGCCAAGCATAACTTCTGGTCTGGAGACATAAGGTTCCCTTCTCAAAGGTACAAAGTATCCTGTGGACTGCAGGAGACCCTCAGTGTTCTGTATAAAATGGAGTCTTCTGTTTCACTCAGCCTTCAAGATAAAGGTGGCTAGAAACTTACAAGAGAAAAAGGAAGACATATGCTGAAAAGAGAGAGGAGGGAAAAAGAGGCCCCAACAAAGGTAAAAGTATTCTGAATGGTCCTGGGAATGTTTTAGTGAAAGATGTTCAGGAGATGTGACTGTGGAGGTCTAAAGAAAACGTGTGGTGAGCCGTGAAAAAGATGACAGGAAAATGGTGACTTAGATAAAGAGAAACAAACAAAAAGTAACACTGTTTCACACCAACATGGCCATCACCCAGTAAGAATGAATCAGAAACAGAAAAAAATAGGGAAAGGAAGGCGGAAAAGCAGAGAAAAGCAGCAAAGGTAGCTGGCAAAGGGTTTGGCCTGGTAGACCAGTAAAAGCTTCAAATCCCACAAGGGAAAGATGTTTGGTTAGAAGGTATATATTGATTCCAGTTCCTGCTGTGAGAAAATTATTTGTTTTCACATTTTAACTTCATGTTTTTTCTTCTATTTAACCCAGTGTGGCTCTCAAATTTTCTTTAATGAATGAAAGCTACATTGATGTTCTACTTGGATGCTGCCCAGTATCCAGGTATTGTCAGACAACAAATCCTGCAAAGTATTAACGTGGTAATTGTTTGTCCTTACAGGTTGGTAATTAATATCTGTAAAGATAAAACAAATGATATGCTAATAAGTTTGAACTCACCTAAAAAAAGGTATTATGTGGTCATATCACTTAATATATTGGTAAATCCCAAAAACAATACTTTTTTTGGAATTTTGATTTTCTATAATTCAAAATAAAAGATATTTCATGTGAAAAAAGTATACTTGAATTTGCTAAACCACTTCCAGTCTACCTTGTTAGTTTATGACCCATTCAAAAGGTGGTTTTATATGTGTCAGCCAACATAAATAACCAAATAGAGGAGGTATACACTGTATTCAATGGAGTCCAATAAATTTCACACCTTCATTTTGGTACCAGAAGCCAAATACAGTTTTTCCTCAACTTCTAGAGATAATCTCTAAATTTTATTCATTGAAGAAATTTCCAGACATTTTAGTGTGTCACTGCTCTCTGAGAGCAAGTTGTAATCTCTGCAAAGTGGGAATCTTTGTGTCAGAGGTTTCTGATTTGCCCAGCAGAAGGACACCATCAGTACTGCTAAAAAGTTAAAGAGCAGAGCTACAAGGTCCCCTGACGCCCAGCTGTGCATGGCAAAGAAGCAGTTTCTGCTCCAATGCCCAACAACAAGAAGCCTCAGCACACAAGGGACAGAAAAACTCAACCATGTTGAAGTCATTTTAGAGGCAAAAGGACAGTACCCTGACTAACCCAAAAGACCTCACTTATGGACCACATTTATTTCTTTTCTCCACTATGAACACTGATCACATTTTATCAGTGTGGTCTCCTTCCATAGAACCAGCTAGGATTGTGATTTTTTCCCCTGGGTATAATAAAAATAGAAAAATTTTATTTTTCCCTTCTTCCCTATAGTATTAAAAAGGTGCGTATATACTTGAGTACTCACTCAGTTGACCCCTTAATCCTTCAATTATAGAACTTATTTACTTTACTTTTAATATATTTGCTGGCATATTTTGGTTCATATTTCCTTTCCATCTTTTTTTTTCTTTTTGAGACAAGCTCTCACTGTGTAGTTCAGGCTGACCTTAAACTCATGGCAATCTTCCTGCCTCAGCCTCCCAAAGGCTAAGATTATGAGTGCGCCACCATCCCCATCTCTTATCGTAATTTGCTTTTCATTTAATTCATCTGTCCCTTTTATTTTTTGCCTTGTTTATAATAATATTTTATTACTCCATTTTGCTCTATTAAAATGTTAAACCTGCTTTTGCTTGTCATGCAGGAATAATTATAATAATTGCAGTATACATTTTGACACAATGAAATCTAAAAGACCATTACTATTTTTATGACTCCCCATATTATGCTAAAAACTTGGAATACTTTAATTCTATTTACTGCCTCCATGTTTTTGTAAAATTACTGCCAGGCATTTTAAACCAATTGCTATTTAAATTAATAGGACTTACCATTTTTTGTTAAATCATTAAGATATTATGATTCATTATTAATTTTCTCAGCATTCATTTATATACACCTGTATGCTTACTTTTAAATGTATTTCATTTTACTTCAGTTATGTTTTTCCTCTAAGATATATATTTTCTTCTGCCTGATGATAATATCTACATTTTCCTTCACTTTTGAAGGATTTTCTACTGCTCACTAGGTCAGACATTAGCAGTTACTGTATTTCAGCACTTTACATCATCCTATTATCTCATGATTTCCAGTGTTCCTCCTGCGAAGTCAGCTTCATGGCTTTAGGTCACACTATTCCTTTGAAGGTAGTATTTCTTTTTTTCATGTCACTTTGCAATTTTTACCATCTTTGCTTTTGTTTGGCCTTATTAGAATGTAATATTGTCTCCGTATCTATCTTGTCTTTGTGGCAGAATGTATTTAATCAGTTTGGATTTTGTTTGTATCTGTTTTTCAAAATTCTTGTTTTTATATCTAACAATGTTGTCCCTTGCCTTATTTCCCTTCTTTTGGAATTCAATTTCAATGCCTCACAGAGCTCCCACACCTGTTCTTATTAATTATTTCACCTCACTCAGCTTTAGATTTCATAGCAGCATATCAATTTCAATGACCTTGTCTTCTGTTACCTTCATTCTCCTTATACCATTGTTTGATAACTTATTCTGAGTAACAAGTCTTTCTTTCCTTATATAGATATTGATTCTCTGCTGAAATCTTCCTCATCTTCAATTCATTGTTTTACTTTAATATTTTTATGGTCAAATGATTTTTATTTTATTATTAGAACATATTTGCAGTACATAATGTTTAAATTTCTCTAATTTGCTAATTATTGTTGCTTTTGAGTTCTTGTCAGTTAACTTCAGTGTAACAATCATCCAGGAGTCTGTTTCTATTATGTTATTTCTTATTTTAAATTTTATTATGAAATTGTGGCCAAGCAATTTTTATTAAATGCTAGTTATTCTGTCATGAAAAGCGTCCTAGCAGCTTAAGATGATGAGATATTCCTGCAGACACTTTGAGTACTCTGAGACACATACGCGTGATTTTCATGCCTGACCACAGGCAGATGCAAAGATTTCACCTACTAGAACTCAAACGGGAAAAAACTGCCTTTCTAACACCACACAAGAGGCCACCAGTGTCTTAAAGGGTTTGGTCCCTTTAAGTCTTGGTGCCTTCGATGTCAGCTCTTTTTTTCTGAGGCCTTGGACCTCTTCAGTTCCCTCTGTAGAAATCTCTTTATAGGAGGAGGAGAAGGAAACTTCAAAGACACTACTCTGTACTCCTCTGACGCAGAACTTTTCCCCTCCCAGCTCTTTCTCCTTTCTCAGTAGCAGACCTCAGGTTCCATAACACTGAGTCCTTTTGCGAGGAGTTTTCTCTGCAATGAGACATCCTCTAAACAAGAGCTTCTCCTCTTACCCCTGGACTAGTCCCCATTCCCCAGAGAAGAATGGAAAAGGGAAGGTCAGCCTCTTTCCTGGATTTACCCTCTTGTTTCTCTTATTTGCACCATCTCTTTAAATGAGTAAGGCATTAACCCTTCCATTTTTTGACTGTTGCTGTATTGCCTTGTGTTTTAATATTAACCTTGAAATCAGAGTCAGTTCAACATTGTTTCCCTAGGTCAGCAGAGTTCCTAACAATTTGTTTTCAGTGCTCACTTCTTGGAGCCTTAGCCTAGTACTTCTTGTCTCATTAGCTCTTGACTGCCACTAAACATTTTGCTTCTGTATTTTTATGTATTTTAAAGATTTTTTTTAAAGCAGAAGTGCTGCTCTCTTGCTTTCTAATCAATCCTACACAGAAGTGTAATTTCCACCCACAGTCTTTCAATTAAACACCTTGCGAGTTCCACTTGACACTTCTGATTACACTTCATCAGCCAAATTTAGTTGTTGTTTGGTTGCTAAAACTAGCATCAACTGCTTTTGAGAAACACATAGTACATTTTCTGAGAACATTGGCATACTATGTTTTGTTGATAAGGATAAAGGCAAAATGGTTATTGAGACACAAAACTAGTAGCATCTTTAACACATACACATTGATGCTCTGGGGCCATGTTGCCTTTTGCACCTGCTTCTTTTCAATCTATCTGTATAAATGACACTGACTAAATTCGTTATGCAAGATACACTGAGTTTCTGTGTACGATGTATGTGCCTGCAGCCGGAAGTATAGCCAGAGGTTAGAGGGTTGTGAATTATCAACACTAGTGACTAGTGTACATTTTTCTAGAGTATGTTTCTTTACCATGCACACACACACACACACACACACACACACACACACACACAGGACAAGGGTAACACTGTAGTGATAGGTACAGCCATTCGATTATGTTAGTTATTTTGTAAAGTATACATGCATCAAATCATCACATTGTATACCTTTTAATAACATTGGACAATTGTGTAAGTATGCACAATTTTATTTGTCAAGTATACTTCAATTGATCTAGGAAAAATAAATAAAATATAGATATAAAACATCAAAATAAAAAAATGTGTTCATGGGACAGACCAGATATGACTTTCAAATTACAAATACACTACAATTAAGTCAAGTCATTAAATTCTTTAATCTTAGAAATATTATGTAGTTGAATGTTTCAATTTCTAATGTGTTCCTGAAATATTGTAACTTTGATTTTTTAAAATTGATTTTCCTTTATCATAGTTCTCAAAAAAATTGATAAAATTTTTTTTCATTGAACTCTCAATTTCAGTTACTTAATTTTCCATTTATATACATTGCAACTTATTTTTTAACTTATATACCTTGCTAGATAGAAAATAAATTAAATAATATTAAATATATATAAATAAAACATTATTTAATATTTGTTCTCTCAGGAAGCAAGGTATATACATATAACTAATACTTATTAATGTTTATGACCAATATATACATATGACTTGTGCATTTTACAATTGTGAATTTTAATATGAGTTTGTGTGTTTATACATATACATATATATATATATATCAATGTGCATATATATATATATATACATGAACACACACACATTGATAAGTTGGTTAATAAAATAGTATTACTTACAATATCCTCCTTACTTTTAACCAATATACTTACAAAATGCATCATAAATAACTACCAAATATGATTATCATATCTATGAATTCAAATTTATCATTTCTTTGTTTTCAATTACCTCTCTCAAACATTTTGAAATGTGCAATGCATTATTACTAGCTATAGCTGCCTTCCTGTGCAGCAGAATCTCAGAACTTATTCCTCCTAACTGTAAATGTCTGTCCATTTCCCATCCTGTTTGCAGCACCAACATCTGCTAACCACCACTAAATTTCTACCTCTTTTTCTCTTTTTTAGATTCCACATATGAGTGAAATCATAACTATAGATTAACATAAAGTTATTAAACAAGTATTGATGAACAGAATAAAGAAGTATTAAACAAGCACTATAGAACATAAATGGAAATAAAAGAAATAAAAATCAAGGTGTCACACTGCAGTAACTTTAGCAAGTAAGCACCAACAGATATCATGATAGTCCTGGAGAGGAAAAGGCAAGGTGGGAACTTTAAAAGTTCGCCAGAGGGTTCTGCAGAGCAGGGACTCAGAGATGTCAGGAAATGACTTACTGAAATTCTATGTATCCAGCAGAAGCTTAGAGAAGAAACCCTGCAGAGCTAGGACTGAGACTTAAAAGGAGAGTGGGCCCTAATTGGAGCAGATGTTCCTAATGAAGTGTAATGAGGTGATTCTTAAAGTGATGAGAAAACTACCAAAATGCCAGTGTCTGGGGAAGGAGCACCCAGAAGGGTTCCTCTGTGAGACAGAAAACAAACAGCAGCAAACACTTTACTCAGCCTACAGTTCTCCTTCTACCATTCCCTACCAGTGTGATTACAGCCCTGAGGCAAAAGAGAAACATAGTTTGCAGCGTCATAGAGTCGATGAGGTAGGGGTCTAAAAAGAGAATACAGCTAAATATCTTGAATAAAGAGAAACATAGGACACCAAATGAGGATTTTCTACTTACTAATCATAGCTCATTATCCACTCTATTAGACTCTATTTTGATGCAGAGTATTATTAATATATCAAGAACACTACAGTGAATGTTTAAATGAAAAAATAATTTCAGAAAACTTTACATTACTATCATTCCCTTAAAAAAAAAAAACCACTCCTCTTCACTTTGAACACGCTTCTATCGTTGTTGTCCCTTTTTGAAGCAGTTCTGGGGGTCTTTCATGAGTAGACGTTCTCAAGAGGTATTATTAAAACTACAGTGACTATCCTGGTCAAATGCCATCCAGTGGAAAGGTAGGCTCCTACTAACATTGGTTTGTCCTTATCCACCTTGTCCATCAGATCTGGCACCATGGGACTTCTGACTCGTTCCCTAGGTCATAGTGACTATGAAAGGTAAACATTCTGAACTGAGTAAGACTATTGGGCAGCTGTGACAGTTCAACGAAAGACACTAGTGAAAGAGGATTTCCAGAGCTGCCTCATGAAAATGACAAAGAATGACTGGATAAGTGTGCTTGAAGCAAGGGGGACTGGTGGCAATGTGTCTTTTACTGTAACTTTGAGAAGTTTAAAACTTAACCATAGTGCTTTGTTATACCTCATAATTATAGAAAAATAAAGTGAATTTAAAATCATGTCTCTTAATCATCAAATGGGTATCTACTCTCATTATGAAAAACAGATTTAAAAAGACAAAAATGCAAATATACATAAAAATGAAAATAACTGAATACATAAAACCTGGATTGTCTGAGAGTATCAATCTCAAAAATGAAGCTTTGGTTTGAAAAAAGGCTTCTTTGTAAATATATGTATGTTCTTGATGAGAAATTGTGTACATGTGAAATATTTTTAATATGCACTAGGGAAAATAAAATAATTTTGATTGACATTTGGACTGAATAAAGATACATTATCTTACCTGAAATTAGCTTAAATTTTCTCTGGCCTCTGGCATAGGTGCTTAAGAAGTGAGCTACACATTTGAATGGAGAGAAGTAAGGGTGACATTTGGCTGATGCAGGAATACATTTTGGTAGCATTCCACCTCTCAACAAGGAGAATGTTAAGAAAAAAATATACATGAACTGAAAATGTAACTTTGGTTGTCATAGGCAAACTTTTCCTTCCAAGGGGAAGAAAGAGCAAGCATAAGAAACACATGGAATAAAAGATGCATGATCTAAAGTACACACAAGAGAAATTTAAACATAACATCAACACATGCTATACCCAACTAATCAGGCCGGTTACCATCCCCAAAGTACTCAATGTCCCTCAATTAATTCTTATTTTCTTCCAAGCACGGTTTCTGCAGACTGGGTTCCCTTCCAGCTGGCAACAAACAAGCAAAAACTGTTAAGAACAAAGAATAAAAAGAGTAATTTTGAGTAATTCCAGTGAGACATAGCAGTGTGTATCATTCCTCTTCGGATCCATTTAGAAACTTTATCTGGTTGGAAAACTACTTTGTTGGCTAAATTGTAGAATATATGGAAATCATAAATACAATGTTTTGTTTTAACTTGTCATTCTCTGCAGAATTTGAGACTAAAATTTTGTAATTATATCTATAAATCTACTTTTTTGTGAATATTTAACATTTTAAAAATGATTTCAGTTATAAGTATCCATTGATGGACTATTTGTATTGCTGCTTAACACATCTAGGTGATCAGCTACATTAGGCAATCACCTATGTGACAGAACACTTGAAAAATATGTGACATAAATCAATTTAAAGGAAGAAAGATTTATTAGAGTGATGATTTCAATCCATGGTCATCTGGTTACCTTGCTTTGGACCCAGTCATTTCTCTAGGCTTAAAAGTTCTCTGGGGAATATGACAATACATGAGTCTTTGGGCGAATACTTCATGTTTAAACCAAAATGTTACCCTAATTTAACAGTTGCCCACATTTGATTTTTCTTTTTTTTTTGGGGGGGGCTTATTGATTATAAACAAATCATGCCAGCTACCCTAAGAGGTTTATATTATATGATAGCAGTATATTATTCTACCATTTAAAAATCAGCAGCAATATGAGTTTTAAGAGGGAGACTTTGATGAGATAAATAGCAAAGTAACAAAGCCAGCAATGCACAAATGATAGAGAAAAGTTCTCATTATTTAAGAAAAGTGTGATGGGGCCGGGGATATGGCTCAGCACACAGCACCTTCCTGGCAAGCGCAAAGTCGCGATTCCTGGCACACACACACACACACACACACACACACACACACACGGAAGCAAGGAAAGAAGGAAAGTGCAATGGTTAAACAAACAAACACACAAAAACACAATAAAATGAAGGGGAAAAGATGAAGGCAGCTGACTCTATTGCTATTACCACAATGCATTTTTCCTCAATTTTGAGGGTTGAAAAAAGCAAACCTATTTTCGCAAATCACGTACTAGACAGCTATTTTTTAAATTTGAGAACTTTTTGTGGTCTAATATTGATAAATTTTTATAAATATTCAAGAGGCTAGAGGAGGAAAACATCTGTTTTTGGTTTTTTTTAATTTTAAGTATAGAACTTTATACATCCAGAGAGTTTCTCTTCTAACCTTTATTTTTCAGAGTATCTGTTCTATGCTTTATCTGTCAATAACTATAGATAGAGGCAAATGTGTCGAACCTCATATGGTTTTAGATTACTTTAGAAATGTAAACTTTAGTTTCAATCTAATCTGATATTAAATTTTATTAATATTTAATTAGGTATTTGGGGCTTTTTTCTTTCATAATTCTCCCTTTTCAATCCAAGTTCTTTATTTTTTTGTTACAATTCTATATTTATTTTCCTTACTACTACAATCCTTCTGAAGTTTCATTTCTCTCTTTTTTGTCATTTCTATTTCTATTTCAATTCTACCCATCAACTTTCAGTTATAACCTCAATTTTTAAAAATCTTTTTCTGCTTTCCTCTGGAAGTTTTCTTAAGTATTATCTGATGTCCTAATATATTCTTCTGATCTGTATGTATTCTATTTATATTTGTGCTGGTTACTTAAACTACTACTATTTTTATTCCATAGTTCTACTGTTTTTATCATGTGCCTCTGTTTTTGTGTCAGACTGTCAATGTTTTCTCTGTCTTTTTTGATGTGAAGTGTTTGCTAGGCTGATTTTAATTTCTTGGCCTTTTTCTTGTAATAGTCATGGTCTGGATGGTTTAGCGTACACAAGATATATCTCTTTTAAAATTATTATGTCCCCACACTTTCCCATTATTTAGGTCTCTGACTTCATTTTCCCTGGAGAGTTACTGGTTTTTCTATCAGAAGATATGACACCAGTTCCAGTTAGCATTAATGAGCTCAAGAAATGGATAGTAGACGAGGCAGGTTTTGAACGCAAGCCCCAGAGAGCATTGTCAATACCTCCCAACTGCACAAAGCAACTTCTTAAGTTTTCATCGTCTTGAAGGAGACGCAATATTAGGCAGTATTAGAAGGGGATGCACTACAGGCAACAGTGCAAAGTGTCTCTGATAGATGAGGAGGTGCAGGTGGAGAGTGGCTTCCTGATGTGAATTAGCACCTAGGATTTTTCAGTTCTTCTCAAGCATGAAACTTCTTCCCCACACTGAATTTACTCCCAAACACTCCTAGAATAGAAGTGAAGTTTCTACAAATGTGAATGTGGTCTACTTGGCCCAAAACAAAACTAGAAGAGGTTTAGAGGAAATTCCTTTATCAGCATGAGATACAAGCTTTTAAAAGCAGAACATGACAACAGAATGAGAAGATTACTCAGCTAAAGCTAGGTATTTGCCTTTTTTACATACAATGCAATGGAAATTTCTAGTTAAAGGTTGTTTTGTAGTTTCTGACTGTGTGATAGTCAGGGATTGTGAGGAGAACAATTAGAATCAGTACACAGAATTTATAATATTATTTTATTATGGTCACCCAGAGTTAAACAAACAAAGCACAGGAAATCTGTCCACAACACTAAAGATACAGAATATTAAGCCAAGGGCCTGGATCCCAAAGCATTGTCCTGCATGAGTCCAGATGAAAACCTAGAACCCATGATAATGCCTCCCATAAGTCCAACTGGAGGTCTAGAGCCCACAAGAAGGACTCACACCAGTCTGTTTTATGGATCTGTGCTGGGAAGACCCAAAGGTCAGCGGTAGAAGCCAGAAAGTCTATGCCAGTGGGGTGAAGGAGCTGTGCTAGTAGGCTGAGGGTTCTACACTGGAGCCAAGAAGTCACGCTCAAAACAAGGATCAGGGCTGCCCTGAAAAGCACCACAGCCAGCCTCAGGGACACAGAGGTCCAGAAATCCTCTGATGATAAGAACAGATTCCTGGAGATTAAACAGCACACATCTTCCCCTCCGGAGCCAGGAAACAATGCTCGATGCAAGGAATCAGAGATCCCCAAAGCGAACCACAGCCGCTCTCACCAACAAGGTCCTGAACTCCTCTGATGACCATGGTCAAACTCACAGTGGGGAAACTAGTCATGATGAGCTCCTTCAGGAGAACCAACAGCTCAAACAGCAACACTTAGAGAAACCCACAATGCCTGGCTCTTTTTCACCATGTCTCTATGCCGGCAACTTTCCTCAGGTCGACCATCTACACTTAGCACCATGCTGATTTAATTCAGCTGGTGTTAAGTTGACCACTGGTTTTTTAATCCATAACCGACTGTGTGAGCTTTCATTTCATTTTACCAGTTGCTTTGAGCTGGGTTTTATTTTACTTACATAGGAACTTCAGTTAGTTGAGTGGTCTTAGCCTAAGGACCTTCTGATTAATTAGTTTAACATCTTCTGGAAATTTTTTTACTTATGCCTAATATACTTATAAGTCTAATTATAAAACTGGACTATATTACACACAGATTTTTGAAACTTGCTTTATGATTCATACATTATGAAAACACTCCGTGGAATTTAAACATTCTTTTCAAAAATAAATGTTTATAGTGTGATACTATCCCATTATATTGACATAGAAAATTCACTTTTATAGACTTTATAGATTTCATAGTGGGAATTTTAGATATTTTTTAGGTAGTTATCACACACATCATTATTAAAATCATCTTTTTTATATAAGTTATTTTGCATCTGCATGTTGCATGCTGGGGAAATTTATTTTTCCTTTTGAAATATTCTTCAGTGGTTCAGTGTGTAAGTATGGTGTGATGCAACTTCACATGCGTGTACCTCTGTGTATTTACTACACTTTGAAAAATACATATTTATATTTTGTGTCAATTATTTATTGATGCATTTTGAGAAAATGCATGAGTTTAAATTTTGCCTATATCTTTTTTTCCTCTACATTTTCTTCAACTTTAGGGCTTTTCTTAAAATCTTAAAATTTTGACACACAAATTAGTAGATAATTATCATTGCTATTAGTTGTTTAAAAATTGCACTTAGGAGTCACTTCTTTCCTAGAAAAAAATAAAGTAATTGTATGTTTTATCACTGTGTTACCTGATTTTCAATAGTAGCTTATGAATTTGTTTCAATACTGGTTTAGTAAATAATGTTAGCACCAAATCTGAATGACTCAGTGTTTGGAAGAGGGAACTAAAAACTTCTAGAAATGTCTTATCCTCTCTAAATCAAGTAAAGGGATTTGTTGACATCTAAATTTTAAATACAAAAAAGAAATTGGCAAGCTCCTTCACTTCCTAACATTTCTTTTAAAAATCTACCAATTTTACATATAATTTAAAATCTGTGGTTAACCAGCTGTCACTTTTACAACTGACTAAAAATAAATGAAATAATATGAAGCACAGGAAAAGAACAACACAGCCAATCCTTGAAATGCAGAAGTCATTGCCAGAATTTGATGCAATTTTCTCTATGTGGCAGGATTACATTCTGTCATGCAAAAATTAAGTATTTAAAATAATTTGAATTAATCTCAAAGGAAGTTATATTTATTGGCTCTATAGTTAAAGAGTAGATGCATAAAACCAAGTAAATGTTTTAGAGCACAGGGAAGTGATATGAGATCACATCAAAAGTGTATATGCCTACCAGTATAAAAATTCCAAAGAAGTCTCAGTAATAAGATTAAAAACAATTCACAAAAGTATATTTGATTAATAAAGATTTAAAAAGATGATATGACAATGTCTGAAAAAGAGTTTCAGAAGTCTAAAGAAATTATCCATCAAATTCAATCAAGATTTATGGAACTATTTCTACATTTTGTTTACATAAGAAAAGAAATGGAAAAATAGTCCTTTTAGGAAACTGTCATATGTATCCTGCCATCTTTATCCCAAATTGTTTTGTTTGCTGAGGTAGGCACAGAGCTGTCCTATTCACTATTGTAGAGCAGATGTCCATAGAAGTTAAAAGTTGAAGACAGTATCTCCACGCATGACACAGTAAACACAGAAACAGGCTGTTCTTTGAATCACATTAAGCTTACTGAAAGAAAACAAGAAAGAAAGAAAGAAAGAAAGAAAGAAAGAAAGAGAGAGAGAGAGAGAGAGAGAGAGAGAGAGAGAGAAAGAAAGAAAGAAAGAAAGAAAGAAAGAAAGAAAGAAAGAAAGAAAGAAAGAAAGAAAGAAAGAAAAAAAGAAAACGAGAAAGAAAGAAACCACTCTCTGAAACCTCAGCTGCTTTAGAAACTTGTTCTAACTCATTGTAAAGTGAATTTGGCTGAAGTTATCTTGAAAATTGGCTATCAACACCTTCATTCCCACATGAGATCACTGATTGTACTTTTTGCACCAAAAGCAAGGTTCTTGTAAAGATTCCAACTTTTTCTTTAAAGGCAAATTTAAATTTGGAAATACATATCCATTGTATCTACCAAGAACAGGGCTTCCAAGTAAAGCATACTGTAAACCTCTAGAGACCTCATGATACACTAGAATTGTCTCTTTTACTTGCTAGTTAAATAGTAAATGAAGTTCTAACTGACTTTTAGTGTCATTAACAGTTATAAATAGGTATGTGGAACTGTTTATTTGAGAAGTGTGGTTAGCAATCTTCAGAGGGAAGCCTGCCACAGAAATTGTTCAGTTAACCATCAGGAATAGGAAAGACTTTAGTGACAGCATATAATTGCATATTTGTCAGAACCTAAAAATGTAGTGGTAATGGTCATACATAACTCTCACTATACCACAGTCACTGTAACTTGTGCTATTTCCTTCATTATAATTTTATGTCATTGTATCATGAGTATGCTTGACACTGTCATAGGACACTGCTGTGGGAGTGAGCACCAGAAGGCAGAAAATAATAAGAAAATTTACACATATTTAAAGAAGTATTAATGTAAGTTTACAAACACTGTACAATGTAATTGTACTAAGATTATCCTTATAAAATATGCATGGAATTCATGGTTAAATAGGAAGACCAAGGAGAAATACTAAGGTTTGAATTCCAGATTTGCTTATTACAGCTCTGAATATATAGTATCTGAACTACTTATTCTAGCTCTGAATACATAGTACCTAAACTATTCATTGACATGATTCTCCAAAAATTGGAGAAAAAAATAACATAATTATTTCTCCCTTTAAAATAAAACACACACTGTACAGTGTTACCTCACTTCATAAACATTTTTGTTTACAAACATTTGGTTCGCAAAACAAAGCATTTGGTAAAAGTTTGCTTTCATTTGCAAACTTTGCATAAGTAGATGACCGTGACCTTGGTCATCTTTCCCACACAGAGATGAACATGACCATCCTTTCCAAAAATGTATAATAAATTCAGTTTGTAAACCAAGATACCACAGTATTTACACATTGGAGAAATAAGCTATAGAGACTTATGTTCTGCTATCATATTTAGAATATGATAAACAATTGCCATTGTTATACAAGGCATACAGTCTCTATTTTTTTTTCTTCTTAGAGCTAAGTAAAAGAAATTGAGTAAGAGAGGTCAGGGTAGACTTGTCTGTAGAACATTAAAATGTGAAGCTTGCTAAATTACTTCATAAAAATAGAAAAATAATTGATCTTAATAAAGCATATACTTGCTCTATTTGCCTTTTAAAATAGGTCAATTAATGTATACAGTAGAAGCAGTAAAGACCAGCATAGTCTTAAAGCTAAATTCAAATACAGCTATTACAGGTATAAGGAAATGGTGGAGCTAAACAATTCTTTGCTTTTTCCTAACTAGATGATGAATAAATGTCACATAGTCACATAACTGGCCTTCTCCTTGAAAATTTTCATTTAATAATAATGATTTACAGTTAAGATTACCAGTAAGTTACCCAAAAATAAGTTGGTTAGAAAACAACTGCTTTCAAATTTGTATTTAATGTGTAACACATGATTAAATACCCATGAAACAGGTTGACAGCTTAGTAATGTTTTATTAGGAATGGAATTGGTATGACAGGAAAAAATACCACATACAATAGCACCAAAAAATAAAAGTGACACTTATTTTAGAAAAAATTCTGGCTTGTGGTAGGTGGCAGTCATAAGAATATGACCAACTGCCAGAAAAAAAGGAAAAGAAAACGTAATAATCTGGAGTGAAAAGGATCATGTTTCTTTCATTTTCTCCTGGTTAAGAAAATTGCTGTGTAGGTGTAAAATTGCAGGGTGATCCAAGAAACCTTATTTACATGAATGGTAGAGGTGCACACACGTGCTATATAAGGTCAAGGAGGGAAACCATCAGGGCCTTACATTTCAGGGGTTTCTATTGTTCTGACCCCAACCTAAGGGAACCTGTCCTTTTTAGATTTGATAGTTATTCTCTCTGTCACAGAAATTTCATATTCTGTCTCACTGTTCTAGTCTTTTTGACCTTTTGTTTCTGTTTTGGATGACATTCAAATATTTTATCTTGTAGTCTACTGGAATTGTGTTTAAATGGGTTAACTGATTTTAGTTTGAATAAAACACTCAACTTCTCAGTATGAATTTTGATTTCTGAGTGTGTGAGTGTTATTTTTATTAATTGCTTGTTTTCCTCTGGCTCTCACTCTTACCTCTCTGCCTTTATCATAGGTCAGTGATAACAAACTTTTTTGAGCTTTCATATGGCCACCATTGTTGTAGATCATTCTCTATGACCTTGTTTATGTATTTTTCAAATGTTGCAGGCTTGAATATTTTTTAAGAAGAAACTCAAATGTTTTCTACAATATTTCTTGAATTTTAAGTCCAAGTAGCATTGTAGGTTAGCTTTTTTTGATGCTGAGCTTTCATCCACATGAGAAGAGCTAGTCGATTGAGCTAGTTGGTCATCCGCTAGAGATATAGCTCCCCTAGTTAAGATATGGAATATTTTCTATAAGGTGTGTAATACCTTGAATAAGATATTTAGATCTTGCTGATCTTCTAGAACTTTAGCAACATGTTGTCTAACACTATTCACTAGTTGTTTATACTTAAAAACTTTCATGTGCTTCTATTATTTTCTTTCCATTTTACCAAGTAGACAGACTTTATTTGACTATTTGGAATAGATTTACAAATGCAAACACACTCACAAACAAACAAACACACAACTCTTTTAAACAATAACTCCATAATAACAGTAAAATGTCAAGTTTCAGAAACAGTGATATCAGTTCATACTTTGAGCTAACCACCAATACTCATTATATAATAATAGCTGAAATCTAGGTTTGCGAATGTACCTATGTGCATGTGCTTGTGGTAAGAACTAGTTGAGAGTCATCTTAAGTAAGCATTCATAGTTTGTTGAAATATTTCCATCACTAAAAGTTGGGAGGCAGATTTACACTAACTCTCTTACTAAACAAATTAGAACCATTGTTTGACCTTGATGAGACAGAATTGTAGATTATTTTAGATATAACAATAAGAGATTTGTTGTCCACAAAATTATCACATACTTTAACTCTTCACTACATTCCTTAAAGAATTCAAATTTAAGTTCCCAGATGAATTAATGACAAAAAATAATTGTTGCTAAATATCTCACTCATATTAAGTTTAAAATTTCATTATTAAAGACAGGATTGCCTCTACATCTTCTCATAAACTAAACTATGTTTAGCTGGCAAATATCTAAGCAAGAATCAAAATGTCTAATCTTATTTGACCTTTAGGTTTGTGGTATGGTTTAAAATTTCATTAAAGGTGAATTATATCCTTGAGGATTCTACTGTATCATGTGCAAGAATGATAATACTGTACAGTTAAATGTCATTTCATTTCCACTTTGATAAAAGTTAAAAAGAAACAGTCTTACCACTAAAGGGGACAAAAATGTGCTATTTTGAATGCATGAAACAATAATAAAGTTAATAAATTACAACTAAGAAGCAGAGATGTTCCTTTATGGTTTTAACAAAGAGATGTTCATATATGTTTGAACACTAGTATGTATAAAATTCACAATTTCCAAAATTTTAAGACTTTTCAGAGACTATTGTCATCATAATGTTAAAAATCTTACATTTATTTTGCATTATTCAAATAGTAAGCTTAGAAAGTACAGAAAAAATACCCACAAAAATCTTAGCAATTATTCTTGGGTGATAGTAATATGAAATATTTTTCCTTTGTACTTTTCAGAGTTTCCATAATTTTAAGCATTAGTTTTACTTTTCAAAATTTAAAGTTTTATTTAAAAGTTAAAGTCACATATGAAAAATTGATTTGTTATTTCAGAACACTTAAAACTGCATGTAAAAATCTCTAATATTGCAATTTATAATTTATTAATTGTAGCCTGTAGATCAAGATATTAAGTGAGTATATTTGATGTATTAGTTCTGATAACAAGAATGTCTTCTGTAAAACCTGGTACTTTTTGTACTAGCAAGACAGGAGATTAAAAGGATATCTGAAATAAGACAAAGACACAATTTAAACTATTAAAACTATAATTGTAAAAAAATGTAGTGGTTATTGATTTTAGAGCATACAGTATATATACTTATTATACACTGTATTTATTTATTTGCTAATTTAATAAAGTAGGCACTTTCATTTTAAGAGGAAAATTTTGTTCCATGTATTAAGAACAAATTTTAAGGAAGTGCTGCACAATGTTAAGGACAAACATTATCGTGGCTGAAGCTGCAAGAAGGTAGATCACGTATGTACCTCATTTTTCACAAAAGTGTCCAAATTAGACTTTACTTTGCATATTCTGAAAATTATAAAATTAATGAAGAAAGGCAGGTTTTTGAATAAGCATGTTTGTGGTAAGAACTAGTTGAGAGTCATCTTAAGCAAGCATTCATAGTTTGTTGAAATATTTCCATCACTAAAAGTTGGGAGGCAGATTTACACTGGATTTTGACACTACCCATTACCATTTTGGTGCAAACTTTGTCGGTCAGTCACAATGCATCAAATAAACATGCACAAATACAGCTCATATTATTAAATGTTACAGGAGATTTTTTATCTTTATCAAATATCTGTATTCTTCGTTCCTCTCACAGAGAGAAAATATCACTTTTCCCTCACTCTCTCAGAAAGATTTAGAGCACTGGTAGTTTACTAGAATAAAACTGGCAACAGAAACTGACTGCAAATTCACTTTGTTCTTCACAAAAAAATTGATGAAACACAAATAAACATTATTTCTTAATGATATCAAAGGAAATAAACCATGTTTCAAGTTAAATCCAAAAAAATGGCAAAATATTTTTCTTATTTATTTAAGAATGGTTTTCCATTCATATTATTTTTTATCTGAATTTTTCATTAAATTATCTCTTTTAAATGTCATAATGACTTCTCTTGCTTTCATTTTAAATTTTAAGCTATTAAATTTTACCAAGTGAATATTCACAGTGGAACTCTAAATGTTCTACTAACTCAAGTCTAAATTTCATTTACGAACAGTAAAGGGCTGTTTTATCAGAGTAATTTTGTAAGACATAGGCAGTTACTAATCTCTTGGTAAACTGAACAAATAAATATTTATGCAGTTGTAAGTTTGTCACTCTACATATATTCTTCAAACTCACTTAAGTTATTTACAGCTTCCTAAGACTATTTTAGTCAAGAAAAAAGAAATGTGACTATTGATATTTTCAATGCTTTCACATTTTCACAAGGCAAGGACTCTACCCAGGGACAGGGATGGAATGAAGATTTGGACTGAAGCTCAGAGCAGTGATGGGGAGATTCTGATTAAATACTTCAGCTTCAGGTTCTTCTGAAAAGAAGCATTTTTTATCTCTTGTCTACTTCACTATATGATGCATTGAGAATCCTTGTGGGGAAAAAAAAAAAAATCTGGAGTAAAGTTCAGGCCAGGGATTGTACAGAGACATTGGTCATGTACAATTGACAGTAAATGTTGTGAAAATAGTTTATTTCATGGTTGTGACAAATTGTTTCCAGCACCAGTATGTGAGTCACATATAATTGTTGTATGTTATACATTAAAACTACTTAATTATATACCAAAAAAATTTAGTGTAGTTTTAATGTCATGAGTCAATTTACTATGTATTTGATGAATGAAATCTAAAAATTTTCTTTAAGGAATTCAACACTCGAATGGTGATAGATATGATTCCCTGGGTACCATTATCAGAGCTATAAAATACTAATAAAAATAAAAGCTAAAAATAAAACCGACAAACATGCAAACACATACATCAGTAATCAGGGAATTCTTTGACATTAAGGGAAGAGATGGGAAGAGAAAATAATGCAAGAGTTCAAAGAGTTTGATATGCATTGAGATAGTTCTTGCAGCTTATAATTAGATTCATAAGAACATGTCAGTAAATGATGCTCCTTCAGAATAGCTGTCTTTGCACCAATGTTATCTATTTTTTTCTATATCATGGTATGAGTGACTTTGTAGGTAAATTTATAGACTTTATAATGGTAAAATATGCTGGATTATTTAAGTGGGCCTAATCTAATCACAAGGACTCTTGAAAGTGGGGACAGGAAGGCAGATAAATCCAGCAGAGAGATTAGAGCTCAAGAGAGGATTGATGCTCTGTTGCTGCTTCTAACATGGAAAAGAAATAAGCGTGAGCCAAAGGAGTCATAAAGATAGGGGTGGAGGGTGGCCAGCAGGCAGCCGGGAAGAACGCAAACTCAGTCCTACCATCACAGAGCTGAACTCTGTGAACACTGGGCAAGCAAGTCATAGATTTACCTCCAGGGCTAGAAGAAGGAGAAGAACCCTCTTCCCTCTGTGGTTTTAGTCTAAGTGAGATCTATGCTAGACTCTTCCAAGAACTATAAAATCATAAATATCTGTTGTTTTAAACCACTGCATTTGTTGTAATATTTTAGGACAGAAATAGAAGATTGACACACAAAGCTTTCCTAGAACTGTGTACGACAGTTTGTAAATTTGTGTACAACCATTTATCTTGTGAAAAAAAAGGTTATATATTCCACCAGTCTCTTAAGAGTTCATAACACACACTCAAAATCAAGGACCCATTAAGTTCTGTTATCCTTTCCCATATTGTAGTATTAAAAATATCCTCATGTGCAGTGAAAATGGAATATTTTCATTTTATATATTCAACAGGAGAGAGTGCTTTGTGACAAACTGGATGTAAGAGCATTTCAGTTATTGGCCTCTTCTCTTTTGCCTTGCTCTCTTTATTTCTAAGCTAGACAATATTCTGTGTGAATTTACTATACTGCCTATGAATATGAGATATTTTGTTACTTAGGATGAGTTTCAAGTTCCTACAAGACAAGCAAATTTTTAGTTATCCACAGAACAGTGTCATGAGGTGGTAACTTCTAAGTACATACATGAATATTTTTCCACATGATTGAATTGAGAAGTTTTTATCTTAAGGTAGTTGCCTTAACTACATATTTGAAATTTGATGTAACCTAAGGTATATTCTTTATTAATTTATCTCGTATATATCTAAGTCATTTATTTTCTGTATAAAAAGAGAGTTCCTTGATTTCTGTGGTGAACATTTCAGTGTCCTAAGATTAGACAGTGAGAGTCAGGATTGTGGGGATATTTTTGGCACAGGAGTTGTGTCACTTCTCCCTAATCATTCTTCCTCTCCATCGAATGCCTTCTATTTCAGTATGGCACGAAGACCCATAAGCTAATTAAGCCTGAGCATAGCCTATTATTTAGAAGTGTAAACAGAAGGTTCTTTTGATATTTATTAACAGTCCATCATGGACCAAGTATTATTTGGATAAATCACAAGATTCACAGATAAAAGAAAGTTCTAGGAGGTAAAGCAATATTGTGCATGAAGCATTTGAAAGAAAGGGGTGAGAATTTTACAGTTTCATGTCCCTTATTCGGTTCTTTGAGAATTACTTCAGATATGGAAAGATTGAATGCCAGCAATTAACAGACCATCTGAAGAGAACAATGACTCTGAATGATTGTGCACATGGTAATCTGCCTATTGTTCTAGCTTAATTAAACATCTTTGTGGGATGCCTAGAATTAATGAAACTAATAAAATTTGCGGAAGTTTCATCCATAGGGTGTGCACAGACCAGATGGAAAATTAGGGAGGAAAAGGCCAGAGAAATTTGAAACATGAAAAACATAAGGAGATGAGATTCAACTTGAAATAGTATGAGAAATCATATATTTACAAAATAATCATGAACAGATATTCACTGGAAAGGAGACACCTGGAAAGCAGTCAAACCAAACCAAATGAAGGAATAAATTAGTTGGGACTGAAATACTTTGAAAATTTAGGCAAAAAACTAAAAGTCATCTAGGTGACCACACACATCATGTTAGCAAGCAAGAAAGTTCACCTGAACTGGGATTCACTTTGAAATATTGTCTTATTTTTCCTATGTTTAAGAACTCACAATAATTGGGAAGAGTTTTAACAGGAATAGTAAACAAATAAAAGTCTTACGCCATTGATTTATATAGTGAGAGGAAAGAAATAAAGTATGAAATTCTTGGCTAAAGACTTCTAAAGTGGACATAATTATGAAAGAATTTATACAGAAGTGAACAAAGGGCAAGTTAACTCAATAGTGAATTCAGACAGAACACAGTGAGATGGTGATAAACTGTAATGCTGAAAACATTTTTCTAATTTTTTTATAATAAACATGGTTCTAGATACAGAGATCCATTGACTGTGCGTGCGTGCGTGCGTGCGTGTGTGCGTGTGTGTGTGTATGTGTTTTAAACTGATTCTGAGACTTAGATTAAATGACACAAGGATATATTGGACAACCATTTATATCACTGTTATTTTTCTGACAGATTATTACTGACCTCTGAGATGTGCAGAGTGTATAAATTGATATGACTTTATAACCCTACAGCTGTAAGTTTGATATCTGGTAAAACAAGCCCCTTCTTTCAAATGACCTAGTTGAATATATTGTTTCTTTATATGTACTTAGTGTACTCACTGATTATAATACTATTGAGTGTTGTATTATTCAGCTTGAGCTACTGTAACAAAACTATAGAGCACCTTAAACCAAAGACATTTATTTTCTCATAGCTCTAGAATATAGAAATGTAAAATCAAGGTTCCACCTGGGGCTTTTTTTCTTGAGTTGCAAGAATCCACCTTATCACCGTGTCCTCACGAGGCCTTTATTTGTGGGTGCACACCAGGTACTCTAAAGCAAGGATTCATCCTATCGACCACATTTAACCTCAGTTACTTATTTAGAAGCCTCATTTCTAAATAAAGTTACACTGGAGGAGTACAGCTTATATATATATATATATATATATATATATATATATATATATGACAAAAACAACAATAAAAATTAGGTAGAAAACACTAAAATACATATCTCTTTTCTTGAACTTATATGAGAAATATTTTAACTTGGAGTCAGCCCACAAAAATGTGCTCATTTTCTTATATTTCTGTCTTCACCATATTTGCAATTTTCATGTTTTCATGCTTCATTTAGGTTTAATTAGTACATGTGAACAGCACGTCGTACTTACATTCTTTCCGGGAAGCAGGTGCATATTCATACCACATTTTAACTCTTTTTATCTCCTTTCCCCCCCCTCCTAGCCCCTCTTCCCTTTTCTAGGTTGTCTTCCTTTTTTTCTACATGTTTTCAGTGTACAGTGTTTACATTCCTAGTGTAGAGTTGGGACATGATCATGACACATCCGTATTCCTTTCTCATCCCCTGTCCCTCAGCTCCTGCTACCTTTCTTCACCTCTTGATCCCCTTCCCATATGAAAGTTCTTTCTCCATTCCTCTTAGTATCTTTTATTTTGATCTTTATGTTTCTCTGGGTTTCTCATAAAAGCAACCATGTGATACTTATGCCTGTGAGTCTGATTTATTTCACTTCCTTTCTTTCAACTGAAGTATAATATGTAAATTATATATATGGGATTATATATATATATATATATATATATATATATATATAAAAGGTTACAGTAATAAATATATATATGAAGGATTGCAGTAATAAAATCTTTAGAAACAGGTTC
Source organism: Hydrochoerus hydrochaeris (assembly GCA_004027455.1). Taxonomy (NCBI): domain Eukaryota; kingdom Metazoa; phylum Chordata; class Mammalia; order Rodentia; family Hydrochaeridae; genus Hydrochoerus; species Hydrochoerus hydrochaeris. The sequence continues at coordinate 300,468 of PVLA01000026.1, forward strand.
CACCAATAGAAATGTCCACCAATAGAAAGTAAGCTAATTAAGATATGTCAACATAAAAAATTTTATTATCGTTAAAATGAATGAGATGTGATAAAGATGCATAGATAAAAAAGATTTTGACTCCATGATGAACATAAAATAACAAGCTTATGGATGAATTTACAACTCCAGGAAAGATTTGAAAGCAGAGCAGCTTGTTCCTACACACCACAGAAAAGCCTACAGAGATGCATTTCTACAGCCAATAACTTGTTTATATTAGTTCAAAGGTCCAGCTCTTGTCTGGAACACAAGAATGATTTGAAGGAAACCTTGATCATGTTTCTGTTCAAGTGCAAATTGAAGTGAGAGGTCTGAGGAAAAAACAAGGTGCATACAAAAGAATTGCTAGTCTTCGAAGATATCAGAAAGGAAAATTTCACATAGCTTCATATGACATTGACATATGACATTGCTGTTCAAGAGGGCATTTTGGTGTCCCTGATCAAACTGCTTTTCCTAAAAATAAATAATAGTAGTAAAACAAGTTTGAGCCTTTTGCAAACAGATAATCTCATTTTGATAAAACTATATTTATTGATGTAGACCAAAGTAGTAACAGCAAACAATAGGAAGTATTTATATTACCCAAGGTCCAACCTGGGAAGCAGAAATATTTAAAAAGATTTAAACAAAAGATATTTTCTGTAGTAATTTGTACACAGATGATACACATATCAGGAAATAAAAAGATCATGCTTATGAAGCACTGGTAACAAACTAGTCAGAAGACAAAGCTAGTATCCCCCATATGCTAAAAAGCTAAGTGTGGAAGGCTGCACTATTGGAGTCTAGGGCAGAGGGATGGTTGTCCAGCAGAGACGGACCACTGGGAAGCTGTGTAACAACTCTGGGAAAAAAGCCATCCAACTCAGAGGGAAGGACAGTGTGCTGGCCAAAAATCAAATCAAGGAGCTATAAGATTAACTTGAAAAACATAATGAACTTAACAAAAGGTAAAGAAAATAAAAGCATGACACAGATCATAGTAAGGACCAATTGACAAGTAATGGTTGAAGGGTAAAGATCTCCAATTTTCACTGTGTTGCTGCTAATTTTATTAAGATGATCCATTCAGAAACCTGACTTGGACACTCAAAAATAATTACGCTCATATACAGTGTGATCAAAAAAAGTATCACATTTATATGTTTTAAAAAGAACATATTATAGTAAAAGATATATTGTCAAGAACAACAGGATATATGCCTTCAAAATAAGTGTGACTATTCTGAATAAGAGACATCAATGGTGATGCATTTTTTACGGTAATATATTTAAACATCGGTCATATTGTTTGGTCACCCCTCATTGATCAAATGTTTTTGGTAATTTCTATCAAATAAGAATATTACAGTGTGTCCTCATCAGCCTTCTTCATGGGACCTGGCACCATTTAAACTCTGGCTCTCCTTCAAAATCAAAATAACCATGAAAGTTAAATATTTTGAATCAGCTCAGAACATGGAGGCAGCATGACAGCATCATAAGGACTCACAAAAGAGGACTTCTAGTGCTGCTTCAGAAAGGTGCAAGAGTGACGGGATGAGTGTTTGAAGTGAAGGGTAATATTTTGAAGAGGATTAATGACAATATATTTTAAAGTAATAAATATTTTAGAAGTTTAAACACTGTATTTTAATCATACATTGTATATAGAGACAGACATCATTTATGGAAATCAACATAAATATATTTTCTTCATTTGCTTTTCCAGACCAATGAATTTCACAAAATAAAGGCTGTGCATGGTGCTATACACCTGCAATCCCAGCATTTAGAAAGCTGAGGAAGGCAAGCCTGAACTGCAGAGTGAAACTCTTTCTCAAAAAGACAAAACAAAACAAAACAAAACCACTTTTTTTCACAAAAGTAATGTGTTAAAAAAGCTACTACTTAGAAATCCTAATCTACATAAATCATATGTAAAGGGATAATATATAGTCAGTTGTGAGAAAACACTACACAATTATACTTCTGGCAACTAACTCTGCTTGAAGAGATGTACAAAATAGAATTAAATAATCAAATATTAAAACTCAGAAATAGAAAAATAATTGCAATGAGTGTCAGAACCAGTTGCACATTGGAGCAAGTATTAGATGAAAATAAAACCATCAAGTTGTATGCAAAGTATGTTTTCTGTATCTCATATAACAGATTCCAATAATATTTGAACTTGAGTGTCTGACAGTGACAGATTAATCACATCAGACAATTTTCTCCATGGAAATTAGTAATATGTTTTCACTGTGATACATATTTACTCTGAAAAGATTTGTCTTCCCTCCCTGCATGCTGTTCAAAATGCTATCTGTAAATTTATCAAATGCCATATTCACCCTCCTGGCATTCTAATTACAGGACTTATTTCACAGCAACTGATGTGTATCAATGCACACGTACTTATGGAATGTATAGTCTCCATTAAGTTTCTGAAGCAGCTAGCATTATAGAATGGTACAAGCAACTTTTGAAGTCTCAGTGGGATACTAACTTTATAGAGCTAAGATAATTTCACCAGGACGCACTATGCTCTGCATGAGTGACTAAATATATTGGTGCTGTTTTGTGTTCCATGGATCTAAGAATCAAAATGTGGAAGGCAGAGTGACTCCTCTAAGTTTTGTCTATATTATCTTTTATCCCTTTTATTTTTAATGTTTCTAATGTATATTTAAGATTCTCAATTTTCTGCTTTTGCATAGCTCAAAGTTCTGCTACACAGCATTAAAATACAAATTTTAATTATTATGTATTTTGTCTTTATCCTGAGTTGTTTAAAGGGAATTTTTAAAATTTCTAAGTAATAGTGTTTCTGTTTTCTATGTTTTTTATTGATTTATAACTTGTTTTTAATGTGAGGTTTAAATGGATTGGAAAACTTATAAGTACTTTAGGAAAAATTCTAATATATAACTAACAGAACAAGGGAAATAAAAATTATTTAGATATATGTAAAAGAATAATTTCTAAACCTTAGTGAGTTGACTATTATATAAAATGATGCACTTAAATCCTTGGGGAAAATTGATATGGAAAAATAAAAATATACTATTAAAATAATTGCATTTTTAAATATAAAGAAAAATACTATATTTAATAAGGAAAAACATCAGATAACTTGTTAGGTATAGCAACTAATATAATGGTCAATGCAAAAAAAAAGGAACCAATGAATTTCTCAAGAAAGATGTATTGATTCATATTTTATATTATCAAGCAATGTAAACACAGTGATGCATCCAGAATTATGCTTTTGGAGCATGTAATGGAAAAACCTAATTTAAATTGTCTCCGATAGTGTAGGAATATAACTGAAAGGTTCATTGATTATGATGCTCTCTCACTCATGGTTTAGTCCAGCCTCCAACTTCATTTTTGTGAGATTTTTCTTGACCCTTCTCTGTTTACACTTCTATAATATCCACATGCTGATACAAGATGTTGCAAAATTTTCAGGTCTCATTTTCACATACAAAAATTTTTACTTTTTTTGCAACGGGTAACTATTAAAATGAGAAATATTATTTGATGGAATTCATGTTCACGTTGAGCTAAACTAGGTAACCTATGCATTGATTTAACAAAGCTTTGGTGGCTACTTATTCTCTTTCAGGCATTTTTTAAAATTATCTTAACAACCCCCATGTTAGGTGATAACATGCAGCATTTGGCTTGAATAAATCACCAGAATTACTCTTAGACAGATCAGAATGTCCGTACAAATCAGGGTGTTGTAGTAGTAGGTACTGAATTCATAATTTAGAGTATTCCAAGAACAGCTGGAGATTTTTGATGAAAATTCAAGACTATTCACTCTATACAATCTCTACTATTGAATGTCTTACTTCAGCTAGTCAGTATTTCTATCTAGTGGAGAGAGCGCAAATAAATTTAAAATATTTAGAATAAAATTTGAAAGAGAGCAGTTGATAAAACAAGAAAAGGTTCCTCTTAAATGGTTTCAAGTTATTTTAATCTATTGCCTTTTCCTCTTGTATTCAACTCTGGACTGAGAAGTCATCTGTGAGAGGAAAATTATTAACATATTGCATGAGCCAAAGAAATATATATGTCCCCCAATTTAAATCATTTTAAAATAAGAAATGGCCAATGGAACTTTATTTTAAGAAAAAATATTTTAAAAATAATTTTTTTAAAATTATTTTAAAAAATAATTACTGTATTTGGAAGAAGTAGTCACAGTACTTTTCTAGAGTGCTATTTGTATTTTTCCATGAGATTTAGTAACCTAATGAAACTTTTATAGTGATACGAAGTTACAAACCCAATTTAGCACATGAATCATTATGTTAATTCCACCACATCATTCTAGCTAATCCTCTTCTGAAAACTTCCCAGGAAGACCTTGGTCTCCCCTTCTCAGAACATGATCCCTGGATTTAGAGAATTTCAGGTCCCTGGAGTTGAGTAACAAAAATTGAACAAGTGATATTTTCATGGCATTTGAACTAAATATTTTGTAGCTGTTTCATAGAAAAGAAACTCTGGGGATTTCCTTCTAGTAAGTGAAGAATAACAAGAATGTCAAACTTACTGCTCTAAGAGGTCAGAAACTGCCTAAAGTTTTCAAAAGTTATGACTGCTTCTCAGAAACAGAAGGCAGGGAAGTGGTGGTAAGACATTCTAATAAATTTTAAATACTCATGGGTGTCCAGAAGAAATACTGAAGCTTTTGTTGACAATAAGTATAATTTTTTTTAAAAAAATGCTTATACTTTGATCACTTTTCTACAAGCATCTCTAAGCTCATTAAAAGGTTTATTGAATCATGTCTTATTTTTAAAATGCTAAAATTTAACATTATCTTGCATGTACTTTGAGGAAAGATTAAATTTAATATAAAAATTTAGAATAGTATGTGAATGATACACAGCATGCAAATTTTTTGGTTCAGAATCTATGAATCATTGAACTATGCTGTCTAGGTAGGTTAACTAATGGAAAAAAGTAGAAAAACTTGATTTTAAGTTATTTTTCCATTACTCATTAGTTGTATATTTTTGGAAAGTGACTTTATAAAATGAGATATAAAAGTCCACCTTTTGGACTTCATTAATATTTTATTATTTGATACAAAAGCTGTTGTAATTCAATAAGCATAACTGTATAAAATGCCTTCCATTCTGGAAGAAGATATGGAACACATTTCAAATTAAAACCCTCACATTATATACTCCTGGTAATTTCAATTCACCTATAATGGTATTTCTGAACCTTCAATCCATACTGGAATTGTATGAGGAAAATTTTAAATTTCTGAGGATCCAACATTAAAATTTTTCACATAGTTGTCTGGATTATGATATACACTCATAGATTATTAAAAATTGACTTAAATGCATACATTAATCTGTAATTTTAATTTTTGATGTCATGTTCAAGAAAGATCTACTTTCATGATTAATGTCTAGAGGAAAATCAATCTGAAAAGAAGAGGCCCAAATAATATAGAACCAGATTTAAGCAGAAGCAAAGCACACGGTCCTCTTCTCATTCTTTCTCCGGGTGATTTCATCCTCTCTCCTGAAAACCATCTGATTGCTGAATGATTGCAAAGAGCCATCTGCCCACACATCACTCTCAGTCATCAATCGTATATGTGAAATACCCAAGAAGACATTCCAAAGTCACCACAGAATCTTTATGACCAAAACTGTACCAGTCCTGGTCACAGAATTTTTTCCTCCCTCTGAAGCACTTGCCTGTTATGTGTTCCAAGAATATTAGGTCAAAATTTATTCCACTGTCAAAACTGATGATGTTGTGAAGGTATGCAAAGATTTGTTACTTATCAAAGGTATTATGGAGACAGCAGAGAAGCTCCCAGTCAGATCTAAAAATGATTGAGATGTCAGGAAAAGAAGATGGCTTTGGCTCTAATGTGAGTGACAACCCAGGGGAAGAAGCGAGGTCTCTGGTGCTCTCCAAGTCTTGAGAAGTCAAACGCTTTGCACTAAACAGGGAGCACCTAGAGTTTCTGTTTTCAGATGCAGAACAAGTGAGATGGAAAAGGACCTGAAAGCTGTCAGAAGTTGATCAGGGTGACAAACGTTCTGAGTCCAGTAATTGTGTGAATCTAGAACAGGTGCATACACTGACCACTCACATTAACATACTAAATATATTGTAATCTTATCGGCATGGTGTTTTTACTGGCTGGCACTGTTATTCTACATATTTGAATTAACTAAAGATAAATTTAGTGTAATAGGTCAAATAAGTGAATATTAAAAAATCACTCACAAAAAATAAACTATAGGTTACCATAATATGAAACTGAATTGAACCCAAAGAACATATGTCTATGACAAATATAAATATATGATAAATATATTAGTACAGAATTTATGTACAAAATATTTTTTTACTATTTGTTAAAGTTGGTACTAACCTTTGCAAAAACAGGCATGTATGATAATTAAACACTGACATTTATTTAAATAGTTTACCTTGATAATATTGTCATTATAATTTCTTTGGAATATAAAATGAAAAATATTGAAATGCTTATCATTTCTGTCCATATAGTACTCAAAACTTTAGCCGGATCAATCAGGCAAGAATAAATACTAAGAGAGATATAAACAGGAAAATAAAAAGTCAAACTGTCTATGTGGATGACATAATCTTTAACATGGAAGACCCTAAAACTCCCATCAGAAGAATCTTAGAGCTAATAATAAATTTAGTAAAGTGGGAGGATATAAAATAATCTGACAAAAATCATATTCTGTCCACCAATAATGAATCTGCTGAGAAAGAAGTCAGGAAAACAATCAATCACCATAGCTCTCAAAAAATTAAATACCTTCGAATCAACCTGATTAAAGAAGGTGAAAAATCTCTCTTATGAAACTGTAGCACTCTGAAGTAAGAGACTGAGGAAGACATTAGAAAATGGAAAGACGCCTTCTGTTCCTGAATAGGCAGAGTCAGTGTTGTCAAAAAATAGTATACTGCCAAAAATTACACAATTACAAAATTCTGCATGAACAAAATAATGAAAGTATAACTTGAAATTATATGGATTATTACTAAATTTCACATATCACATTCTTACAGGAAAATTTCAATCATTTACTCAACATTAATAGTCTACCCTGAAAGATACCCTATATGTGTTCAATTATGATCCACTGATATAATTTTAAGGATGTTGATTTTTTTTCTCAACTTAGTCATTTTATGATAATGATAATTACAGAGATCTAAACTTAGTTAAACAGATATAGACAAGTCTACAATATACTATCAATTTAAGAGTACAAACAAAATTTCTAAAGCATATAACTTTTACAAAGGAAAATGGAATTAATGTATCCATTTCTTGCAAACATACTGTTTATGATAAGTGTGACATATTCTTCTACGATCATGATTCATATCCCATGGAAATGCAAATTGCTTTCAGACAGTCTTGAAGGATGTGAGTCATGACTATTAGTATTTTTGTCACTGTCTGTTTCTGAAATGAGGTTGAGAGACAGTGAGAAAAGAATAAGAGTATTATCTAACATATTAGATTGAAAGAAAAGACAGATCTTAAATGTTTTATATAAGTAAAATTTTACTGCTTTACAATTTATCTTATTCACCACCACTTTTTACATACACACTTTCCTCATTTTTATTTTCTATTTTTCCTTGATTTCATGCTTTTCTTTCTTTTTTTTTTTTCAATTACATGCTTTTCTTGCCCACACCAAAATGACCCTGGAGGACCTTTGGTTAAGAAAATATAATAGATTACTGATGTATAATATTTCAGATCTATTTAACCTAATTGTTGAAAGATAATAATGAATGTATTACTATCATTTCATCATCTTGAATATTGTAGAGATATGTATTCTTATTGTTTTAAATACTTCATAACTTGTTCTTCTATGCAAAAACATTTCTACTTTCTACATTTTCTATGAATAGAAAAGCAGGACATAAAAATCAAGTTTTTAAAATCACATGCAATTTTCTTTCATACCAACTTCAAGGATGAAGTATTCAATTAATAAAAATATTAACTATAGCTTTAAAATTAATAAATCTATAACAAATTTATGTTGCTTGAAGGCATAAACAAATTAGTGTGATGTTTCTAATTAATATGACATAGCAATTTTGAGTTTTTGTTATATTTTAGATGACAAACTCTGAGATTTATACTTTTACAGTAAAAATAATTGATAGTTTCATATTTTAGTTTTTAATATAGAGGCCTACAAAAGTTTTATACTGATTCAAATTTTAATATGGTACACTTTTAAAAGTAGGTAGCAATCTTCTTATATACTAAATCTATAAAACATCTTTTTTATCCTGAACTGTATATTTATAATAAGAATTATTTTGATAAACATATTAAGATGTATTTAAAATACACAATGTTATTCAATATAGGCACTATGCTATTCATTAAATGTTTAAATTGAAATTTTATTTTTGTGTAAATTTCTCCAGTTTATTCTTGTTCTTAAAAGATATACATTTTAATGAATAAAATAAAACTGACCATTTTAATGAATGTTCCTTTGGTAGACTGAAAAAAGTATATCCTTAGCCAGACATAGCGATGTAGGCTAATAATCATAGCACTTTGGGAGAATGAATCAAGAAATTTACAAGTTTGAACTCAGGCTGGGCAGCGTGGCAACTCTGTAAAACTTTGTCACATAATTTTAAAAATAAATAAATGGTGAAAAGGAATGGGTATATAAAAAGGCCCTGATTTTGATTTCCAGCCCCACAAAAAAGCACATGTTGACTGACTATTGTGAATATCCTAAAATATGCTATCACTTCATGTACCTTTTAAAATCTGTTCTTGTAATGGTTTCTATCACATACACTTCCTATTTCTGATTGCCCTTAAAAATCCTTTCATTTTCTTTTATATTTTAGCCTCTTGACCACAGGATTATGCCTCTTGACCACAGAATTATGAGCTGGAATATAATTGCAGTTTCTAGGGGAAAATATCTGACTCAGAACATGTACTGAATAACTGATTTGAAAATGTTGAAAAAATGGGGCCAAAAGGTTATTTAGTTTGCATTTAAAACTATATTGTGCTTATCATTTCAAGCCATTTCTTTCAGATTATACTTAATCATATTTTCAGTATTTATATATTATTCAGTCAAAAAATATTTTAAAAGCTTTTCAGTATAACATTGTCTCTTTTCAATGAAGTGATTATCTTCTTTTCAATGAAGTAATATCTACTGTCTAAGCCTCGGGGTCCATTTTTGTATTCCTACACACAGCTGTACTTGTACTCCTGTATCCTTAGGTACGGATTGCCACACCCTCAGGACACGTCAGATTTACTGACTTGGAATTAAGCTCCTATCGTCATCTTATGCTCTGGTAATAGTCAATGTTCAGAATTAGGTGGGGAAAATGTTTCATTAATTTAAAAGATACAGCTTTTGACTTCATAGCAATATCCTTCATAAGACAACACTATTAGGAACACAGGTTGTGGAGTCTGGAGTCTCAAGTCTCATTTGTTTTATTTCACATGTGCAAATCAAGTTTGAATTCCCATTTCCTCATTCACAAAACACAAATGTCTATATCTAAGCAATATAACATGACTGCATGAATTTGTGAAAACACCACAGGACTATCTAGTGTCATTGATTTAGGGCTTAGAAAACTGTCACCTAGAGTCCAGCAGCCTGTTTTTGTAAACAAAATTTTACTGGCTCACAGGGACACTCATGGACTTTTGGATTTTTTATGGAATCCTTCAGTTACAAAGGCAGAAGTGGGTAGTTGTAACAGAGACCTCTGGTTACAGACCTTAAAATATTTACCATCCATAATCATTTAGTGTGTTTATCCTCCCTAAAAAATATTAATATTTATAAGTACTACTAGTCAACTTCCACAATTTTAATGAAAAACATTTGAAATATCCGCTAAATAGCTATGCACTCTAGAAAATGTAGAAACATTGATTTTGCTGAGTAATAAAATCAAATAGCAAGTATTTATTTCCATATAACCAATCTCAAATATAATCTTCACATCATAGTATTTGCTATTGGTTTCATGTGCATGGACTAAATACTTATTTTATACTGCTTAATACTGATTACAGAGGTGAAAAAGTTATGTTGACGTTAGTGTACAATCAAAATAAAATTCTACTTATTCATGATATTTACAGTACAAGTTACAGATATCCACATCTACTTGTCTGAAGTAAAAAACCATTTATCATATATTTAATTTTTAAAATTTAAGAAATAAAAATTACCTGGTCTAAAGTAGCTAAAGAAATGCATTTATTTCATTAGAATTTTGGCATTACACATATTTTTAATTTTTGGATTGAAAACCATATTTAAGCAAGAAACCATATCAAAAATGATCTATTAGACACCTATAGTACTGTAAAGTTATTCCCTGTCAAATGAAGAGATAGAGGAAATTTTATTGCATCTAAAAGTTAGTCATACAAGTGACAGGCTCCGGAAGTGCAGTAGACATGTGAGTCCCAGAGAGAGGAAGGCAACGCAGTATAGTTTACAGATTTATGTAGCTCTTGACACAATGTCTATTATCTGAGGAGATTTACTCTTCACAAATATTTCATTTGCTGATATATCAGTTGAATATATCACATTTTTCATTTGTCTTTGAAGAAATAAAAACACATTTTTTCTTTTCTTCTGGGACATATGACAAAAAGACTGTTTTTATTAAAGACTCAAAAAGTAACGGCAGCATAAAATTATCAGTCTAAGGATTTAGAGCTATTATTAGAAAAATTTAAAAACAAAGTGATCTCGAAAACAGATACTCATTTGATTTACTACAAACAAGCTTTCCACTTTTAGAAGGTTGTATATAAATCATTGAGTTCTTTTGATTCAGCTCAGTTATCACACCTACAAACTGCATCCAATATAGAATAAATCTATCGTACTTCTATTCAATTCATATGAACTTGACATATTGATAAGCCTTCAGAAAAAGTCTCTCCAAAAGAAAAAAAGTACTATTACATTTTGACAAAAAACTCAATTATTCAGTCACATGACTATACTCTTGGAACTCTAGTCTCTAAATTGGTGTCTGTTAGATATAGTCTTATTATAGGCCCATTCTCTGGGAAGTTTTATTTAATGGAATATATACTTTTGGTTTTTCTTTCTATGTTAAGCAAGTCAACTGAGGCTCAAAGAAAGGATTTTCAGAATTTCTCAGAGCATCCTTACAATACATTTCAATATTCTTTAATACATTTTGGAATCTTTTTATACTTAACTAATGTTTCAAGTTTACAAGCATATTATTAGCACTGTGTATTCTAATATATAATGCTTAATTGTGGGCTTAAATCAAAGGAGAAATATAAAAATTAATTATCAGTTTAGTTTATTCCAGTTGTTACAACAAAATGCCAAAGACTAGGTAATTTGTAAACAGTGGACTTTTTCAACATTCAGTGGTTTAGGAAGTTCAAGATCAAGGCATCTACACAATCAGTGATTTTCAGGTGAATTCCTAGCTTCCGCTTCTAAGAGTGGACTTGTCACTGCCATCATAGGGGAGCAGGACGAAAGCTGTGCCTCATCTGCAGAGGGAGGAAGGAGAGTCTCTGAGTCTCTAAAGTTTTCCCAGAAAGGACTGCTGGGAATTAAACACAAGGCCTTGGGTATACAAGTGAGCAATTACCACTGAACCATGCCCCAGGCTTTCGAAGTCTCTTAAGGGACTTCACATCATCTATTAGAACAGAACACAGTCAACTGCTAATGGTCCCATCTCGTAATACCATGACTTTTTGGGTTGAGTTTAAACATAAAAATGTGTGAGACACACACATACACTCAAACCACAGCCATGACTCAACAGTTAGAGATCAGTACATCCGTTTTTCTTTTCTTCCTTTTTCTCATAGCTACACAGAGCTCAATGAATGGCACTTTGGAATAACAGATGTTAAAAACATCATCCTCTGCATATTTTTGGTCAAGTAACATTAAAAAAAATAAATGAATGCTGAAAAATAAGAAAGGCTAAATTAAGAGAAAGTTGACAGGAAAATTTAGTAATGTATAGAAAATAATAAAATTAATGCTTATTAAAGTGTTAATAATCGATGATTCCTAAAACATTTGTAATCTGTGAACACAATGATGCTAAAACAAGTAGAATATATTCATCTTTCAAAGTTTTTCCTTATATCAAATATCTTCACCTAAGATGAATCATCAGATAACAGTGTTTGAATTATTTGAAGTTATGGATGTGCCATATATGTTTATATATGAGCACATACATATTTATGCAAACATATATGAACATACACATATAGTATATAAGAAATTTTAAGAGCTGTTTTAAAAAAACTACACAAAGAAATATTATCCAGAAAGCTCCCAATAATCCCAGTTTAATACTTAATTAACTGTAGCTACTTAACCAGTGCTCTGCATAACTGATATAAGCAAAGTTGATTACTCTTTAATTGCATGAGGTATAATTTAGTATTAATGGGTAAAACAGAAAACTGAAATTTTCCTTACTTTCTTGGTATGTCTCTGTTCCTTGAAGAAAGGAAATATATAATTTGTATGGGAAGAAACTTCCTAGTTTATGAAAAACAATGCGTCACAGAAATGTATGTGTTAGGGAAATAGGTGTATTCAATTACATTTGTTCAACAAGTTGACTGAGTACCTGTTCCCTGCTGTCTTTGGCACTGAGTCAGCAGTGGTGAAGGTAGAAAGGGCTCCTGCCTCACAAAGCTTCTTGCTGTTCGTGAATGTTACCACATTCCCCACAGTCTGCTTATTCAATCACAAATACAGACTCAGTTTCTCAGAGGTGCCTGATGGTCACTAGTTTCTGACAAGTTAGTAGCACCTTTTTCCTTAACATTATTAACCTCACTATATTCCTCTGCTGATGATGCGTGAGACACAGAACACTGATTATGTTGGTTTCTTAAAACAAAAACAAACAACTCAGAAAAATAAAAGCGTGAAAAATATTTTTCCTTTAATCTTATCCAGAATTACCAAATCATAAAGCTTTGGACTAGTTTCATTCCTGAGTTACAATGCTCAGTCAGCCCTGTTGTAGGGTCATTGTTCCCACAATCACCAAACTCTCTTATATCGTGGATCACTGAAGGACAAATGGGAGGGCTTTCAAGATCTGACGGTCTACTCACTTCAAATGACTTGGGTGGCTTATTTGTTTATTTTTTGTTTCTTACTTTTTTACTTTTTAAAAAATTTTATTGGTAAAACAAAATCTCATGAAATAATAGAAAAATAACAGATAATGCATTGATTATTGTTATTGTTAAAGTAGTTAGAGTACAAGATATGGGTATAATAAATTCTCCAAATGATATTAGGACAAATCTTTCTTTTCAATGGACTAAGAGAAACTAGTAGTATAACTATCTTATATTTTGTTTTATTCCTTTTTTTTTTCACCTATCCTAGTTCCTTTTTCCTTTTGAACAATTTCTTCCTATTTCACAATACCTATTGTACATTTTAGTTCTTAATTATTCTTTTAGTTTCTCATAATAGGGAGACAATATGATGCTTACACATGTGAGTCTGACTCATTTCACTTAAGAATATGGCCTCAAGTTGTAACCATAAAAGTCTCAAGTTTATCTTTCTTGATAGCTGAGTAGTATTTCATTATATAAAAAGTACACATCTTTTTTATCCATTGCTAGGTTGATGGGCAGTTGGGTTACTTCCAGGATTTAGCTATTACAAATTGTGCTGCTATAAACATGGGTGAAAAATTGGAAAATATTTGACCAATTTGATTAAAGAACATAGGGTATTTGGATCATTTCCAGTCCCATAATCTGAATGGCCTAGAATGTTTTTATTTTCACATTTATTAAATGAAGAAAACAATTTCAACATATGTATTTTCACATGAGCATAAATCTGACCTTGAAATTATTCACAAAGTTAATGAAAAACCCTTTTTGCAGGATATGAAAAATAAGTGCAAAATACTATAGAATTCTAAAAGTTTCCCTTAGGTTTTAGTTTTGTATGAAAATATTTGCCGACCTTCTTGATTGAAATTTTGTTTTTCTGAAAAGTAGACATCACACAGAATTAGCAGTTGGAATATTTAAGCCACACATTTCAACAAACATTATCAGAATGAAAAAAATCTACCTTTGCAACAAGCATAGCAATGAATGTCCCTGAATAAATTACTATGTGCACAGTATGTTTATTACATAAAGTTCCCCAAATGACTACCTGAGACAGTAAAAAAGCAAAAGCATATATGGTATACACAGGTCTTGGCCATATCTTTTAGTTGTAACTGATGGTAGGTATGATCAGAATAATTATAGGCACATACTGATTTTTATGTCTCTTGTTACTCTACCACCTATTTGATTACTGCTTTAAATGAAATATTTCAGGCATCTTTCTCTATTGCATTGTACTGTATGGGGTCAAAAGTTATAGCAGAGAATTTTGTAATTCAGTAAGGTACCATCAAGCCAGGGTAAATGGGTATTACTTAATAATTCAGCCTCAGTGTTACACATGTATAGCTGATTATCTTAGGAACACACAGTATGTATGAGTCTCCAAAATTAGTGTTGAAAATCTTTAGAACATAAACTTGTACTTTCTAAATTATATAGTATTTTCAAGAAAATTAAGTTCACAATCTTCTCTTTCATTTTTTTTAGACATTGAGTAAACATGATAAATGTTTCAATTTCTTATCATTTCCACCATGTGATCTCAAAACCACAAATCCATCCAAAGGGGCAATGGCTACACCACTAATTCTAGCTGTTTTCATAGTTATAATCCTGGAAGTAGGGACCACCCTTATGCAAGTCTTAGCCTGAAATAAATCCACATGCATACTTTGTTTAACTGTCACAATATTTTAAAAATCAGACAATATTGTGAAACATTGCTAACTTCTCTTTAAAATAAGAAGTATCTTTAGCATAAATTCACATTCCCAAATGGTAACAAGCAGCTGGATGCAAAGCATATATGAGGCAAACTTCCTCATATCTATACTGTTGCTTCCAGTGTATTTCACTGAGCTGTATTACCTAGAATTTGAGTCTAAGACTTCTTCAGGACAACATGTTTTCTGACTTCACCCTTTTCCCCATGCCTTGGCTCTCAGTGCTATTATAACTTAGTAATTCAATTTTTTGCTGCCCATTTAATTTGTATTTGCCCTTTCTGCATGCTGAAGATTTAAACTAGACTCATGCCTATCACCATGCACTAAACTAAAGTCAAAATGGATCAAAGATTTAAATATTAAAACAGAAACACTAAATCTACTGGAAGACAAAGTAGGTAGATATCTCAAGGACATACAGGTAGACAGAGAGTTTATGAACAAAACCCAAACTGTATGGAAAAATACTTCACTGAATCAACAACTGGGATCTCATTTTATTAAAAAGTTTTTTTTCTGATGAAAGGAAATCACCAATCCACAGATTGGGAAAAAAATTTTACCAACATTTCCTGAGACAAAGGACTTCTATCTAAGAACATATAAAGAATCGAAAAACATCAGGCCCCCCAAATCCAAAGACTCAATCCTAAAATGGACATCTGAGATGAATACACAATTCTCAGATTAAGAAATACCAGTGGCAAATAAATACTTGAAAAAAAAGTTCAACATTTTTGGTCATTAGGGAAACACAAATTAAAACAACATTGAGATATTAGCTCACTCCAGAAAAACATGGCTAACATCAAGAAATAAATCTATAACAAATGCTGGACAGGTTGTAGGGGAAAAGGAAATTTCCCTACTGTTGGCAGTAGTGTAGACTGGTACAACCATTGTGGAAATCAGTGTAGAGATTCCTAAAAACTTAAGATTAGAGGTGCCATTCAACCCACGTAGACCCCTTCTGGGTATTTTCCCAGAATTATTGAAATCGTACCATAGCAATGTATGTGCATCCATATTTATAGCTGCACAATTTGTAATAGCCAGATTTTGGAAACAATCCAAATGCCCATCAACTGAGGAATGGATAAAAAAAAGATGTGGTTATCTTTACACAATGGAGTACCACTCAGCTATAAAGAAAGATAACCTAGAGACTTTTATAGGTAAATGGATGCAACTAGAAACCATACATGTAAGTGAAATAAAACAGACTCACATGTGTAAACACCATATTGTTTTGCTGGTGTGAGAAACTGAAAGAGTAAATAAGATCCAAAAGTTACAATAGATATAGTGAAGGAGAAAGAAACTACTCAAAGGGAAATCATATTGTTTGATCAATTTTGCATGCCATATCTGAGCAACTATTTTGAAGATAACAATATGCATTAAAACAAACATTGTTAAACTCCTGTCATCTTGTTTTGAAATCCATTACCACTATTGTTTTGTTGTTGTTATTTTTCTTTTTTGTTTGTCTGGTTTTTTATTTTTCTGTTTTTTTCTCTTTAAAATAAAAAATTATATTTTCCACTTATTCCTGATCAATTTTTATGATGATAACTAGAATTATGTGCTATTGTATATGCTATTGGAGTAGAAGTCTGAAATTTGTAAGACTGAAATCTCATTTTTATGATGATAACTAGAATTATGTGCTATTGTATGTGCTATTGGAGTAGAAGTCTGAAATTTATGAGACTGAAATCTCATTTTACCAATCAGAAAATCTGAAATACTGCTAGAATTTCAGTTAGGGTGTGAATTGTGTTTGGTTGTCTCTGCAGCCTAAAATCTTAGTGTCCACACTGTATGCAGACGTTTGGTTTGCTGTACCAAGTAAGATGTGTCATGGGAGAAAATTGTGAAGCAGAATATTTTGTTTTGAATCTTCAATTGTAAGAACTAACCCCTTCTGAGCATGTTTAATTACAAGAATTTATATAGAAATACAATAAATTGTAAGGGTTGAAATCTTATAGCAATTTATTTCAATGGAAATTAAATGTTTACTTGTAGTTTTTTTAAGTGTGTAATACTAAAATTGCATATTATCTAAAGATGGAAAACCTCCTTATATTAAATACATGCAGTATATCTTACCCTTATTTTCCCAAATTTATCCCATTTTTCTACAATGTTTTTAAATGTTTGAGTTGATAATCTGAAATAGTGCTGCAACATAATTATTTCAGTTTGTCAAAACCAAAGAACTGTAAAGAGTTTGACTAGACTCTACCTAACACTCAGCTACTTTCATCACATTGCATGGCCATTAAATTAATTAATACATTGAAATTTAATTTGTTTTTGAGTTTATCACTTTAGATTCCCTAATTGGACATCAATGAGTTCTATTCTGTTTTTATACTTCAGTTTTCATACATCATCTACATTTCAAGCATGCTGCTACCAAATCAAAGTCTTTTTCAATCACATGTAGGTGTTGTTCTTAAAAAATCAAATTCCTAACATAACTATCACTGAATGCAAATGCATTGTAAAAATTCAAACCATGCACAATTTTGTATTTCATGTCTTTCTTAACTAATACATGCATACATACATACATATATGAACATAATCTTATTTCTCAAAAATAATCATGATTAACAATTTGTGTATTTTTTATAATCTCTCAACAAAGAGTAAATTTTTTTTCTTAGGTTTAGTGACATGTCTTAGTCACCCTTCCATATTAAATATGTCATTTATTCTTTTTTTATTTAAAGAGGGGAAAAAAGCAAAACAGAAAAAAATGGAAGAAACAATACAGAATTTCAAAAAGGAAAATAAATAGTAAGAAATCACTAGTTGATACATTACATATCGTCCTCTTGGATATAATTGTTCAAGTTACAAAATTAAAGCATACAAAGTGGACATTCAAACAGTTAAATGGCAAACAGTTCTGTTCATGGATCCAACAAAAACTTAACAACATGGTTATCAATCCTACACACTTAAATATACATGTAGTTCTATCCTTTAAAGCACTTTCTTGGCTATTGCAAGATGGCTGACTGAGTGGTGGCACAATAAGAGAGCCTCTCTGAGGAAAAAAATAAATAAATAAAAACAACTCAGATGCTGGAATCTGGCAACATAGAGAAAGCCAGACAAAGGGAGAGGAATTCTCATGACCCAAGAAGAAACTGAGGAAAGAGAAGAAGAAAAAAAAGAGAAAAAGAAGAAGAAGAGGAAGAAGAAGAAGAAGAAGAAGAAGAAGAAGAAGAAGAAGAAGAAGAAGAAGAAGAAGAAGAAGAAGAAGAAGAAGAAGCAGCAGCAGCAGCAGCAGCATGGACAGAGGGCTGGAGCTGGGCAAGCCCTGATCACTGTACTGGCACGTTTTAAAGTCAGGTGATTCACCCGATCGAGCTGAGATCAGGGCCCTGCTGAGAGCGGGGGTTGGTGAGCTCCAGACCCTCGGCTGGAGGAGGCTCTGAGACAGGGAGTGGAGACTGCCAGTTGAGTTGTGTGAACTTTGGTGTGTGATATGAACTGGGTTCCCCAAGTCAGGAGGACTGGCTGGGTGACATTTTGGAGTTGGGCAGGGCCGGCTTGAGTCAAAACCTGAGGCAGCTTCCACTGATGACTCCTAGTCCAAAGCAGATTGGTAGGATCTGCTCAGGCAGGGCCATGCCCCTGGTTGAAACCCAATAGCCAGGGACAAGGCTTTTCTGGGCCAGCGGCATCCCCAAGGAACACACAAACTTGTTGAAGCATAAACTGGTTGACTGGCATAAGGGGAGGAGCCAGCTCTCAGCGTGCAGCTCGCAGATCCGCAGTGGACTGGGGGTCCATACTTCCCTAGCAAGTGCACTGCAGAAAAACTGTAAGCAATACGAAAGGCCCTGAGACCTCCACCACCCACCTGTCTGAAGGGGGCTGGAAACATGACAAGACAGAGAAAGCGTAAAAGGTCCCCAACTGCGGAACCAGGGAAAGTGAGTCCAATAGAGGTAAATGTAGAGGAGGTTGAGAGTAGCAAACCTGTAATGTCAGAGACAGCCTCATCGGAAATGAAGAAATACATCCGTGACCTCATCGTTGAATTTAAATCTGAAATTCTAACTCAGGTGAAGCAAGATATAAGAAGATTAATAAAAGAAGTCCTGGGTAATCCTCAAGTAGACACAAATGAAAGAATAGAGGAACCCAGAGAAAGGAGAGAAGCCTTTGATGAAGAATATAAACAAAACCTAGAATATATGAAATAGATCCAAAAAGAATATCAGGAAATTAAAAACTCCATTGAAACCTGGCAAAACCTTTTAACAGAAACTAAAGACAAACTTTCAAAACTTGAAGATAGATTTGCAAATTATGATCGTGAAAGGAAGGATCTCATAAAAATAACAAGGAACCAGGAAGTAACGATACAAAGGCTAGAAGATGACAAGAGGATTTATAACCTAAGAATAAAATATGTGAATGAAGATGCAGCAACAAATACAAATGAAATAAAAAGTCTATTCACAGAAATAATTAAGGAAAACTTCCCAAACATAGGTAACAGAAGTGAAGTTCAGATAAGTGAGGCATACAGAGCTTCAGCCAGCTACAACCAAAACAGATCCACACCCAGACATATAATAATCAGGATCCCAGAAATCTATCACAAGAACAGAATATTAAAAGTGATCAGAGAAAAGAAACAGATTACCTATAAAGGAAAACTCATCAAAGTCACAGCAGACTTCTCAATGCATACCATCAAATCAAGAAGAACTTGGAGCAAAATATTTCAAGCCCTGAAAAAAAATAACCTCCAACCCAGAATGATGTACCCGTCTCTCAAAATTAATGGAGAGACAAGATATTTCCACGACAAAGAGGAACTGGGGAGTTTGTGACCACCAATCCAACCATGCAAAGAATACTGAAGGGCATTCTAGAGAGAGAGAAGAAAATCACCAGGGTTCCAGGAATAATGGCAGAAAGGCCTCAACAAAAGGGGCAGACAGTGGAATGAAGGAGAAAAGTAAGCAAATAACAACAGAAAAATAGCATGGCAGAGATAAGTCAGAGAAGATTGGTTATACCACTGTTTTACCTTGACTGATTTTATTTGAATGTGGTATGCTTGAGAGTATCGAGTCTGAGAGTAGGGGCAACTACTCTGAAGATGACAGGATTCAATAGGATACCCATTCTGGTTTGATTGTTAACTGCCTTTGAAGTTCTATAATGTCTCCAATGTTTAGATTTTATTAATAGTGTAAAGCAATGCTAAGTTTATATTATATTTGATGATATAGACAATTTTATTGAAAATAACGAGACATTGTAGTGACTACCGTAGATCACCTAGTATTGTGTTTTTTGTATGTTCTTTTCATTTCATGTTTCTCTAGGAATATGTATTGCTGAGTTGATTTGTTTCTCCCTCTAATACAGAAAGGCTAGGTATATGTGTAGAGACTTATACATGTGTAGAACTTCTAAGTAGTTTACGAGAATGGATTATAGTTATTGTAAAGAAAAAAAGGAAAAGAGTATTCTAAAGGATATAACTGCATGTATGTTTAAGTTTGTGGAATTAATAACCATGTTGCTAAATTTTAGTTGGATCAATGAACAAAACTGACTGTAGTCTCACTGTTTGGATGTCTACTTTGTGGACTTTAGTTTTGTAACTTAAATAACTGCATCTAAGAGGAAAGTATGCAATTATCAACTAGTGATTTCTTACTGGTTACTTTTTGTTTTGTTTTGTTTTTGAGATTTTGTATTGTTTCTACTCTCTTTGTATCTTAAAATTTTTTCTTTAAGTAAAAAAATTTAAAAAAAAAGCAAGAGGAGGAAATGAAAGTACTCTAAAAGAGATAACTGTATGTATACTTAAGTGTGTAGGATTGATAACCATGTTACTAAGTTTTTGTTGGATCGGTGAACAGAACTGTTTGCAGCCTTACTGTTTGAATGTCCACTTTGTATGCCTTAATTTTGTAACTTGAACAACTATATCCAAGAAGACAATATGTAATGTATCAAATAGTGATTTCTTACTGTTCATTTTTTTTGAAATTCTGTATTGTTTCTACCCTTTTTTCTGTTTTGCTTCCCCCTCTTTAAATAAAATTTTTTTAAAAACTCAAAAAAAAAAATAAAGCACTTTCTTTTCCTCCTCTTGCTTTCTAAGTCCATTATCTGTTTAGTTATATCATGTCTCAGGTTGCTCAGTACTTTACTGATCTGTTTTGTTGTTATTTACTTTTTAAAATTTTTTCTTATTTATTATTATTTTTATTTATTTATTTATTTATTTATTTTGCAGGTAGTAAAATATAGTAGAACAAGACAGGACATAGCCAACTGAAGCAGTACAGTGAAACTGGTACAGAACCTTACAACAGGTTACTGAGATAACAGCAATAGGTACAATAGTATATCTGGTTTTCTTCACAATAGTTGTTCCTTCAATCAGGTAGAGCACTATCGAAGGAAATACAGAAATTATAAAAACAGAATATTGAATAGAGCAATACCATTGATCAGAACAGAGCAAAACAGAGACAAAAATATTTGCCTTCAAAGAGATGGCAGACCACTGGCCTCACCAGCAGCTGTGTTTTTGTAGGCTGGGGGCAAGCAACTCTGCCCATGTGTTTGTAGGCCAGCTGGGATTGCCTCCTCACCCCTTCTCCAAGGCGAGGCACTTGCTGCAGCCTTCTACCTGGCTCTCATAGATCACAAAGAGAAGTCAGTGTGTGTCTCACCACCAGCTCCTCCCTGGTTCTCATGGCAGACTCTAGCAGCATGCACCCTCCACCCAGTACAGCCCTAATTGCAGCACTATAAGAACAGAAGGCATTTTAGATGTTATTATTAAGAACCAAATGTCAATACAAAATTCACGTTGCCAGCTTCCCACTTTTCTTTTTTATTAACAACTCCTTCCAGTTAAGTAACCTCAAAGTTTAAGTTTTTGTTGGACTAGTCTTTTTCTGTTCAGATCCCATTCTTGTTTCTCAGACCTTCCTTGGGTAAGTTGGCATTACTACCAATATCACTAAGATGGGCCCTGGTCATGCTATGTAGATAGAGATGTATGACTGGAAATGCCACAGGCCGCACAGTGACTTTCACCTGGACAGGCACACCATTAAAGACTGAAGTACTGTGGTAAGGGCAAAATACCTGCATAGCTCACATTCTGGACCCTCCATGCTGTGCTCTGGGACCATTTGTGCCTGGGCAGCACTGGCCTATAAGCAGAGGAATAAACAGGGCAGACCTGGAGGCTAATCTCACTTTTGCCCCACAACTTACTGAGTAACCCCTAAGTAAATCAGGGGAAATGGGAGTTACCTTTCCTGCTCTGAAATACTTGCACCTCCCCTCATGGAAGGCAATCTCCCTTAGGGCCCAAAGCAAAAGGAAAAGAGTGAAAATTCAGGACTTCTGTAGTACTTACCTGCAGAGTTGGTAAATGTGTTTTTTATCCCTGGTGTGCCCTGTCCAAGAACACAGGTTTCATCTGAGTATGGTGTTGAACTTTAGGAGCAGGGAGTCCAGCATTTTGCAGATGTGTCCAATGTCCAGAACCCTTTGGCCTTTGACATTCTTCAGCTCCTTTGTAGTCTGAGTCTATCAAGTATGAGTATGCTGAGCCCCAGGGCTGCAGAGAGAGATTACTAGGCCAAGAGGTGCAAGATTGAAGCAGTCCACATTTCAACTGTGTATGGATCCTTTACTGCTCAGTCCCTGGATTCCTTTCCGCAAATTAGGTGTGCCATTTACTTTGTAGGCAGCAGCAGGCTACCATAGCCATTCTGAGATAATCTTCTAGATCAGTTTCTGTATCTGATGATTGCCTCTCTGCCCAGCAGGCCCAGGCTCAGGTGGGGCTGGGGCTGGGTGGTCAGGCTAGCTGATCACGTTCCCTGGCAGTCCCCTTGTCAGGCAGTAATGCAGTAACTGACTCCAGCAACATGGCTAGCCACCATGAAGCCTTTCTGGAGAAAGACCCAGAAAATAGAAAAGACAGAAATGCCATATACAGTGAATATTTAAATTTTTTACTCATAACCTTCTCCTTCAAGGGATAGCAGTGGGGTAGATTGTTTTTGTTTTAAATTTGGACCAACCTGCAACCAAGAGTCTAGAGCATTTTGCTCATGAAAACTTTTTTTTTTCAGCATTTAATGGAACATTAGAAAAAACATCAGACAGATAAAAGAAAGGTATATAACTTTTGGGAGTCTGACTCAAGGAAAAGAAAATTTAAACTATAAATTCTCCATTTAGATTTTCTAGTAGCAAAGGTTGAAAAGATAGTCATATGCATGATATCAAAAAATACAATGAATTTTTTTAGAAAAAAATGTACAGTAAAATATATTACCATCAAACATTCTCAATATACTCCCTTTTGAAGAATACGGGGGTTTGTGTGTGGAGATTAGGGCATGTCAAAACTGGCTGGGGCAGTAGGCATGATCTCTTTAGTTACAAAATCCTGGAAAATGTGTGCAGAACAGTTCCCAAAGCCCTACATGGGTTTTCAATAGGTTGCCTAGACCTAAGTTATCTGGAGGCAGGGCACCACCTCTCAGGACCTGTATGCAGAAGTTCTCACAGGTTTCCTTGAGACTTGGACATTATAAAAGAACACAGGCACCAAGAAGAACTTGCTATCATGGCTTTCTTCACAAAAGCCTGCCCTGCGTTCTCCAGAGTGTTCTTTTATCTTGCTTTTTCCTCTTTTATTTGGTCCACTTTGCAGTTTTTCTCTTACTCTTTTACTTTTTCATATAAACTTTAAAATACTCCTTTTTGGTTCAAACACATTTATCCTATCATTTTTATCACTTTCGGAGGCAGTTCTAGATACACTATTGCGTGTCTGTGTCCTGAATCAATTCAAAACATTTACCTTTTATGATCATTTTGAGTTTGGAAAAGAGCCAGAAATCACACAGTGCCAGATGTGATGAATAAAGTAGATGAGGAGGACACGCATTCTTAGGAGCTTGCCTTTCCGTTAGATGGCACTTAGCAGCACCATTCACCATGCTTTTTGATCACACCTCATAAAGCCACATGCAAAAGAAAACTTTCAGAAATGCTTCAGAGAGTGGTGAGAACCATAGGATGTGTGCTCAAAGTAGTAAGTATTTTGACAATTTATTTTACTGAATTTTTTAAAAAAAATTTATGTATTTTCTGTATATTCTGATCATCTGGTATACCTAATTCTGTTTCCTGAAAACTGAAAATGCAGTGATTCATCTGCAGAATCAGCCATTATTGGTGTGTCTCCTTGCAACAAGGACACCAAGGAAGAGTGTCCAATGTGTTATGGGTATGTGTTGGGGGTAGGGGTGGGAAGCATTGAAAAGGACCTTGAGGAACCTAGTCAAGCTGTTGGTGATTGTTTTGATTTGGGCTGTTTTTCTTCCAGCCATGGGTAATCACCAGCAACATGCAGCAATGTTCCAAATACGTGTCTTGTAAAACCCCCCAAGCTAGAGCCTTAATAAACCCATTCCATTTTTTAAAAAAGTTTTATTGAGAATTTACAGAACCATAAAGTCCATCATTTCAAAGTAAAAAAAAAAAGAGAGATGGCATAAGAAAATCTCCCTTATTTGCTATATTGCATATAGTCAAACTCCCAAGAGATGCTCAGATCTCTGGCTCTCACTTGCTAGCGGGGAGGGGGAGAGGGATATCAGATGGATGTTTGATTCTTAGCCTGCATTCCAATAGGCTCACAGCCACCCACCAGAGCAGCCTGCTGGCTGCCTGTTTTCCCAGCGCCCCAAGTTCCAACAAGGCATGCATCTCAGGAAACGCTGATATGGTTCTTGCCCTGGGGCAGCCGCAGCTTGGGAGGCCACAGCCACTTACCAGAGCAGCATGCTGGCTGACTGTTTTCTCAGAGCACCAAGTTTAAACATCGCATCATTTATTCTTAATGGTCAATAGTATTTAATTGAGGGAAAAAAGCTCTAATAGATAATAGAATATGAATTGTTTGTCTTCTCTTCCTAAAATTTTTACAAAATGTTAAGTAAATATATTCAAATAACATCGTTTCACACCTGAATGGAGTAAGATGAGGATGAATTTTTAGAAGTAGTACTTACCAAGTAAGTAGTTTTAAAATGACCTAACTCTAAGAGCATTATGCTACTACAAGCCATAGTTTCTATAATCATTTGTTATCTCATCATCAATAACAGAGGATACTTCTTTTTACATATTTTTGTGGATGCTAAGTCTTGTCCATTGTGTAAAGCTTGAGCTTTTTGTTAGTTTATGCCACCTGTATTTTTTTCTTTTTTTTGATATCAAGAATTGAATTTATGACACTTCATTTGCCAGGCAAGCACTGTGCCACTGAGTTACATTCCTAGTCCTGATAACTGATATTTATTAAGAAGCTATTATATATTTTTGCATTGTTGTTCTTAATTTTTAGGTTGCATATGTAAATATTTATAGATGGAGTTGTATAATCTGAGATTTGCTTCAAATAATATAGTTGTGGGAAACAGTAGGTGAAATAAATAAAATAAGATAGGTCACGAGTTGGTAATTGCTGAAGCTGAATGCCTGGTATATGTGAATTCATTATGCTGTTCCATGTATTTTTAAACAAGTTTGCATTTTCCCTAATTAATGTTAGAAATAAATAAAACAATTTCTCTCAGTATTTAGTAAAGAAAACAAGTTCAATTATTGAAAACTAAATTAAACATTCTCTACATAAAATTTGTACTTAATGTGAATTCAAGGCCATCCTGAATTACAGAATAAAATGCTGCTTGACAAAACAAGTAACATTTAAGATTTACATATCTTAAATGTTATGAATGGAAACTATATCTATCACTTAAGTATGACTCTAATTTTCATGAAATAACCATGTTTCTGAATTATATTTTATAATAAATTTTCAATATTTATCATGTTCTTTTAGACTTCTTATGCAAAAATAGTCATTAGAAATCTTTGAAATGATTCCTGATATTTCATAGCCTTCATTTCTTGGTAATGCACCTTAACAGGGATAGATATTTTGTGATGACACAGTAGATACTTTTGAACAACTGTTGGTTTCTACATCTCTTTATCTTCTTCTTTGTTAAAATTACCTCCATGTACACTTTTTAAAATAATAGAATAAACTATAAAATGACATGGAAATATGCCACTAAGATCCATAGTTTCTGTAATCATTCAAGGTACACATTACTATTACTCACTCTAGCTTTCAGTGCATATAAGGTGGTTTTGGTCCAATATATAATTCTTAGAACCCTTGTACCAATAGCACACTTGATAATGCTTTTGAGATATTCTCTGGAATGCTTTTGAAAAGTCTGTCATCATTTAGGCAAAAATCTGAAGTCAACCCACAGAGTGCTGTATGTATTAGTTATAATGAATTACTTGTATTGTCCCTCATGATTGATAGCAATACATTCTTGTATTAATAATTGAGAATCTCTTCCTCCAAAAATAATTAGGCTTAAAGTAGTTTGAAAAATAAAGCTGAAGTCTTTATTCCAGTTCTTAAATTGTACACTCATCTTGCCTTATTATGGACCATTAGTCCTAAGAAAAAAACACAAAACACAAAGAATGATCTTTTGACAATATTTAAAATAAGATGAAAATGTGTTGATGTTTCATTTACAAAATTAATTTAAGGATTTCCACATTAATTCTTTGCAAAAAAATAAAATTACTACCTTGGGAGAGTAATATTTCACAATGATGAAGCACAAATGAAATACATTATGTTCATTCAAAAGAAGAAGAATTAAAGGTAATTATAAAAAGGGAAGTGATGAAATGAGAAAGTAATGAAATTGATTCGGAGAACACAAGTTGGAAATGGGTTTTAATCTTTACTAGCAAAATAGGGTAATGTGATTTTGCTTTGCAAGAATTAGAATTAATAGAATTTACAAATAAAAATAGAGATTGTTTTAGTCACATTGTTTTGAGTGCTGTTACTAAACCTACACATCACTGAGTGTTTCAAATTAGTCTGCCTTAGTGTATTTCTATAAATACTGATTTGCATAGCTGTGAGTAAGAGAGCTCCAGTAAAGCAGAACTTTGTCATTGCGAACTGCTTAAAATCTGACAGCGAGCAGTTTGATTTTATAGAGCTTCACTAATGGTATGGGAGTAGTGGTAAATGCTTGCAAAACACAAGATCATCTTGGCAACCATTTCTGGGAAAATACCACATGGATATGTCTCTTGGCATTTAATTCTAAAGAATTTAATTTTGTATTACAAGATCTTCGAAAAGTACAAATCATGTGTTTTACAAAATATATACAAATTGTGTTTGCTCATCTTTGCCATATTTGTGATTGCATTCTGCAGCAAGCCAAACTGAATATGTAAGTAAATATAACACACACATCTAGTCTACATACAAATTACCAATCCTCATGATATCCCAAATAATAATTATAGCAACAGCAATAATAACTGGTTGAACTAATAGGAGATTGTCAAAATGAAACTTGTAACTGATAAATTGAAAACACAACACATTGAATAAAAGAGAAAAAAGTTTAATAGAAATCAGGCACATTAAAATAAATTATGTACCTACCATATGTTTAATGACATGTCAAACATTTAGTTATTGACTCTAAGCTTAATTTTCTAGTTGGAAGTTAATTTGGAATGTGACTTTTTTGATTAAGTGTGAATGTTGTCTAAACAGTTCAAAACTTTCTCCTTGACAATAGGAAACTGTCAATCTAATTTACTGACAGATGTGCTTTCACAGCTGGTGCCATATTGGGATCCTTAAGTAAAACTGATACATAAACAGCAAGCACATTTAAGAAGCTGTTTTGTAGCACAGATACAAACTAAAACATTATTTTCTTAACAAACTTCCAGAATTTACTGCAGGGTTCCCCTATCCCCAATAAGCCTTGATGAATTTCATGAAGTGTTTAAATTACTAAACTTCACAAGACAGAAAGTAAAACTTCTCAAATTGTGTATCTCATAATGCATAATTTTAACAAATTGTATTCCACATATTGCCTTTTAAATTAGTTATTATTTTTAAAAAGTTATAACATTTTTCCATCAAATGTATTCAGTAGGTTTAAGATAACTTAGCACATGTTCTCAAAAGAGAAAGAAAAGCACTGAAAGGTTTCCTGCAACTTTTGTCTTCCCACCATCGCTACCTGAAGAACAATTAGGCATTGAATTTAAGTACCATAAATGCATATATTTAATTAGGAATTCAAAACTCAAATATCCTAATAAACTTGAGTTTGACAGTTTTACTTTCTTACAGATTTTTATTGTCAAGTATGGAATTTTGAAAAAAAGTCTTCAAAAGTCTTTGAGACATTTTTACATTCCTTCCCTGTATCATTCATAGAGAGTTAAAAAGCAATAAAGTGAGCTATTGCTGATCTCTGTGGGTTAGTGACATGGTCTTCTGAGACAGTACACAGATAGCATCTGAAGGTTTGTTTGGAGAAGAGCTGAACTGAGGTCACTTTCCAAAACAACAAACTGCTGCTCTCTATGACCCTGAAAGGTTAGAGCTTAGGAATTTCCTGGAGAGATTGTGTTTTGTCTAGCATTTCTTTTTAAAGTACCCAGGGATTCAACTAGCAAGAGTAGGACTATCCCAATCAAAAATGTACAGAGGACTTGAGTTTAATAACAAAATGTGTTGAGAATTAGAGGTAAAGGAAAAGGAAGACTGCAATTAGGAATTATACACAAATGAAAATGTTTAATTTGACATTAAGCAGATGTCAAGTCAGTTATGTGGTTCTCTTCACTGTACTGCTTTACATTTGTGGTAATTAATATTTTAAATGGGACAGAATGGCTTTGGGTAAAATATAAGCATAATTTGTACTGTTGTCATTACCTAACAGTTGCTCCCGAACTTAATGAAACTCAATTCATCATATTTGTGTCTGGTAATATTTCTGCATATCATGTAACATACAAATATAATAAAACTCAAGTCCAAAAATTACTAAAATACTAAATATTATCATTATGGATTTTATGTACATTTCTATATATTAGGAAGAGGTCTCTGATTAAAACTCAGACACCAAAATTTATAATTCCCTATTAATATAGCAAGAAAATATTCATGGTTAGCTAGAAAACTTAATAAAATAGTTTTAAGCTTGAATTAAAAATAATATTTGGAGATTTCTAAATTCTAGAGGATTTTTGCTTACTTATTTAGCTTATCATTTCTTAAACTAAGTACATAAGTTTATTCCACATACTCTCATATTTGCAGTCTCTTACAAGTTCCCTAACTGTAAGTGCTGGTATCAATTGATTCTTCTTTTATACGCTTATCACTTTGTTGTCACAGTGTCAAAAGGTTCCAGTGTCGTCAGGCATGCTACTTACTAACCATAAATGATTGCTGAGCCTTAGGTTATTTTTTTATGTATAAAACAGAGATAATAATTTCTATTTCAGAGGATTATAAACGTATTAAACAAAAATATATCTATACTACGACAACAGAAACAGTGGATAGCTACTAGATTTATTATAATTTCATTAATATTATTAAGACTAGGAAGAATAATTTTGATCTCAAGAAACTCAAGGTCTTGACTTTGTGATAACTAAGGAATAGTAGTGAATTTTGTGTCTAATCACCTGACGTTAATATGCATATTTAATATGAAACTTAAGTGGAAAAAACATAGCTATCAAATGTCCTGGATCTATTACTCTTTCAGTTTAATTTCTATATTTTTTACATATTATATCTACTACAACCAAGTAATGAAAATAACAAATTTCCTGTAGCTTGAAATTTTTAAAATAAAAACTCCATGGCATTTTAGCACAATGCTGGATCCCTGACTTATTATTAGATTGTCTCTTTTCTTCCTAAGCTTAAGAAAAAAAAACAACTTTCTGTATTAACCAAGTTAGGAGATAACTAAACTTTTAAATCACTTATGGAATAGGAAAGTGACCATATTACTTTTTCTTAACCTTGATTTTAATCTTGCCTAGATTAGCCCATAAATCCATGGACTAAGACTGAATGAAAATAGAAAAAAATCAAAAAGTAGGTTGATTTCTTGGTGCTCTGGGATAGTATATGAAGTTTTTTTTTTCATGTCTTAGTTTCTCTCAGCATTATTATAACATTATAATACTATAGTATTGTATAATGCTATTTCTATTTTAATGAAGTTCTCGTTTTTACAGGTTTTATTTTTAAAATGTGATTCTATTATGAAATTCTAAGAAATATTCTGGATAATTCGAATCTATAGATAAAAAGAAAAGAGTCAAGGTAAATTTTGGAATAATTTAGAGAAAATTTTACTTCTTGCAATGTTAGTGAGCTAGGTACTTTAGGTGAGCATAATGTTTACAGTACAGCAACTAACTAGTAAATCTAAATACAACAACTAAATGCAACATCTTTCCTTCACTGGATTTTATAGAACACTAGGAATAATCCCAAAAGAAGAAAAAAAATACTACATCCTCATTTATTTCTCTAGTTCTTTTATTTTCAGCAAAGCATTCACAGATTTCATCAAGTTTGTGTTTGAGGAAGGAGAAAAGTAACATGGAGTGATGCAGATTAAACTTAAATTAAGACTAACTTTGATTTTTCCCTTTGTTATGGTGTTTGTTTGTTAGTACAAATAGGACACAGGAACTTTGGACACTTGAAAAAGCTATACTTTTAGCAAATACTTTTGTAACTACATTTTATCTATTATGTAGCAGTTTGAAATGCCACACAGGTGGAGCATAAAAGCTTAAAGTGTTAAAGTAGTACAATAATAAAAAAATTCATCAGCACAA
Organism: Hydrochoerus hydrochaeris; assembly: GCA_004027455.1. Taxonomy (NCBI): domain Eukaryota; kingdom Metazoa; phylum Chordata; class Mammalia; order Rodentia; family Hydrochaeridae; genus Hydrochoerus; species Hydrochoerus hydrochaeris. The sequence goes on from PVLA01000026.1 coordinate 331,329, forward strand.
ACACTAGCCTTTGAGCAAAGTATAGATGGAATCTGTGTGGATGTATTTTTGTCCATTTTCTATTGCTTATGAGTAAATGTCGCAGAGTTCATAATTTTAGCTAAAAAAAAGGTTATTTGGCTCATTGTTCTGGAGGTGCAGTATTGAAAGTTTCATCTAGTGTTGCCTTCATACAAGCAGAGCTCCAGGTGACACAGACCATCACATGGCAAAAGCGAAAGAGTGTGCTTATGTATGACCTTCTGTTCTGGTCTCTCCCTTTTCTCTTATAGGCAGTGGATTTGGGTGTGTGGGGTGTGTGTGTGTGTGTGTGTGTGTGTGTGCGTGCGCGCGCCAGGGATAGAGGTCACAAACTTGCATTTGCCAAGCAGACACTTACACTGATGAGCTAAACCTCCCCCCGCCGTCCCCTCCCTCTTATAAAGCCACCAGGACTCATTATGCAGCCTCCACCCTGTAGACCTGCTCTAATCTTTTTGACTCTTGACTGTGCCACCCTTAGCAGTCTAAATGGAAACCTTTCTTAATACCTTAGAGTACAGCGTAATTCCAACAAGTGAATTTTGGAGGATACTCTCAAATCATAATCAAACCATAACTAGTTGTAATAAATGCAATTTGTATAACTCAATATAACTATGTGAATATGTCAATATAATTTACGTATTTCCCCAGTTTGTGATTTCAGAAATATGTCTCCCCTCACTTGACTTCCATCCTGGAATTGGGAACATAAGTCCTTCCCTGACCCAAATCACTGCTTGTGTAACTGAGTTGTTGACTTTCATTTCAACTCAGAAAGAAAAAAAAAATTAGGTAATAAAACTCAGAGATTCCACATAAGGAAATGAGAAATGGGGTTAATAGAAGTTTGAGTAAGATTACTGAAGTAAAAAAAAAGAGGAGTAGATGCTTGGGAAGACAAATATTAATGGATTCCCTGAATGAAATAAAGAACAGACCTAGACTGGAGTTTCCATGGAAATATAAATGGACAAGGACTTGGGTTAAGGGAAGCCCAATGAGGGATTGTTGGTAGAAAGCAGAGGGACTGGCTCAGCTTTCACTCCCCAACTTTCTTGTCATTAACACTTGGAAATATTTGAGAGGTGGATGGCAAGAAAGAAGCATCAAGAAAACCTTCAATTCCTCTTTCTGGAATTTTCTATTTCTTCCTGTTTCACCTGTTCAGCTTTACCTTGTGTATGACAATGTCATGGCTTATATTTCAATGTTTCCCCCAGAGCCTCATGTGCTCCTGAATGTCATTTTTGGGAGGTGACAGGAAAATGAGGGTGTGATACAGGATTCACCCACTGAGGGGTTTAAAGCTGGGTATAATGTTGGCAGGTGGCACAGGGTGAGAAGAGAAGGTAAACGTAGTCATGGCCTGGAAGGATACATATCCTTGTTCCTCCCTTAATTTCTGCTTCCTGTTACATGCCACAGGCAAGCCTCCCCCTTTCATGTTCCTCTGCCATGCTGCCTTGGCTTGGAGATAGCCTACCATGAACCTCTGCAAACTGTAAGCTAAAATAAACCTTTATTTCTTTAAATTGTGAGTGTCAGGTATTTTGTTCCAGCTAGGAGAAAGTAACTAAGACAGATGGGAACTGTTAATCTTGCAATAAAGATTTTTGTCTTTACATGACTGTTATGAATCTTAAGAATTATAGATAGAATTATAGACCACTTCTGATAAATGTGTCATTTTTTTAACTTAAATTATCCTCACCTTCATTTTATATTTCCAGTCAAAATTTAACTTTAACCAAATTTGCTAATCTTTCTGATTTTTCTGTTGTGTGATTTCTCATGAGCTGTCTCAAGCCTTCTTTCTAAAGAGGTGGTATATGAACAGATGAATGGAAGATGGGTGATAGAGAGGAGGTGTGTATATTCCCAGATAGACCATAGAATAAAGCGTAATGAGAGATGGAAGACTCAGGGTGGAAAGAAGAGGAAGCAAGGAGGACAGAAGCAATTCTACAGGATAAAGTACACTTTCCTTCCCATCTCTTCTCCTATCCTCTTCTCTGTGTGCCATCATCAAATCCAATTCTGTACAATGCAAAATAAAGGAGTTTGGAGGTGAACATAAAATAAACTAATACTGAGAGAGAGTAGGAAAGAACAATAGCAGGAAGGGTTGAACGCAACCTGCTCATGTATGTCAAGAATTGTATGTTTACATGTGTGTGTGAATAAAAATAAATTTGTCTTGATTATTTAAAAGTTTATATTATATATTATAATAATACAATACAAACTTCCTATAATGTATAATACGCAAAAAAACACAGAGAAAGCAAAAAAGGTTTATGATGCTGGGAGAGGGAAATAAAGCCAGAAAACTGCTTTGTGGTCATCATTCAAAGCCCAATCTTGATTAGCAGGCATATATGTTATAAATAATTTACACGTCTTCCCAAAGTATTTGAGCCTTAAATTAATTTTTTTGCCTTGTGGATATGAATTAAACATATTCAATAATGCTTTCTTTCACCCTCAAGCTCAGAATCTTGTTTAGGTGGTTAAGAGAACCTAATACGGGAAAATTAAAACTTTATGAAGCAGTATGTCTGAAAAAGGACAATTGGTAGTAGATATTAAATACCTTAGAATTATTCCAGGATTTAGAACATTGCAGAAAAATAGTTATGCCAGGTTTCTATAGGATGTAACTTAGAAATGCAATTACTAGAACTGTACCTCGAATGAAATACTGAAGTGTCTGAGAACAAGTTATCAAATATAGCAATTAAAAGCATTAGGTTTTAATAATTACTTGCCTTATGAGAAATATTGTATAAATTAAGATTGAAATAATTTATCTAAGAGGCTATTTCATTTTAAACTCTGATAAATGTCATATCATGGGAAAGGGTATAAAAATACAATTCCACATCAATTTTCAAAATTACTTTAAAATTATTAACTATACAATTGCAGTTTACATTGTTTTTCTAACATTTTCCAGATTTCTTTCTAATAATTTCAGATCTAATTTTCTGATTTTACCAATTATAAGGTTATCAGTTTGGATAATTTACTAAACTAAATATCCTAAAAGTTTCCAGTTTTATACTGAAAATTATAAGTCTACAAAAGTAGAAATATAGCCTCTCTCTTCTTTATTAAAGTGAGAATTATAATTTAGTGAGAATTATAATGATTTGAACACATAAGCCAATTCAATATAAATTATCATCAGAATAATTTAGTATAAATAACACCAGCTGATCAGCTTTTTTCTGCCAACCATTCTATAGTTAAATATGTAGTGCAAACAGGAAACATTTTTATTAGAATCTCATCAAATACAAGATAACTGATGCTCAGGGTGATAAATCCCATAGAATCATGTACATGATTAGCGGAAAAACCTCAAATACATTCTTCTTACTAATTTCTTACTATATTGCCTCTGGATTAATTTGTAATTGATCTTAATGTGAAAAGAAATCGTCTGTTCTGCGTATTATGACTCAAACTTTTCCTTTAGATGATTTAAAGGTTAATTTATTTGAAAATGGTAAAAAATGGAAAGACAATGTATGTGATAAATCAACACAAATATATGTAAAACAATTTGTTTGGTTTTGGTCCAGATGAAGTGACAATTTTAACAAATCTATTTCTGCTCAATGCTGGATCCTTTTCTTCAAATTTAGCACAAATATCCAGGGGAAAATAATGCCAGAAGACCCTTGAGCTAATGTTGCCAAACTTTCCTCACATGATTTTGCTGAGGGCCTGCACTGGACCTTTTCACTTTCCTATGATAAATATCCCTCTAAACATATTGACTTTTATTAGAATTTAAAATACATCAGAATAAATATATACAAACATTGATATTATAGACAAATAATTTTTAAAATGTTTCCATTAATTTGGTGATTTAATTTACAATACAAGGTTTATAATATAAATGAATTTTTAACAATAATCCATATATAAAGGAAAACCATGGTCAACCAATAAAATAAGCTAAGTATTTTCTTTGGGATAGTAAGAATTAATTTAGGTGGGGTGAATAATGTTTTCTTAATGAAGCTGAGGTATCAGTTGGCAGAAGCAGAATTTTAAAAGCCAGTAATAAAGCTAAACTTTCTTTCAACCTGACAGGTCTTTTCCATAGAATCTCAATAGCTTTGGCAGTTTAGCTGTATTTTCTGCAGAGGCTGGTCAAAGCCAATATTAAAGGAATGTGGGTTTGTTTCATATGTAAAATAAGAAAAGCCAGGGGACAGGCTGGCTCCTATTCCATTCATCATTAATCAGATGAGGGTCCTCGTACACATAACAAAAATTTGGAGTAATCATACTAAAGCTAATCTTTTTTTTTTTTTTCACAAATCACCTAAAATGGTCCTTTGTCTTAGAAACAGCAAACATAAGATTCTTACTCTGAGGAGTTGAATGAGACAAAATAATTTGTTTTCATTATGCATCTTTCATTATGGACATTCCTTGGATGTGAAACATAAATCTTATGACCGTTTTACACACTTGTTTCTTGAAGCACACGGGAGTTAAGGATTTCTAAAAGTCAACAGATACACTTCAAAATTTAAGGTTTTCTAAAAGTCATTAGATATACTTTAAAAAAGAATTGTGTTCAATGGGATCAGGAGGTAAGGAATTCAATCATTTCATTACTTTCCACTATAGATCTTACAAGAATGAGGCATATCTCAAGACAGAGATATGTAGAGGTGAGATAGAAAGTTCTAATTTTTGTGTGTCTGAAGCATCTGCAAAATACTTATGAGCTAGATCCATTATTTTTGTGAGTTCCTATAATCATAATTTTATGTTTATTCATGTAAACTAAAGAGGTATAAGTTTCAGCAATTCAATAAAATTAAATAAATCTGCCTTCCATTCTTATGTTTGTTAATTTTAGTAAATGTCATTTCATGCCCATCTCTTCTACTCTGCTTTTAAGTTTTATTTCTTTTCTTAATATCAAAGGCTTTTGCACAGATTATGTAACTGAGAGAAGTACAAAAATGCATTTTCAACAAATAACAAATGAATGTTGACTTCAAATTATCTCTTGTATTCTGTTCACCTTTTATCTCAAGACCATGAAGAAAAACTGTGGCGATGCACAATAGTAACAACTTAGACTGTGGACCTTTATTGAGTTAGACACTGCAGTAAAACTACATTTACTCTTAGTCTTCCCAACAATGGTTGAGAATAGTATTGTCATTGTTTCATTTAGTAAATGAAGAAAACAAAGAATTGAGAAGCTGAAAGATGTTTCAATTCACACATTAGGGTGCAGCAAACCCCTCACTTAACCTCAGCCAGCAATTTTATTTCTTGCAGTACTGTTTGCATAGTGTGAAGTATTTCTACCCTCAGAAGAAAACTAACATTTGATATGTCAGGACCAGCACTGCCAATATTACATCACACAGACTAAGAAAATTGAACTGTGTCTCAGGCATTCATTAACTTCACAAAAATTCATTAAATTATTATATAGTAATAATATATGTCCTATAAAGTAGCATAAATTAGTTTAAATTATGAACCATTTTAAGAGACTGTGACATCTGGAAGACATAACTCCAAATTATCAGTCTTTGCTAAAGGTAGGGATTTCAACTGTCTCATTCTGATCTGCATCTGGAACATTGTATACAACAGATGTTATCATTCTTATTCTATATATGAAATCAGTTTTATAAACAAGAACAAAGACACAGCATACATTTCCAGTTCAGAGGTATTTAAAGGATTAGACGAAATGGGAACCAGAAAGGCAATTTACTCAGATACTAACTTTAGACTCTCATTTGCAAGAAAGGTCAGATTGGCTTCTGTGTCAGGCAACTAAACAAGTCTAAATGATTAATCTATAGCTAAACAAATCTAGCCACCTTACCTCAGTTTTCTGTCATCTCTGGACACAGTGCTGCATCTGCACATGGTAAGCATAGTGGCTTAAATATGACAGTGTGCTACGATTTACAAGGAGCTTCAAGTGTCTTCAGAGTTGTTAAGAGTAGCACAGAGCACTTGACAGTGAGAATCTGGGTGGCTGGCCACTTCCTGTGTGTATCAATCTCTGGAGATAAATGGACTAAGAGATTACTCCTTGGACAATAATTAAATTAATCTCCACTTCCCATGAAAGTAAAAATAATTGCATACTACTTTCTCTTTTCAAGATGCTGTTTATAAAAATATGGCCTTGCCTTCTAGGTTAGAGAATTGTTTACTTTTCAAATCATTAAATTCTCTTCGTAAAAATCCATTACGTCCTTCAAGTTTAAAAATGTTTTAGTTTTTACTGAACATTGTAAATCCATTTATAACGATTGTTAAAACTTCTCTTGAGATTTTGAAGAAAACAGTATGTGCAACCTAGAAGAACAGCTATTCCAGGAGCATGGCAGACATTTTTACAGAAATGGTGTCCCAATGCCATAAATCGTCATGGTTTCAAGAAAGGTTAAACCTTTCCTAAATGCTTTTCTACTGGCTCAGCATAGAAAACATTGACCTAAAGAGTCAGATCTTATCAGGTTCCCTCTTGGTTATGAATGTTGGTTTGGGGCATCTTTTTGAAGGGGGTAAATACCAATTTATGTGGCATTAAGGAAAAATACACTCATTTCCTGTGAATTTATACATCAGCCTCTACTTTATCAGTAATTATCTACTATGTGGCCTCATAAGCACCTGCAACTGGGCCAGCACTGTGTGAGACACAATGAATTAATCTAAGTTAAAGAAATGATGAAGACTGGGAAAATGTGTTCTCCATTTGAAGACATGTTTAATAGAATCTCCAGCTGCCTCTTGGAATACACATTTTACTATTAAAGAAGCATCCAAATGAAAAATCCAAAGGCATGTGAAGACTATGCTAGGAAGCAAAGTATGGCTGGACATATTAGAGATAAAGAACCTAAATGAAAAGCTATGTACAGACTAAAGAAAAACAACAATATATTATTGTTCTGTCAACCCAAACAGAATGTGTTGTACCTTATTTTTATGTTGATTTTGGCATGAATCACAATATTCCTGTATCATTTTGAAAGACAGTAATAGGAGAATTTGTGTTGGCAGTAGACCATATAAAATGTAGTAGCCAGAACTATGTTTATTTTTGGCTATAAACTATAGTTAAATTTGGCTCACCACAGAAGATGGACAATCAGCATTAGAAAAGATTCTCTCACTAAGTTTCACAAGCTAGAAAAATCTAGGGAAAGCAATGGGACACAGAGTGCTGACATAACTCCACACAGTGAAATGTAAAACTAAGAGTGGAGATAAACCCAGGTCCTTCTTCAGTTTTTGTGGTGGCTTCAGGAGAGAATCTGCACAGCCTTGACAAATGCCTTGAGAATTAAAATACATATAAGAATGGCTTCCCAGGGAGACAACAACCCATGTTATGTTAGCTGGCTTTCTATTGTGATAACAAGCACCTGAGATAATCAACTCACGAAGAGAAAAGATTTAGTTTAGCTCATAGTTTTGCAGTTGACTCTGTTGTTTTTAGGATGTAACAAGTTCAATCCTTAGCTCCCCACTCCAAAAAAGAGACGTCTTATTTTAAAAAGGCAGAAAAAAGTTGCTTTTAAAAATTGTTGCGTGTTTTCTGTCCTTGACAAAACAATGAGTCCTTATACAGCCTTTTGTCAATTCTAATTTTATTTTTATATAGATTGATCCATAAAATTTTAAAGCCTAGAAACTATTTCAAATCATAGCCTTATTGATGAAAATTTGACGGTTGCTTTCCAAACCTTTTTTTTTTTTTTTTTTTTGACACAGGGTCTGGCAGTGTAGGTCAGGCTGGTCTTAAATTCACTATGTAACACAGGCTGGCCTCAAACTCTTGCGATCCTCCTGCCTCAGCTTCTCAAGTGCCAGGATTACAGGCATGTGCCACCATACTTGGCTACCTTCCAAACTTTATAAATTAAACACAAGTTACAATGCACAAAATGGAAAAGTAAACTTTGTAAACTGTAGTAGCTATGCACTTATGTGCAAGAAATTTTTGACAAATAGGGAATATGCACATTAGAATAGTAAGATGATATTTTCCTTATTTGAAATTTGACAAAAGTTAAAAGGGATGATAATACCGAGTGCTGGATTGGATATAAGGAATGCACTTTCTTCCACACCACTGACGGCAGTAGGCAGTGTGCAGTGTGTAAATGTATCATGCCCCACTTGTTAGTGATTGCTAGAGACATGTGATTCTGCATTGTTCCACACATTTCTACATGTAGGGGTTTACTTCAAATAATAGACGCAGATATAAATAGAACTAATAAGATGCTTTATAGTTATTCCTATTATTAAAAAGATTAGAAAATATTCCAATTTATAGCAATAGAAGCTGGCTAAAAATCTACATATAGTCCCACAAATAGAATATTGTACAGCATTCAAATGTCTAATGGTTTTTAAGGATCTTTATAATTTTTCAGTGAAAAATATCCATGTCAAGTATTATGTATAATGATCTATGAACAGATATGTAAAGAGAATGAGAAAACAGAAGGCCTGTATGACAAAATTCATAGGCAGGCGGTAAAATTAAATCTTATATATAACTTATTTTTGAGGAATATTAAAGGCTGAAAGTGTCCCCTTGAAAGATATGCTAATGTCTCCACCCAATGTACCTCACAAATATGAGGTACATTAGGACACCATCCTGGATTAGGGTGGTGTCTAATACCCTAGTGTCCTCATAAGAAAAAGAAATGGGGACAAAGCACAGAAGGGTCTATTGAGATTCTCAGTCTAGACGCAGCTAACACCGTGACTCTAGACTTTCATCCTTTAGAACGATGAGAGAATAAGGGTTTTAAGCCACTAGTACTTTGCAAGTACTTTGTTACAACATCCCTAGGAAATGAATGCAATGAGTAACAAACAAGCACAAACATAAATGCACTGGTCAGTGAGTTAGAGAAAAACAATTACAAATTTGACACCATAATTTTAAGTGAAATAAATCAGACACACAGTTTAAGTGTCACATTATTTCTTTCATATAAAAAACCCAAAATGTAAATAAATTAAAAAGCAAAATGATAGATAATATTCAACAGGGAGATAGATCTTTTGTAAAGGTGAAGGGGACTAAGAGATGAGGGGAGAGAGGAGAGAAATAATTGAAAAGGAATGCGAAAAAGAATTAAGGTGCATTACGTACATGTACAGGTCCTCAGGATGAATACTGTCACTGGGGTACTGCAAACATGAACTGACAGAAATAAAAATTTAAAAAACTTGAATCATCGCCTGTTTCCTTTTTGGGTAGAGTTTTGATATTCTAAGATATCTCTTTCCGGTCTAAAGATAATTTCCCATATTATCTTCTAAAAATTTTATTTCTTAGTCTTTAATATTTACACTTAAGATCTAATTAAAATTGCCCTGTGGATAAGGAGTCGAGCTTTTCCATTTTCTTATATAGATACTGGATACCAGTTACTTATTAAAAAGTTTATCCTTTTTTTTTCTTCTTTGTAACATTTTATTTATTATAAATCAAGAATCCAAGTATGTGCTTCTCTGTTGTTATTTTATTTTGCTATCTGTTTTATTTATCCTTTCGCTAATACAACACATGCTAAATATAGGGGTCTAATAATCTTTAAATGTGGCGGAGCAAGCCCCCTGCTTGGGTCCTCAATAGTGACTCAGCTGTTCTTTGCCATTTTCACTTACACATAAATTTCAGAGTCAACATTGGAAATTAAAACCTTCTGTACTTTCAGTTGGAATCGAACTAAATCTACATTGAATTATTTTCTCATGAGCATTAAATTCATGGATTTGTTATCTGATGATATACTTTGTACAACTGAGAAACAAAACCAATTTCCTGCAACATATTTCAAAGATGATATGCCAGAGGAGCAGAAAAACTCTAAATAATAAAAATCTTGAATTAATACCCAATTAAATGATAATTCCAAATGTAATGCTGGAATTCAACTTGCTCCTCAAATTGAAGCAGGTCACAAAAATATTTTATTCAAAAATCAATCTTAAAGTAGTATTTAACAACTTAGTATACAACATTGATAAATGCTGTCATCACATGGGAAGCATCTTATTTCAAGCCAGAAGTCTTCTTTGAAATAAAAATTTAGTTGTGTAGAGGAAAAATTCCAAGATGATGGGAAAAAGTTTATTAAAATATTTTCAATAAAAGATCTGGGGAAATACCTACAAATAGATCTTTGCTTTAGCATTTAACATTTCTGTATAAAATGAAAGTATTTCCTCAAAAAGATGTTTATGCTAGAATTGCATTTTTAAAATTTCCCCTTGGGCCCACAAATGTTAAATACCAGTGACATGGAGATTCTAACCCCACACAAACAGCCTCAGCAGGATCAACAGGAAGCAGAACTCCAAGTCTCTCTGCCTCTGTCTCTCTGTCTCTCTCTGTGTCTCTGTCTCTCTCTGTCTCTCTCTGTCTCTCTGTCTCTCTGTCTCTCTGTCTCTCTCTCCCCTCTTTATCACTCCCTCCCAGAGGTACAGTCCATTTCCCTAGAGGTTAACTGGGCAGATTTACTTTCTCTTCCTAAGAGTAGCCCGATTGCAGCTGCTCTCCCCTGGTGCCATCTTTCCCTTTCTCTCTACAGAATCTACTTATTCTTCTTCTCCTTTGGGTGGTGGTGTAGCTGGTTGCTTTTGTTTGGGTGGTCTTTCAATTTGCCACTGTCCAACAGATCTGAATATGTTAACTTGTTTAAATAGAAAATCTAAATGACATATAGGAAAAATGTAGATAATTTTTACAATTACTTAAAAACATTTAAAAAACAGTAATTTATAATATTACAATAGAAAATTAAAATGACTTATATGGAAAAAGGTAAGATAATTTTGGCACAGATTTATTTATTATATGAAGTATAGAGTTTAATATAATTACACTGTGAAATTCTCGCAACATTTTACTGCTGGAAAACTATGTTTGTAGGAACCAGAACTAGTGTACAAGAGCTGTGTCTACGCCAGGTCATCTCATGGGTCAATGCAGCAGCATCTCTAGCCTAGGACTGCTTACACGTGAGTGGTACTGAGACGCTTCAACAGCAGAGATGCCTATGGGAACCACTCAGTGCAATTCATGTATAAGCAGTCCTAGGTTAAGAGACACACACAGGAAACTTTAGCTTAACATCAAATATGTTCAAAAGAGCCAAAATTGTTATAATAATTTATAATACACAATGAGGATAATAGTTAACTGCTGGGAGTAAAGAAAATATTATTAATTATATTAGTAATAGTAGTTTTTAAAAATTCTTCACAAAGCATTTCAAAGAATGTGTTCAGCAAAAAATGAAATAAAATTTTAAAAATATAATAAACTAAATTTCAGATGTAATGTTCACGTTTCCATGTGCTTCAGTTTTCATCATATTAAAATGGACTATGTTGTTGCAATGCAATTGTCCTTTGGGCCAAAACTCTGCAAAAAAAAATGTGCTACCAGGGGCGAACCACACCCTCTGCTCCTCCACCCCGGCTATGCCACTGACTTGGGCCTATTTCATAGAATCCTTATCTCACTAAGAACATCTTTTGCTTCCAGATCTTCTACTCTCTGCTTGCAAACAGAGGGAAGTATGGAAGGTCTAACAAAACAACATTTCAGAACCAGTGCCTAAGAAAGAATTTCCCATGCCCTTCTTTACTGCCATGAGGTTTTTCTTTTCTTTCTCCCAGAATTAGAAAGAAAATCCTACTTCTGTATCATTCACCCTGAAGGCTTTTGCTGATCCACCATCCACTCTGAGTGTGTCGCTGGTTATTAATCATCCACACTGGTCTTGTTACAGAGTTGTGGAGGAAGATATACTCTCAATTAACTACAGCACTGCATTGTAAACTGCTAATTACCTGCTCTAAAAGGGACCAGCTTTGCTTTTTTCTACATATATATATATATATATATATATAACTTTGATTAAATGCCACAGATTGAAAAATCAGCATTAAACACAGTAGAAGGGAATGTTAGTATTTGGAACACAGTAGAAGGGAATGTTAGTATTTGGAGGAGTTATTCAACTGCTCTAAGCACTAAGCTAAACATTGTACTTTCACTATAATATTTAGTCCACCAAATTTAAGAGGTCAGTTCTATTATTATGCCTATTTTATAGGTGATGAAGCAGAACAATGTCAAAGATGCTTGCTGAAATGTATGAAAGTGGTTGCAATATGATTCCAGTGCTTTTCTGCTTGTTGTATCTGCCTCTAATATTTTTAAAGTTCAGATATATAAATTGAGATTCACATATTATGCATCTAAATACTCAAAAAATCAAGATAATAAACTTTTGAACAAAAATTCCTGCATGCCCTTACTTTGACAAATATTATACTGCTCATGGAAACATACTGCAGAAGTCTGAATTCTGGGTTAGATCTCTTAGGCTGCCTGGTATTCTTGAGAATTTGCAATTCAGAGGTAGAGCTAGGAAGGAAAGCATCTGACCTGCAACATAAATGGTCACACACACACACACACCTCTACCATCATAGACAAACTAATTTGCTCATGTTACAAACTGCTAACCTTGGCCTCCCATCCCCAGCATTTAGAGGAATTTACACCAGTAGTATGACCTATGCAAACAGGAAAGACTTACAGAAGATGTCAGTCCAAGCCCTGCTTTTAGTAGAATCAATTCTGAACCCAAGTACCTGGAGTGTGGCCTAACAAAGACAGAGTAGAAAATAGTTTAGCTCTTTCCATGAAATTTTTCTCATTGCTCAGATGGGGAGAACCTCAGTGGCAAAAAGAGCAGACTGTAACCTTCTAAAGTAGTACTTCTCTAGTTGCATTTGAGTTACAAAGGTCTGGTCTGTGAGCAGGGGTTCCTATAATTCAGGTCTGAGGGCAGTAATCCCTTCCGATTCTAAGGTTTATGCTTATAATATCATTACTACCCTGCAGCCCAAAAAAGATCAAAAGAAAAATAATACAGAAAAGATAAACTCATTAGAAATGTGTAAATACAGTCAAGAAAATCAAAACAGAAGTTTCCTGGAAAGACACTCAAACAATGAGGTCAAGTTAAGAGATTTCATTTCTCTGTCCAAAATTCTCTAAGCCCATTTTTCTCTATGTAGAATACATTATTGTCTTACATAAATCATTATTTGTTACTTCTAAGTGATATGGAGTGGATAAAAACACTAAAATTACTTTGTAATTTGGTACTAAGGAAGTGTGGAGATGATCTTGGCTTCTCAGTTTGAGTTCTGGCTCTAGCTTTGTTGATAAAACCATCTTAACTCTCCTTTGCTTGACTCTTCTCACCTAGAAATCCACAGTTACAGTGTGGATATTGTTAGTGTAGAAAAATGAAATGTGAAACAAAAGTGTATATATATATATATATATTCTCTAAATAAATAAATATTCTCAAAAATATTGGACATTCACAATTTAAAATCCAAAAATAAGCATCTGAAATGAACAGATAATTTTCAGATGAAGAAGTAGAAAGAGCAAATTAATATATGAAAAAAATACTCAGCATCACTGGTCATTTGCGAGATGCAAATTAAAACAATGGTGAGATTCCATCCCAGAAAGAATGGCTATCATCAAGAAATCAACCAATAACAAATGCTGGTGGGGCTGTTGGTAAAATTCCTCAAAAAAAACAAAACAAAACAAAACAAAACTAGAGGTTCTATTCAACTCAGCTATTTCCCTTCTTGGAATCATCCCAAAAGAATAAGAAGAATCATACCACAGTGATATATGCACACCTGTTTTATAGTGGTACAGTTTGCAATAGCTAAATCTTGGAAACAGCCCATATGTCCATCAATCAATGAATGCATAAAGATCATATATATATATATATATATATATATATATATATATCCTCTGCCATTGAGACATTTCTTGCTAAATGGAAGCACCTTGAGATCACACTCTTAAGTGAAATAAATTAGACACACATGTTTAAATACTACATTACTTCTCTGGTGTGAGAAACTAAAAGTGTAAATAATTACCAAAATTACAATAGATATTGGGAAATGGGAAGAAAATGCTCAAATGAGCAGAGGACCTAGGAGGAGTGGAGTGGGAAAGGATAGAAGGGACACGAAAACAAAAGCTAACAGAAGGAAAAAATGGAAACAAATGTTCTGTAAATAAGCAAGGGAAAGGGGGTTGAAGGGAAGAAAGAAGCAATAGAAGAGAAAAGAAGCAAGATATGTCATGTGTAGATACAAACACTCTGTGATGAACCTTATCATTATGTGTGTATAAAACATGTCAATAAATTTAAAAATTTGATACATATGTAATAATATACTTTGAAATTAATACTGTAGATTTATTTATTTAGAAATTTTCACTGTTAATTTGAAGAAAAATATATCCTTTTAAATTCAGTGAAATTTGATACTGCAATGTCATGTAATATTTTAAAACGTTATGCACAAAAACACTTCTGGAATTTGGAAACTGGAAAATAAAGAGAAGTGCTTTAAGAAAACCACTCTTCTTGGAAATCTTCCATATGTGACTGTTTGAATTTCCTAACTTTATAATAATGTTAAGAGATAAAAAAAACTAGATAAAGCTATAAGAAACAGGTTTATAATATAGTTTAAATAATGTAGAATTTCCACCAGTGAAAGGTTAAGCACCATGTATGTGTGAAGATACTGCAAATAACTTATTTAACACATGAATGTTTGGAAATTTAATTTCAAAAGTTTCCATATGGTATGTCACATATTATAGTTTGGGTCATAAATTTGTATTTTCCTAATCAAAAGAGAGAACAGAATATTTTCCCTTTTTACATGAGCAATAATCAGATAATGCCTCTCTTAATTTTTGTAGTCTTATATTTTAAAGTTACACTTTCCTACATAATGTTCAAAAAAAGGAAAACAAAATAGTTTCAGATCTTTTGAAGTTAACCCAAATATTTACATCTGTTTCTACTGACATTTATTCCATATAGTAATATCTTATTCGTCTGGCTTCATTGAGCAGTAAGTCATAGAAAAAATAAATTTATATATAAAATGTGGAAATATTCATCCCTGACTCACAGAATTATGAATACATGATAGGTTCTCTATAAATATTAGGTCCACTTCTTTAAAACCTTGAATCCTTGGTTTTGTGCCATTATTTTCATTGGGGCTTTAGAAACTTGTCCAGAGACAAGTAAGTATACATGGTAGCAACATCCAAAGCTGAAACTGCTAGCTGCATGTGATTAGTGGGTATTTGAGATGTAGCTAAAGCCAATGGATATAAAGTGACACCTATTTCACATCTGAGTTTGTACTATTAGCCAGCTCATTTTTTTCCAATGAATTCTCAGAGAAGAGTAGAAAGGAATAAGACAATGGCTATTCAATGAATATTTCAGTTGCTGAGAGAATGTTCTGTCTTTTCATTCTGAATATCCACTTTTGGCATTGTTCTAGATATTCCACTTGGCTAAGAGAATCTAGGTCTTATCATTCCTGCTTTTAATATTTTGTGGCAAAAGTAAGTGCACATTACTACTAAACATGGCAAAAGAAATTATAGTAATAAAATATCCAAAATATAGTGTATTAAATCAAAAGTGAAAGTATTACATCTGCTAAATAATTTATTTTTGAATAAAAGTCCATTAAAGAATATTGAATTAAAAAAAAACCTTTAAAGGCTTATCATTGCACATAATATCAAGACACTAGTCAGAGGATGGGGCTCTTTATTTTCATGTATCTACATTTTATAATTAAATTCATAATCATATCATAAAACTAATTAACATTAGATTGCAGAATATTCTCTGAGGTCCCCTTAAAAGTCTCACTAGCTATTCTCACCTTGGTATTAGTAGTCAAATTTCAGATACAGTTTTAATTTACTCACAGCTTTTGTACATTAAATTGCTTGCTTTTAGTTCTTTGGATTATTTTTGTGTTTGTTTTCATTACTAAATAACCAGAAAAAATAATAGCCAAGAAAGTGTCCACAGGGAAATACTGAGTTTTTAAACCTTAGAAAAGATTATAAAGAAACAATGACACATGGACTGTTAGAGATTGAACCCAGGGCCTCAAGCATGCTAAGCAAAAGCTCTAGCCCTAAGCCACACCACCAATCCACACAATATTAAATTTTAATAGAACTTATTTAAATCGGTTTTTTTATTTTAAAAAAGGATAAAACTAAACATAACAGAAAAAAGCAGATCAGAAGAAAACAATGTAAGTGACACAGATTCCAAAGCAAGACAATAGGAGATTTGGCTATCATAATGTCATTTGTTTTTTTCTAACTGGTTGTCTCTATCTTCACACACAACAAATTCATACAAAACAAAATAGTATAAAACTGATCAGAACAGGGTGATGACCTTCAAAACTGACAATCGCTTCCAGAATGTTTCTTGTTCTCTTCAAAATAGCTGTCCATACCTTCATTTATGTTGAAATTAGACAATGCAACACAGACTAAAACTACTCTGAAAAAAGAATAGAAGCATTACTGGATTTCACAGTATGATGATACGGAATCAGCAATGGATACCATAATGTCTCTTTTTCTTCAAAGTAGCTGTTCATTTCATCACACATAATATAATCGATTCTCATAAACTGTTTAGGAGAACTTCTAGGCATGTATAAGCCTCTACATATATACCTATCCTTTCTGCATCAGAGGGAAAAACAAAACAAAACATTACTAAAAAAAATAAGAAACAAAAAAGACAAATACAACTGAGGAATGGATAAAAAAAGATGTGGTATTTTTATATAATGGAGTACTATTCAACTATAAAGAATGACCACATTGAGATATTTATAAGTGGATGCAACTTGAGACCATACTCATAAGTGAAATAAATCAAACTCACATGAGTAAAAACCATTTAGTCTCCTTAGTGTAAGAAATGGTAAGAGTACATAGGATACAAAATCCTCAATAAATACAGTGAGAGGATAAGAATCTTCTCAAAGAGGAAAAAATATATCAGGGAAAAGGAGGAAAAAGAAAAGGAATGGAAAAGAAAAAATATCTAAATTTGTATAAACACACTTAGGATAGCTAAGATTGTGCTAAATCATGTTTTTAATATTTCAGATAACTTCTAAGAATGTAGTCAAATTTATTGTTTGAAAATATTGGATTGTGAAGTGCTTCATTTAACAGCAGAAACATAAAAGAAGATGGACATGTAGTTGTTCCATGCAGATAGCTTAAAAATATCTGTTGAAGCACCTTGGATATTGATGTGAGATTTAACAAATGGTACATTCATGAGTTACTCTACTTTATGTTATTTGGATAATTAATTTTAGTGCTCTAGTCTCTGAATTAAAAGAAACAGAATAGTTTTTCAAAGTTATATAAAGTCAAAACTATCCTCTGAATCAGCAAAATGTTGAGAACTTGGTTTGAACCCCCCCCCACAAAATTTAAGGTTTACTTTACATCTGTAATTATAATGTAACTTGTAAAGCAGCACTGTAACAGATGAGTATTCCCCTGAGTGCAAAGCACAGAACAGATGGTTATCTCCATATAAGATGGAATAGTTATACAGAAATCCAGTCAGCACATTTTTCTCTCACTCACTTTGTGATCTTTGTCAAAATTTTCTATTCTGTCTCAGCCTGGCGATTCAATGTGTGTGTATTAATCACTTTTCCATTTGGGGACAAAATACTCAACACCTATAAATTAAAAGGAGGAGAAGTTTATTTTGACTCACTATTTCAGAGTTTTCAGGCCATGGCTGGTGGCTCCAAAGCAGAAACCCACGGTGTAAGTACATGGCTAAGAAAAGTTGCTCCAACTTTGCCAACCAGAACACAGAGACACAGAGGATTAAGGGGGAGGAGAAGAATTAGCACCACATGGATGATGCTAAGATCTGATCTCACACAAGGTTAAACAGTATTTTCCTCCCACCCCAAGACCGCAACTGCATCTTAGGGCCAGGGTGACTGAACTTAGAGATACTCTTCCCTAGAATGAGGATGGTGCTTTGCAACCCTCTTCTCAAAGCAAGTTTTTAAAAAACAAATTAACTCTTTTATACCGTTGAGCTTCTAGTTAGTGAAATCTGGTCCATTCTTGAGATACTACCATTCCATTTTTCTTATCATCTCCATGCAAAATAACTGGGTTCCTCAGTAGTGTTAATCACTTCAGCAGCCACATACTCTTTAGCCCTAACTCTACTGTTGCTTCTGTTCTGGTTAAACTGCACAATTTTTACATCTCTTGGGTATGTTTTGGCTCCTGATTTGTATCATAAATCTGGCTGAAAGCAGCCAGTAGGATCCATGCCACAGGATGAATGTTGGGCTGCCTGCAAAATTTTCTTCTTTAAATTCAGCCTCACACAAAGCCTTAGGACATGAGTAAAGCATAGACAACTTCTCTGTCAGAATGTAGCAGCCATGGCCTCTAGTGCAGTTTCCAAAAGACCCCTTATTTCCATCTGAAACTTTATGAGTTTGGCCTTTACTGTTTGCACTCCTATCATCATTCTGGTCTCCTGAGTTCTGGTCGCAACCACCTGTTAACCTCTGCTTACTTCCTTTTAGGCTTCCATCTCAATCCTCCAAATGTGTCCAAACCCCCCAAATAAATGAGTTCTAAAAATGAGTGCTAAATCATTCACTGGTATAATCACAGCAAAGCCCCAACTCTTCTAGTACCAATTTTCTGTATTAGTTGTTTTTCCACCACTGGTACAAAATATCCAATGCCCACAAGTTAAAGGAGGAGAAGCTTATTGTGGCTAACAGTTTTAAGGAGCTAAATACATGTTGGCCAGCTGCAGGGCAAAAGTGGCATAGTAAAAATCATGATGCAGGAAAGGTGTTCAATCCATAGCAACCAGAAGACAGAGAGAAAGGGGAAGCAGGGAAAAGGGAGAAGCTGGAGACAAGAAGACCTTCTTTCAGGTCATAATCCCAGTGACCAAGTCCTACCTCCTAATAGTAAATTAACTCTTTAATGGATTAATTCACTAATGAGTATATAACCACCATGATTCAGTCACCTTCCAAAAGCTCCATCTCTGATGTGTCAAGTTTTGGGGAAGAGAAGAATTTTTACCTAAACCGTAGTGAACTGTGAATCATTACAGTCAAGAATTCTCAGAATTAAATCATTTTATATAGCTTAAAACTTTTAAAAACAGGTCTCACATTGTGCCATATTTCATGAGGAGCTTGCCCTAGTAAAGTCCAATTTCAAGAGAAAAATGAGAATTGGAATGTTAGTATACAGAATACTAAAGCATGGACATTACATCCAGCTCCCTGTAGAACTTATTTATTCACTCTAAGAACAGTCCTAATATTGTTTTTTTTCAAATCTATTGTAATTCAGTTAGAACTTAATTTTTATTCCTTTATTTACCTTATCCTCCATGCCTTCTGTATTTAAATTTGACTTTTTAAATTACTAATGGGCTTATATTTGGAAGAAATGTGGAATGTATTTTACAGACATATATATATATATATATATATATATATATATATATATATCTACTTCCTGCCCACCATGACATAAGCAGCTTTCATCTGCTCTGCCCTTTTGCCATGTCACTTCTTTGAAACCAGCTGACCACAGAAAAAATGAAAGACAAAAT
The DNA here is from genome assembly GCA_004027455.1 of Hydrochoerus hydrochaeris. Lineage (NCBI taxonomy): Eukaryota > Metazoa > Chordata > Mammalia > Rodentia > Hydrochaeridae > Hydrochoerus > Hydrochoerus hydrochaeris. Next base: position 351,017 of record PVLA01000026.1, read on the forward strand.
AAACCTCTCCTGCGTGAAGTTGTGGATACTGAGTATTTTGTCCCTCTGATAAGAAAATACTTCAGACTCCTTGATTATGATAATTCAGAACTTCCCAGTTGGCCTGTGATATTCTCCTGGAGGTTATTCTATACAGAATGACCAGAATAATACTTGTGTTTGTAAAGAATTTGCTAGTAGCTTAAAATCTTCAATTTATTTAATATAAAATCAAAAAGCATTATGATGCAAGACCCTACATGATGTGGTCTATAGACAATGATGCCATCCTGTCCACTCTGTTCCTTCCACACTAGCCTCCTTTCTACTCTCTGAACATGCAAAGCTAATCCAAATCAAAGCCTCACTTTTTTAAAAATTTTATTTTGAATGCAGTAAAATACAACACAACAAGACAGAACAAAGCCAATCAAGACAATGCAGTGAAATTGGTACAGAACTTCACAGCAGGACACCAGGATAACAGTAACAGGTACCATAGTATATCTTGCTATCTTCACAATAGTTGTCCATTCAATCAGGTATAGCAAAATCAAACCAAATACAGAACATCGTAAAACCTATCAAGACAATATTGAATAGAGCAAAACAATCAGAACAAAGTAAAACAGTTAAAACAATATTTGCCTTCAAAGACAAAATAAAAGGAAATCCCCCATATTTTCTGTATTGCATATTGTCATCCTCTCAAGAGATGCTCAGACCTCTGGCCCCTACTTGCTAACCTGGGGTGGGGAGGGCTGAGATTGGGATGCTTCATTCCCAGCCCCCAAGCCAACAGGCTCATGGGAGACGCTGACTGGTTCTCTTCCTGGCTCACCTACCGCTTGCTCACTCCTTAGCCACTTCCCAGGCAGGAGGGCATGTTGCTTTCTTGCTCAACGCCCTAAGTTCCAACATGGCTGGATCTCGGGAGACACTGACTGGTTCTCTTTTTGGCTCGCCTGCCATTCGCTTGCACCTCGGCCCCTTACCAGGAAGGAGGATGTGTTGCTTTCTCAAAGCCTCACCTTTGATGCTGGTTATCCTGTATGACTCTTTCACCAGATATTTGGAGACTTTCTTTAGGTCTTACATCAAGATATCTCTTCCTTGTAATCTTTCTACCTAAATCTCCACTGTATATTATTTCTGTTTTTGTTTAACATAATCACTGACTAAAATACTATATATCTACTGATACATTATGTTTACTGAGTCCCTCCAAAAGATAGAAACGTAAATTCAACAGGGATTCTGGTTAGGTTTTGTTCTTTTGTGCTTTCTTTCCAGTATTTAGGGCAGTGCCTAGTGCTTGGTGGTTTCTTAATAAGTGACTGAGAGAATGACTGTGTTTGGTGCAGGGGATGTAATATAGGGGAGTGAGAACACAAGAAATGAGTCAGAAGCCATTGTCATGATATATGTGATAGATACTGCAGCCAGGACTACCATGGCTGCTAGCAATTGCTGGTGGATTAAATTTAGCAGTGGAAAGAAGAAAAGTTATATAAGGTTTATGAGTATAGCAAGTGTGCAGATGATGCTACTATCAACTAAATAGATAATAACAGAGGAAGAAGAAGACTTGTCAGAATTTGAGGAAAGCATGTATCCTGTTTTTATTACTCTAAATGTCTATTAAGCGTCAAAACGGAAATGTCAGCTGTGAAGTTTTATATCTAAACTGGGCTTACAGGAGTGCTAAAGGCTGAAAATCTCATTGAGTTTACCCATGAGTTTACCTTATGGACTTTAAATCCATAAGATTAGATGAGATTTTCTAAGGAATAAATGCATCTAGAAAGATAATGAAGGGTGGATTGATATTTACAAGTAAAGCAGTGGAGAAAGAGGCAGGACAGAGGAAAAGAAAGTGGCCAGGAAGGATAAGAAATGATTTCACAAAAGCAAGAGAAACAATTTCTTTTCTCAGGGGATATAATTATATAAAAAGATAAAGATAAGTAATTTCTTCATCTTCACAAAATTAAAGGTAGATGTATGCTGGTTAGTAGTTTGGTAGACGTAGGTTGGTTGTAAGACTATTGGGTAAATAGCTTCTATTTTCTTTCATAAGTATGAAATGAGGTCATTCACTAAGACTTGGAGGTGAATGGATTATCTTGAAGCTAATAAAGAGAATATTTATCTTACTTCAGGAAATAAGACAGGAAATTCTCAAGCAAAACATAAAATATGATATCCTTTCTAGTTCTAGAATTCAACGCATGTATCTTATTTTCTAAGTGAACACTAAAATACAAGATTTAACACTAAATTAAAAGTGAACACTAAATCAAAAGATTAACAAAGAGAGGTAACACTTTTAAGTAACTAGAGAAAGTTTTAAATAAAGATTTACATATCAGTAAAGACGTGATTAGATAATTCATTTTATCTCTCTGAACCTCATTTCACATATCTCTAGAATATAAATATATAAAGATGAGTGAGATACTGTAAAAGAAAAATTTCTGTCTATGTAGCCAGCATTTATTAAGGAGTTTCTGAATAAATCATTGTCCATATATAAAATGACTGAGCATCTGCTTATTAGTTGGAAATCTGGAAAGTAGTTTCAACAGATGCATTCCATTAGTAAATTCTTTAATGTATAAGAACAGCAAGAAAAGACAAATGCTAAATAAATTTTCATTAAGCAGCTGTTATAAACTCTTGTTGTTAAGCTCTTTATAAACAAAAAGCTGTAACAAATAGAGACATTACAAGCTAACAATTGTGCATCTAAATAAATTATATGTAATTATAATAAATTAGAAATGATAAGTAAAATATTAAGATTCATTATAGAAAAAGGAAATTTACTTATCTATATACATATCTTTGGTATATAATACTCAATATTTTAACCTAAAGATGAGAAAGCAGATCAACAAATAATTTGCCTTCATGAAATGAACGAGTTCATCAGAATGAATCTTGAATGAATTAACCATTTGGCAACCTGAAAAAAGACCCTTGCTTAGGCCATCAATCAACTCAGTAAAAACTAAAGGAAGCAAACTAGTAAACTTCACAAATGAATGAGTGGTAGTCCCTGCTGTTTGATCTGTTGTTTGGAGTCACAGGCATATGCTAGACATATCTTTTGATGTTTGGAAATATATGTTTCTTCTACTTAATTAAGAAATTTTTAAATAAGAAGATAGATTTTATGTTTCTGCTGGAAAATTTTCTGATGCACTTAAAGAGAGAAAATAGGTTACAGAAGCCGTGAGAATGATGGAAAGGTTACAGAGACAGAAAGGGATCTGAAGAAACTGTCTTTCTCTGTAAATTGATGTCATTGAAGTTCAGCACAAAGAGAGGAAGGACGCCATGTGGAGAGTAGTTAACTGAATATAGAAAGAATTCTGGAGGGGAAAATCTGGGGCTTGGTAGGATTGACAGAAATTACAGCAGAGTTCAGAGGTGAGAGATGTAGTCAGATTTTTTAATGATTCAGTCTTCTGTATGGCAGCATATAAAACTAGCCTAATTTATACCTAGAAATTGTTTTGACTCATTTCCTAGTTCATTACTCAAAAGCTGCTACTTCTCCAGTTATAACCTTTGTTTATTATATATATATAGCTATATATTATATATATAACTTTACTGTATAAAACCATATATATATATATATATATAACTTTTCAAGAAAAAAGAAATCCCATTAAAATGGATTTATTGTAGTTTAAGGTCCAATTATTTAGATGGAAAGATAAAAGCAGAGATTAGGGGAAAAATGTAAGAAAAACAGAACCTGAAGTAATAACCAGTAATTGTAGAAAAACTCATGAGTAGAAACCAAATAGTGGAGATTAAAAGGCATTAGATCTTCCTGTGAAGAAGTCTTTCTCTTTTAACTAATAAAAATGTCCTTATTTAAAACCTGAGCTTCCAGTGCTGAGCAGTTTCCCTTTACATCATCCTACACTCATTAACTTTATAAAATTTGGGGAAAAGCATGCCAAAGAAGCAATTAGCTTATACTCCACTAAACAGAAAGTGGCTGAGCTAATGCAATCTCTCTCTCCCTGAAAGACAATTTTTAGACCCAAATTGTTGTGATTGTTTGCTTTTCCCTAATAAACCAATTTTTATGGGTGACATACAAAACATAAAAACTTGTTATTTATCTTAGTACTACAGACTTGTCATGACAGTTAAGGAAATCAAATTTGTCTTCCTATTAAAATTAGCATTAAGTAGTAATTTTGAAATACCAGAGATCTTTCTCTAATTCACCAAATGAAGCTAAACAGGAGGATTACAAATGTGAGCCAATTTCAGCTTATATTTTCCCTCAGAAAGGTCTCTGGTAATTCTTCTATAATTGTGAAGCTCTATTGATTTTCACCAGACTTCAGCTGAAAATCTTTGAGATTTATCAGAAATGCTTTGACAATTGCATTACTATACAGAAACCCTTTTCAAAATAACACATGTGAAAACAAGCGTGTATGATTCTTAATGAGAAGGTCTATTGGATTTAAAACAAAGTAAGGGCCTGGCTTCCCACACCCAATTAGCCCTAATTCACCAAGACATGTCTCAGAGTTAAAGTATTGACCACCAACCTCATTGGCAATATGGCTTGAAGATGAGTGTTCAGTAAATAGATCAGCCATTCATTCCTGTCTGGAATTAAAATAAGTAGCATCTCTACATGGCTTGGAGGTAGACTGTATCATATGAAAATAAATATATCACTTTTAAGGAAAAATGCTTATTTGACACTAAGGAAATTAGTTTATAACCTTTCCTTTAAAAGAAAGCATATGAGCAGAAAGCTATAAATCATGTTTCCATACTATGCTCTATTTGCAAACCCCAGCAAACTGCTATCATAGTAGTTTATTTACAGAAAATTTTTACATTACACTCTTTTCCCCAAAACTTACACTGGCTTATTCTTAGTTTCCATATTAATATTAAAGTCTTCTGCCTTTTTTTTTTTTTGGCCTTGATAGTCCAACTCCACACATGTGATCACGATTTCAAACTCCCATTTATCTACAACATCTCTGTCCTAGTCAACTCATTTAATTTCACCACTATATTCTCTCATCATTTAAGAATGTTTAGATTCCCTATCATTTCCCTTTCCGTGAATCCTCTTCTAGACTTCACTTATTAACTTCCATAAATTATCATTCAAGAACATTTTGACTTTGTCCTTTATGCCTTTGTTCTGTTGGTCTTTTTGTAGAATATAGCTGAAAACACCCCAAATAGAGATAGAAAGTTTATTTTAAACCTTCCCTGTTCTATCAACCACAGAAGACCACAATTTTCTTCCTGATTTATAGAGAAAATAGAAGTGGTTAGTTTTTTATCCACTACAGTCTATCATCTGCCCTATCCATTGTGTGTGCCCTACTATCAACAACTGTGTCTGTTGGCCTTATTTATTGGATCTATCAACGTAATTTGACGGTTACTCACGTACACTTTCTTCAGACACTCTTCAGCCTCTTAGAGCTTTAATCTCTGAGTTCTTTGCTAGAATACTTCTGATATTCTCCTGATCCTCTCTTTATCTCTACTATCAATGATATTTTCTCTGATGTTTATGTCATGAGCTTTCTTATTTTCTCATTCTTCCAACTAGATATTTTTTTGCTGGTTTATCTGGCTGCTTACAGGAAATCCCATTTCTGTGTCTCACAGACACTCTAAATGAATATGTTCAAATCCCAAATCATAATTTCTGGCCCCTGAACTCCTGATTATGTTCATTGCCCCAGAAAAATCACCATCATATACACAGTTACTTATGGCAGAAATCTGGAAACATTTCTTATTCCTTTTAATCCTTAAACTTCAAGTGGATTCCATCACCTAGTCTTGTCAGCTCTTCCACACAAATCTCTCAGGATGCTTGGCTTTTTTCTATAACTCGGGATATTTTTCTAAAATAAGCATTTTCATCTCTCTCTTAGATTACTATTCAGTTTCTTATATGAACATCATTTCCCTAGTCTGGCTGTTTATTCCCCATTTTCCACCATCCTCACAGGGAGATATTTCGAGCATATAGTGTGATAAAATCTCATTCCCTTACTCAAAGTTTGACCCCTAAGTTTACATCTTAATATTATTGGTGAAGTAAAAAATGTAGAATATTATCTGTTGATCTGTTTAGGCTCATCTTTTGTTCTTTCTTATCCACATTTGATGCATTTCTCTGAATTTTACTTCCTTGCTTATTGATGCACTGTAAGTCCAAGTTATCTTTTCCAGAACACCCATGTTGAACTTCAAATGTGACTTTGGTTCCAGTGTTAACTCTAAATTTACAAGTTCTGGGTAATAGTCTTTCCACTGAGATTTGGTTCTTTAGAGGCAACATAAATATGACATATATTCAAGATATAGAGTGATGTCAGGTTTAAGATATTATCCATAATTATTTCATATCAAAGAAAATAATTCTTACAAAAAATCTAATTTTTTATGTTAAAGAGAATAAAAAAAATACAGCAAATCAGAACAGAACAATGCAAGTGATATAGGACTTCAAAACAAGACAACAGGAAATCAACAATGGCTGCCATTTTGCCTCTCATTTTCTTCAAAATAGCTGTCTATACCATCAAAAACAATAAAATCAAACAAAACAAAACAGAAAAAAACCAATCAAAACAAAATAATGAAACCATACAGTACTTCAAAATGAAAAAACAGGAAATCAACAGGGGCTACCATAATGTCTCTTGTTTTCTTCAAAATAGCTGTCCATACCTTCACACATAATAAAATCAAACAATACAAAACAGACTAAAGCCAATCAAAACAAAATAATGAAAGCATTATAGGACTTGAAAACAAGGTGGTAATAAATGAACAATGGCTACTATAATGTCTCTTGTTTTCTTCAAAATAGCTGCCCATACTATCACATATAATAAAATCAAATAAAACAAAACAGAATAAAGCCAATTAAAACCAAAGTATAAAAGTATTATAGGACTTCAAAACAAGATGATAAGAAATCAACAATGGCTACCATAATATCTTCTTTTGTTCAAATTAGCTGTCTATGCCATCACACATAATAAAATCAACAAAACAGAATAAAACCAATCAAAACAAAAAAAATGAAAGCATTATAGGACTTCAAAACAAGACAATACGAAATCAACAATCATAATACATCCCATTATCTTCAAAATAGCTATCCATACTGTCAGACACAGTAAAATCTAACAACAAAAGGCAGAATAAAACCTCACCAACAAAATTATGAAAACTATACAAGAATTCAAAACATTATATCAAGAAATTAACAGTGCTTACCACTTTCCCTTTTTAGGCATTTCCTCCCCTATCACTTTCACAATATCTATTGTGCTTTTTATAGCCCACTAACTCCTTCAGTTTTTTTATGCTAGCGAGATAATTTGGTGTTCATCCGTATGAGTTCAAACCATTTCACCCATGAGCAGGATCTCTGCATCCATTTACCTACTAGAGCCTTGAGATTATCCTACTTTATAGCTAGGCAGCTTTCTACTGTATGAAAATACCATCTCTTTCTTATCCTTTCTGCAGTTGATGGGAAAGTTACCCTTGTTTTTTTCTGTCTTTTATCACGTGGAGCAATTACTTTATCTTCTTTGATTTTCAGTCTGTGAATTTCCTTTTGAGTTAAATGTATTTCTTGTATACAACTGATGGATCTTATTTCCTGATCTACTCTCCCTGTGTTTCTTTTTATTGTATTTCTTTTTATTCTATTATTGTAACTACAATAATAGTTACAACTGATATACATTAGTTTATCTCTGCCATGCTATCTTCCTGCTGTTGGCCCTCTACTATTCCTCTTCATTCCACTGCTTGTCCTATTTGGCGACCCTCCTCTGATGCTGTTCCTAGAGCCATGGCTATCTTTATTGTGCTCTAGAATATCCTTTAGCACTCTCTGTAGGGTTGGCTTGCTGGTCATAAATTCCTTCAGTTGTTCTTTATCATGGGTGTATCTTATTTTTCTATCAGTTTCAAAAGATAGTTTTGCAGGGTACATCAATCTATGTTGGAAGATGTGTTCTTTCAGGATTTGAAACATTTTATTCCAAACTCTTCTTGATTTGATGGTTTCGGTAGAGAAATCTGTGATGATTCTGACGGGTTTTCCTTTATAGGTTATCTGTTTCTTTTCTCTAACAGTGTTTAATATTCTGTTATTGTGCTGAATTTCTGTAATTTTGATTATTATATGTCAGGGTGTAGATTTATTTTGGTTATAGCTAATTGAAGTTCTATATGACTCACTGATCTCTATGCCAGATCTTTCCCCATGTTTGAAAAGTTTTCTGCTATTACTTTTGTAAATAGTCTATTTCACTTGTGTTGACCCTGGCTTCTTTGCTGATACCTATCACTATTAAATTAGTTTTCCTTGCATTGTCTTACAGCCATTGAATTGTTATTTCCTGGTGCCTTGTTATTTTTAAGGTATCTTTCCTTTCATGATCACTAGCTGTGATCCTGTCTTCAAGGTCTGAAAGTCTGTTTTCAGTCTCTTTCAAATGGTTTTGCCACTTTCGATTGACTTTTTAATTTCCTAGATATCTTTTTGAATCTGTTTCATACATTGTAATTCCTTCTTATATTGTTCATTCAAGATTTCCATCATTTTCCTATGTTCCTCTTTTTTTAATCTATGTCTTCTTTAGGTATGCTTAGCAATTCTTTCATTATGTTTGTGATTTCTTCTTTTACCTGAGACATTATTTCTGATTTAATTGCTTTTACAGTCTCATACAGTTGTTTCCTTACTCGAGTTGCTATCCTCTTGGAGATTTCAGGTCTGTGACCTCCATTTTTTTCCATGGTTGTATCTCCCAGGCTTGTTTGTGTGGGCTAGAAGCCTGAGCTTTCCTTTTGCTCCTTCGTCTTGACATTCTCCTGGGTTCCTCCCAATAAGCCAGTTGTGTGGTCCCAGGCAATTCCCTGTATAAGGGAATAAAACTCACGACCTACTAGATGTCGGGTATGAGTTCGTGTTCTCTAAAATCACAGAATAAATTTTAGGACAACAGAGATTAAGAGCAGAATATATTTATTGAGAGAAAGAAAGCTTCTATCCAAGAGAGAGATGGAAGGTGTTCCATGTGTCCCAAGGGACTTTTATAGGGAAAAATCATGAGGTGAGATGAGTCCAAAGTGGGGAAAAATGGGAACTAACAAGGTGAGCAAGAGGTAGAACAGAACTATGGTTAACCAATAAGATTAATTATTCAGGTAAAATTGACCAAACCAGGAACAAATGTAGAAGTGAGTGACGTAGCAAGCAGGCATACTTAAAAGGCAGTGACTCTTCCTGTTGGGTGTTGGGATGGTGACTCCTCGCTCCCTCAAGGTGATCGATACCTATTTATAATATCAATCCCTGATTTTTATACTTAGGGTATCGTTGCATTTATTTTGCCTTTTGTCTTGAGGGCTAGACCACAGCAGGGGGCGTCTGTCTCCTCCAAGGTTGCAAGGTATCTGGCCTTCCACACGGGCTCAGTTGAGGGCTCCAGCCCTGTCCGACTGCTTATAATATTTCTAACTAACTCTGCCTGTAACATTCCCACATTGGCTCTCTCCACCCCCATTCCTGCAGTGTAAGGAACTGGGACAGGCACTTAGGTTCCTCTGAACCCAGGTTCCAGGGAGGTAGCAGGGCATGAGGGAAGCTTCTCCAGACCAGTGTAGCTATGCTGATGGCCAAGGGTGCATAGTGGTGGGGCTGCTTCCTCTCTCAGCCTGCATATCTACACGGGGACTCCCCTGATGCCAGCAGTCACACAGGGATGTGTTTGTCCGATTCTCAAGATAGACACTGGCTGCCTGAAGGAGGCAAGGATCACCAATGGCAGTGACAGACACACAGGGGCAGATCTGGTTACATCTCCCTGACTGTGTTAGCTACCCACAGGAAGCCAAAAATCTAATTTTATACCAATTTTACAACTCTGTAATGATTTACAGGCACAGTTCTGTAATGCTGAAATTACAGATACAACTCTTAATGATGCAATGATACAAGTATTGATTGAAAATATTTTATTATTTTAAGATAATAATTATTTTGACAGCTATTTTAGTTACTATATGATTTGTTTCGCCATTCAAATATTATGCAGTACAAAAGATCCAGCATTATAATTAAAGTAGCAATATGTCTCATATTGGAGAGATATGGGAAATATTTATACTGGAGAGAAAAGGAAATATTTATACAAAATTAAAGTTAATTTGTTTGTAGTATACCACTAGCCCTAGCCTTCAACCCACTTTCATTTATCCTCTGGTCAATACCACTAAAGTAGTATTGTATGATCAGAAAGCCTGGCCTTTTATGTCTGTTATTTCACATTTTTGAGCTAAGGAACAGAAGAGGTTAAAAGATGCAAGATATTAAGAATGCTAACTTTAGTCACTTTCAAAATGAGAAATTTCTCAGCCTGATTTAAAAAAAAAAAGACACAATATCATTTAAGCCAGGAGATTTGAAGCCTTGGAGTCTGCTTTAATGTATTCAACTGCATTCTATTACCTCCTGCTTGAGGCTCAGACCTATGAACTTCTCCATTATACTCTTCATTAAAATCTATCACCAAGACCTTGAAAAAGAGTACCCTTGCTATGCTTTTAAATGAATACATTAAATATGTTCAATGACCCAAGGAAAGTGTTTAAGAATGTCTGGAGCACAATGAAAAGAATCTTTCACTTTTACAGCACTCGACTTCATATTATTAGTATCTTTCAGTACTTGACCTATGTATGAATTCTTACACAATATTCTATAATACTAAATAAACCAGTAAGTACTTAAGGACTCATGAATGCTCACACTGTTTGGCATGGAAAATCCAACAATAAAAACTCACAGGAGAGTGTCTGATTTTGCCACAGAATATGAGATTCATGTGACACTTGTGGCTAATAAACCCAGGCCTTATACATGTAAGGGCTAAATAGCCAAAAATTTCATACATTTAAAGGATTTTTTTTATAAAGTTCAGAAACACAAGATACCATTCTAAGTAAAATATAGAAACATATGTCTTAGGACTAGATATAAGCTGACTTTCTGATTTTACAGAAATGTCAAAGGAAAGCTTATAGAAGTAAAAAGAAGAAAGGAAAAGAAACTATTTTTTTAAAACAACCATATTGTCTGTGTTACTTACTCCTTTCATCAGTTCTGTAAATTTGGTATGATTATTCCAATTTTCACTGAAACTTCATGAGATTCAGTGATTACTTTTTGTGTGTATAAGTGCTCAAAATGTAGGAAACTGCTTCCAGGGTTATTTTATTCTAAATCTTCTTTTACATAGAATGAAAACATTTTACTACCATATATTACTTATGTGCAAGGTACTCACATGATTTTATTCTAACAAATTTTAAAATAAAAGAATACCTGACACATATAATTTAAAATTTCTGTTACCTTTCTACACTGATTTGTGAATAGAATTATGCAAATTAAAGAGTTAAAGCACACTGATTAGTTATACATAATTACAACAGTGAATCTTTTGCCTGTTATTCTCTATATCTAATATTTCATTTTATGAATGCTCACAATGCAGCAAAATTAAACATTAGAACAACAATTAACACTACATGCCAGGCCCTATTCCAAGAGGTTCTATTGCCCTGTATAAGCTTACAGAAGACCTGCCATCCATTAAGGATTTTCTCCAAGTGTCCACTGCATGCCTGAAATCATGGCTATTTCAGAAACCTATGTATATTTATTCTTTCATATACATCAATGAAGTTTTAATTTATAAATTAAGCACAATAAATTAACAACATCTAATAATAATATAAAATAATTATTAAATATACCAAAATAAAATTTACATGAATATATTTTTTCCAAATGTTATACTCAATTTTTTTCTTGTCACAAAGTGAAATGACACAACAATGATAAGGTGAAGTGAGATAAGTTATGTTGGCACTGTGATATAACATTAGATTACTATGTAAGGACAAAGGCATTGAGATATGTGATAACTCTAGAGTTAGCCTGATATCCGAGACAGCTAAGAAATGACTAATGGATGGATAGCATATATAGTAAGGGTACTGTATGCACAGATGTGCTACTCTTGTGTCATGAGATTGCCCAGCGTGAGTAGTCAGGAAGAGTTGATTCACGTTTCAAGTTGGATAAAGTAGGAGACCACAAGATATCATCACACTATTCAGAATATAAACACTGTGAAAGGTAGAGTTTATTTATTTCTGAAATTTACCACTTAATACTTCACATAATGTTTGATAATGGGTAACTGACACCACAAAAAGCAATAGTGTGTGTAAGGAAGATATATTAACACATTTTATTTCATTATGGAAAAATACTTAAACTTGGGTTAGCACTTTGAGAAAGTAGCCCTATCTATTTTGTTCCTGAGTAAATCACAGTCTGACAAGATGTCATCCTCCATGAGTACTTGTGAAAGGAGAAGAGAGATCACTTGGTGAGAGAGGAAGCAAAAGAAAGGGAAAGGGTCAGGCTCACTCATTTTATTACACCCCATTCTTGAAGGGATTAATCCACTCTGGTCAGACTTGACCTGCCAGGAAGAGACAGCACTAATCCAGTTACAAAGGCAGAACCTCCATTACCATAATAGAGCTCCGCCTCTTAAAGGTTTTGCCTCCTCAACACCAAATTTCTAGCGCAGGAACCTATCAGGTACAAACCATATCCAAACTACAGCAGGGGACCTGTATATTTAATTTTTATACTAACCCACAGCAGTAGGTGTTGATAAATCTTAACCGTATAGAAATTGAGGCATGGAGTAGTTATACAACTTAGCTGACTACCACATAGAATTCACTAGAGATATCTGTCACTTAAGCTCACATACAGAACCACTGTACACTGCCACTCATTAAATAAGCAGAGAAAGAGGGTTTCTGACAGTGAAAGAGTCAAGGAACTTGGCTGTACCATGATTCAATGACCAAGAAGTGTTCCCTAGATGGTAAAGTGTTTGAGATGCTAGAAAGAAGAGGCAACAAATAGAAAGTAGCATGAAGCTTTACAATCTAAATTTTCACTAAAATAAACCAAGACTGTGTGCCAAATTTCATTCTTCTGTTAGGCTGACTTGGTTATGAGAACTAGTATCCACTGGTTTAACTACCAGGTCTGAAGACTTTTGTCACTTGTGTCATTGTAATTTTACCACATGTTCTAGGAAACAAGACATAAATAAGTCCACTGCTATTTGAACTATGTAAATTACAGTTCAGTTTGAATGGAAATAAATAACCCCTTCTCACAATAGTTTGTTCAACTGAGCTAAAAGCTTGCTAACAAACATCTATTTACTTATTCTCAACTACGATCTGGTGAATTTGTTCTACCTCAGTAAGATTTTTGTGCTGAAAGCTTAGCCATAAGCTATGTCATAGTCAATGCTCAAGCCCTATAATTATTCATCTCTACTAACACCTTCTGAGAGATGACATAGAGTCTGCATAGGTAATGCTCTGCCTCATTGCAGTAGGTTTTACTTAACCAGACGTTGTTTTTGTAGTCTTTTGGGAAGGGCTGGGGTTGACATTCATGATCAGAACCATGATAAGCAGTTGGCCAACATGCAGGACAAAGAGAAGACCTATGTGTAGTCAGGACATGTTCACAGTGGGCAATAGAAGTCCACAAATAGTCAAGGTCACTCTTCAGAACCTATTTCTTTCCATTGTAAGTGTGTGTATGAATATACATATGTCTGCCTCACCCAAGTCAAAGGAGGGAGTAAGGAAGACTTTTGAAAAATTGTAAGAACATTGCCTGGAATTACACACTTTTTTCTTCCAGGAACTTTGAAATTTTAAGCCATATCAATTCTGACTCATTTTCATCAAAACTAAAAATATTTTCCACTGTAGATGAACTTCTTGTTTAACTTGATGTGGAATTTGGATAACCATGAAAAATTCTTATCCAAACATGTGTCAGGCATATAGACATCTCTATGGAAGAAAGGGAGACAGGTTGTGCCTTGAATTAGATAAGGCGTTCTGCTTTCTAAGACAAATAGGGGCTCTTAGCAATGGGTACAGGAAGAATGGCATTGGAATTTGATGACCAAACACAGTAGAGGAAATTGTTCTGTATAAGAAATGGGTGAAAACTTTATGTGGTAAAGAAGAAAAGCCATCTTCCAAGAGTGTAGGAATTTGCAAAAAGGAAGAGTGAGGAGAGTTCCTCATCCAAATTTTAAGTCAGGGAATTTTGAAAACCATTATCAAATAGTAATGATATCATGAGTTCTGAAACAAGAAAAGCAGTTTTTGTGCAATATTGAAGTTATTTTTCAAAAACACTTAAATTATCAAACTATGGTTTTAAAATAATAGTCTGGACCACAAAAAAAAAAAAACTTAATCTGTGTATTGATGTGCTGAGTTCTAAGAGATGTCAGTCCTTGGAGACAATGCTATGTTTCTTTGTATACATTAATCTTTCCATTCTTTCCATTGTGGAAAGTGAGAATATAAATTGTCAAAGATCATGAAATGTCAAGTAAATTTCTTGGTGATGATTTCAAAAACTGTTATATTTCCCTTTCTTTCTACAAGAATACCAACCAAGGGGCTGGGGATTTAGTTCAGCAGCATAAGTGCCTGCCTAGCAAGCACAAGGTTGTGAGTTCGATCTCTGGTACAAAAATAAATAAATAAAATTAAAATTTAAACATTTTAAAAATTAAAAAATAAAATAAAACAAATAAAAAAACAATATCAAAAAATGTAAACTTATTTTAGTCTTAATTCTGGAAGCTAAGAATTATTGGGTTGATGACAAAAGCATAATTTCTTTGTAGTAATACTGCATACTTCTGCCTTGGTAAAGGAAGTGTCTTTCAAGTATTTTCAGAAGTAAATATGGAGATTATTGCTTCACTTAGATTGTTTATTTTAATCTTGTTATATTTTAGAATTTACTATTTCATAGAGCCACTTGGAAAGAAATTGCCAGTAAGTCTCAGACGTAGCAATCTTCCAAAGGAACAATTAAACTTACTTTCATAATAACAAAAACTGACTTTCCAATTGCATTTCTTACTATTATATACTAATTAGATGCCAGTGCATTTTACTATTGACTACCTGAAAGTTCTCAACTGTTGATCTGTACAAAAATTAAAATTACTTATTATATATTTTATTCTTTCAATAATATTTATGTGTTTTACTTGACAATAATATAAGAAATATGCTCCAAGTTGCATGCACCTAAATTTGAAAGTGAATAGTCACACACTAATAATAAATTTACATGATACGCTTTGTTCTTGTTTCTGATACTCAGTGTGATGCTCACCTATATAATCGTAAAATAGTTCAAAACACACACAATGAAGTCAGGCAAAGTTTTAAATAAAAGACAAATAGGTATTGAGTTTATCAGTTCCAAACACTATGCCAAAGGCAGAGGCAAATAGTTGGCTATCACCAATTAATCAGGCTAACATAAATCTTGTTTTAAGCCAAGTTACCATACTTGTACTGCATCTTTACTTTGCATGGCTTGAGGATCTATTCACAATACAGAGAAATAGAAAATTCAGCAACTGAAATTTAAAAAGCCTTTATTTATTTATTTATTTATTTTTTTTTTTTGTCTTTTTGAGACAAGGTCTAGCTATGCAGTTCAGGTTGGCCTTGAGTTCACTTTGTAGCCCAGGATGGTCTAGAACTTGCAATGATCCTCCTGCCTCAGCCTCCCCAGTGCTGGGATTATAGGCGTGAGCCATCACACCCAGTTTAAAAAAGCTTTTTTTTTTAAAAGCAATATTATATGGTTAAAATTAGAATACAGTAAACCATATGGGTACATAAATACCTGTGAAACTGTCACAAAATCATGAAAAAAAAAAGTTTGTGACTTCCCTAAATTTTCTTCTGCCTCTTATTAATTCCTACTGTTTGCTCCACCCAAACCTACCACACAGAAAATCTGAAATAAAGAATTGGCTCATCTGACAACTGGTAAATCTTAAATTTGTAGGGCAGATATAATGTAAGAAGAGGAAAGACTATGTATTTTGGTCTAGGCTCCCTGCCTGGCACAGAGCTCTTAAATCTTTTGTAATTTCCTGGATGAAAAGGATGCTAAGAGAATCTTTTATTCTAACATTTTATCTTTGATCCCTGTTCATGATGCAGTTTCTAAATCCCTTCAAATTTTCTGGGTGATAGAAGTGCTTTTGTTCTGATGAGTTGAATGGTTTCCTTAGAGAAACAAGTAGTCACAAAACATTCCGAGCTGTGTGTAAGAGCTTGGGATTTTAAGCCCACTCCCCATTCTCCATACAGAGGAAAAGGACTGCCTATGTGACAAAGACTTCATTAACAACAATAACAAAAAGAGAACTCTGTGTTTTGATGAGCTTCCAGGTGGGCTGGCACATCTCCATTTTGAGAGGGTGACACAATTTTAAGTCTATAGGACAGAAGTTCCTATGCTCAAGACCCTTGGCCTCTCCCTGTAAGTCTCTTCATCTGTTTATTTTTATCTTCTTTTTATTTTAAAGAGAATAAAACAAAAGAGGACAGATCTAAGCAGATCAGAAGAGAACAATGTAAGCAACACAGCACTACACAACAAGATAATTGGATATTAACAGTAGCTATCATAATGTCTCTTTCTTTGAAATAGTTGAGCTTAGCTTTACACACAATAATGTCAAACATAACAAAGTAGAATAAAACAACTCAAGAGAATGGAAGTATTCCAAGGCATTCTGAACCAAATAACCAAAGATGAACAATGGCTGCTATATTATCTCGTTTTCCATAAAAATTTTGTTTTTACTATCATACATATTAAAATCCAATAAGACACCACATGATAGAACCAATGGTAACAGAAAACCAAAAGCATGGTAGGACTTCAGAGCAAGATGATATTAAATCAACACTGGCTGCCATATTATTTTGTCTTCAAAGTAACTATTCATATGATCACATATATTAAGATCAAACAAAACAGAATAAAACCATTCCAACCAATGAATGAAGACATAAGACATCAAAGCAGTATAATGGTGAACCATGATTTCCATAAAATGTTCTGCACCCTTACCATTTCTTACACTAGGGAGACTATACAGTATTTATATATGTGAGTTTGATTTATTCCACTTATGAGTATAGATTCAAGATGCATCCATTTATTTATAAATATCTCAATGTGATCATACTTTATAGCTGAGTAGTACTCCATTGTATAAAAGTACCACAATTTTTATCTTTTTGCCTAAGCACAATGTTTCCCTGAGATGTGTGAGACACTATGGCCAATTAATTGATCCCAAGGAGGCAGTGGTGACAGTCCCTGTGTATATCAGGCCAGGCAGAAATATGTGCATCTTTTTACTTCCAGTTGGCATCTAAGTGTGTGTGTGGTGAGTGGGGACAGTCTGGGGACCGAATGCCGAACCTGTGAGGTGCGATGCCATCTGCAGGTATGTAGAACAGAGATGAACTGAATCACAGCAGTCAGCTGATGTCCACTGGAGAACTGCCTGGTGTGTTGGGAAGCACTTCCATACTTTTGATGTCAAAAGTGTTGTACTGGATTGCATAAGAGTGGAGGGGCACTTGTTGATTTTTCTGATTAGTTGTTTTTCTACCCTTTTATAGCAGAATGACAGGCTAGAATCTCACTCAAGAACCAAGCTTACACTTTTCAGTTGCAAATTCTTCTTCCCCAGGAAACAATACTTTGCTTATAAAGTCTCATCTAATAAAATGAGTACCAGCCAGTTACCTAATCTCTTCACTTAAAGTCAACTGATTACTCAAATCAACTGCAATGACAAAATATAGTCATCCTTCGATATCTGAAAACATTTAATTCTACGACACCCCCATGGATACTAAAATCCACAGAGGTCAATTTCCTTACATAAGAAGGCATGGTATTTGCATACGACCTGTGAAAATCCTCCTGCATATTTTATACCAAATCTAGATTACTTGTAATACCTAATACAATGAAATATATTGCACAAATACCATGTACAATGTATTGTTTAGGGAACAAGAATAAGATAAATAAGTCTGCCTGTTTAGAAAAGACACGATTATTTTTAAAATATTTTTCATGTGTGGTTAGTCTAATCCAGGAAGGAAGAGGGCACACTGTGTTTTCATTGAGTGATTTATATTTGAGTATATCATGAGTGTTATGGACTGGTTACATTGAGATATAAAACCAACTATCACACTGACACAGAACAATGTTTCTCAAAGCTCCCATGAAACATTCCTACATAAGCATAAGGAAACTTTTTGAGGGGTCAGTAAGTCACTAAAAAAATAACTTCTAGGTAAAATCTCTTTTTGGTAAAATCTCTTTTAAGATAGTGTGTATATTTTTCTCCTATAAACTGACATAAGAAAAATTCTGAGATGTCCTTAATTTTATTGCAAGATCTACAGGATGAGGTAAGGGGAGAGATAAGGGAAGTTAATCAGTGAACAGCTATAAACAAAATCTATAAAATATGATTTTACATTTCTGGATGTATGTTGAAGTCTTGACTTAAGATATGAACACCAGGCCATGGTAACCTGCTTATACATAAATTTTCTAAGCTGATAACCTTGGCTAATACAGAAGGAACGAGAATGACTAATAAACTATCCTCCTTTACCAAAATTTTTCTTGTTTTTTTTTTCACCTGTCTCTATTACCTATAGCCAATATTGCCAATGTTTAATGTAAACAACTTATGTTCTCCTGCCTCAAATTTTATAAAACTGCCCTCAGCTCTAGGTTCTGCAAACTTTTTCCATTACAACCTTGTTTCTGGGAGTTGTAGGAACTTGTCCCAGGATCTGGTCTCCTTTTCTGGGTAATATGCATGATGGCTCAAAAAGCCTTTTTATTCCATCGATCTCAAGAATTTTGGCTCAACAAAGCATATGATTTTCATTTTTTTTTATTAAACAAAGTCTTCATAGACAGCAAATTTTAACTAGAGACATGATTGCTACATGTTGTGGTTGATATGGAAATAAAGGGATTCTAGGAAATCTCTTAAAATTTTCCTTAGTTGATTGAAATATATCTGACCTCTGTTCCAGTTCTAGCACAGAGTTCCTATTCCTGAAAGATAGAAGAACCTTCTGGGGCACAGTGGCGTGACAGATAGCCTGGAGCTATGGCAGATGGCAGGGAAACAGTGAAAAATTAGAGGTGACAGAAAGAGTAGGAGACACTGTTTTGTGAGGGGCCCTGCAGAGCCAGCCTTTGGTGAATGAAGTGAACCCAAGCTGTGCTCCACCACACAGTCACACTTAGTGGAAGTGGGCAGGTGGCACCACCATTTTATTTTAAAGGGTTCAGGGTGAACCCCAGTAGCAGAACAGTTTCAGGTCACTTCATTGCCAACGTCCTGGAGCTGAATGAGAGAAAAGCCATCCAGGCACAGTAGACTTCTGGCAGTTAGGAAGCAGACTGAGGTTATTCTGCTGAGAGGGAGGTGCTAGGACCACGGAGATGGCTCTGGTGGCTGCTAAAAACCAGTCTTAACCCTAAATAAAAAGGACTTGATGTGTACCCCTGGTTTGTGGCCAGTGCAGCAGCCTTGGCCCAGCTATGCAAGCAGGCAGGCAGCCTTGGCCTATGACAGGACAAGGTCACTCCCCCTCGCCAATGCGCATGTAAGAGGAGATAGTGGTGTGGAATGCAGGAAGCTGTGCAAGGTCTAGACAAAGCCAGCTGTACAGGGATCTGAGAGCAGCCCCAGACCTTCCCTATCCTGGCTTACCTCAGCAACAGAGAGAGCAGTAAGGAGATGTAGACACACAGATTGCTGTCAGCTGAAGATCAGTCCCAACTCCCAAATCCAGAGGGCAGGATCAATCCCTTACCCAGCACAAATCCCACTGCACACTTGGGAGAGTTACATAGCACATTTCTGGAATCCAGCTTGGACACTACCACAGAACTATGAACACCAGAGGAATTTTTTCATTTTTCTTTTTCTTTGCTTGTTTGATTGGCTCTCCTTTTTCTGTCTGGTTGGGGTTGTTTGTTTGTTTGACTACTTAGGTTTTCTTTACCTTTATTTTTCTTTTACTGTGTTCACCTTATTCACCCTTCTCCCTTCAACTATCTTTTATGATATTTTAATGTGAGTGAACACTGCCTCTTCTCTTTCTGGTTCTTGTCAATATTCTTCTGATTTCTCTTTCATTGTTTTTCTCCTGCACTCTTTTCCAGTTTCCTAAAACATGGGTGATCATCCTTGACCTCCAGCCCTCATTCTATTGTATTTCTTCTCATTCATCTCTCTATTTTCTCTCTTATTCTTCTTAAATTCCACCCACACAGGGTCAAACCACTCTGTTAAGTGGAAACTCATAGCTTACAAGCTCCTGGTAGATTTTGGATTTTGTTATATAACTGTAGAGTTCATTTCTATAGTTAACCAAATTAATGGTTATCACAGTCTGTCTGTTGCTAGGTTATGATTGGTACTATTGCTATTGCTAGTTGTAATACTTTAGTCATGATATCATGCATGGTGTAATAAGTTTTTCTTCCTTGTGTGCTAACACTGTAGTTGTCTGGGGTCATAATTATCACTCTAGTTCAAAGGACCAGGTGCTGAGCTACATCTCATTCTTAATAAATTAGAAAGATAAGTTCTTGGAATAGATACAAAGACCAAGAACTAACTACACTTAGAAGACATCTCTGAGGAGTAGACATTTCCTAGAGAAGCCTCGATACTACTGATAAAGCTATAAAAAATCTGCAAGCATCAACATAGAAAACAAAATAAAATTTTAAAAATAGAAAATGACATGGCACAGAAACAAAATGCAACCCCAGACTTCCAACCCAGAACAAGTCCAGAGCACAAGGATATAGAGGAAATTAGAAGCTACCCACAGGAAATTTCTGAAAAGATAGCAGCAGAATGAAAAACACAAATTAATAACGCTACAGAAAAAAGAATCTCTCAGATAAAAAAAGCAATGATGATCAAAATGAAAAACAGGCTCAACAAATCTACAGTAGATATAGATTTTAAAAAATAGAGGATCTTAAGAAAGTGATGGGAACCATGAATTCCCAACATAGGAAAGAAACAGAAGTCATTAAACAGATCCAAACAGATATCCAGCTGATTAAAAATTCCACTGAAAATATACACAACAGATTGAAGAAAGGTGAGGATACAGTATCAAATCTAGCTGGCAGTTTAGCTTAGTGGTATAAGTGCCTACCTGACAAGCACAAGGTCTTGAGTTAAATCTCTGGTACAAAAAAAAAAAAAAAAAAAAAAAAAAAAAAAAAAAAAAAAAAAATCAGATTTAGAAGACAGGATTGTGATTAACAAACAAATAAAGAAAAATATCTTAAAAATAGCAAAGGACTAAGACAACAATCTAAAAGTGGCAAAATGAAGCAAAGAAAATATAGAACGCTAAATAGCTATGGTGAAAATAAATGTATACAGAGGCAAATAATTATCAAGATTTCAGAAAGTCAGCACAAAAACATAATATTAAAAGCAGTAATAGAGTAGAAATAAATCAAGTATAAACAAAAACCAATCAGATTCATACCAGACTTCTGAACATAAACCTTTAAATCAAGGAAAACTTGGAGTGAAGTATTGTAAGTCCTAAAAGCAAACAATCTCCAACCCACAATGATGTACACTGCAAATTTGTATTTCAAAATCAGTTGAGAAATAAGATGCTTCCATGGCAAAGAACAACTGAAGAAATTCGTGACCACAAAATCACTTCTCCAAAATGCTCTGAAGGGTATTTAATAGAGAGATAATGAAGACCACAATTCCAAAAACATCAACAAAAAGAGGCCACCAAGCAGGAAAAACAATTAAAAAGAAGGTAAAGACAGAGTACAAACAACAGGAAAATAATATGAGAAGGATAACCCAATACATATCAGTTATAGTCAATTTATCAATCAAAAGAAACAGACTGACAGAATAGGTCAACAACCAAGATCCAATAATATGCTACATGCAAGTAACACATTTAACTCAAAAAGAAAGTTGTGAACTGAAAGTCAAAGGATAGAAAACAATATTCCATATGACAGGAACACATTAAAAAGCAGAGGTAGCTAGTCTATCTGCAAACAGTGTAAACTTCAGCCAAGATTGATCTCTGTGAGGTCAAGGCCAGCCTGGGCTGCATAATGAGTTTCAAGGGCAACCTGAACTACATAGCAAGACCTTGTCTCAAAACAAAACAAAACAAAACAAAACAAATCACAAGTCACTACATACTTGCTCAGGGAAAACTCCAAGAAGAGGTAACAATCATAAATATACATGTACCTAACACTGGTACATACAACTACATAAAATAAATGTCAACAGACTTGAAAAATCAAATAAGCACTAACAGAATTGTAATGGGTGACCTTAATACCCCAGTGCCTTAAACAGTTCAGCTGGACAAAAAAATTAAGAAAGAAATATCAGAACCAAACCAAATCTGTGAACAAATGGACTTAGTAGATGTCTACAGGGTGCTCCATCACACTCTATCAGAATACACATTCTTCTCAGCTGCACATGGGATGTTCTTGAAAATAAAGCACATACTAGCCCATAAAACATGCTAGACAAATGCAATAAACTGAAATTATCTTATGCATATTATTTGACAATGAAATGAAAGTTAAATGCAATGAAAATTAAAATCAGTGACAAAAGAAACCCACAAAAACTGCATAAACACATTGAAACCAAATAACACACTACTGACCAACTAGTCGTCACAGATGAAATTAAACTGTACCTAAAATTAAACAATAATGCTAATATGGCATACCAGAACTTATGGGGCACAATGAAAGTAGTCCTATGAAGGAAACTTATGACTGTGAATTCTCACACCAGGAAAACAGAAAGAGCTCGAACAAACAACTTAATGTTGAAATTCAAACTTCTAGAAAAGGAAGAACATATCAAATCCAAAGCTCATACAAGAGAGGAAATTATATAGATTGGAGCAGAAATTAATCCAATGGAGAATAAGAAAACAATAAAAAGAATCAGTGAGGCAAACAATTTGTTCCTTGAAAGAGTAAATAAAATTGTTAAACCCTTAGCCAAACTTATAAAAAAGAGAAAAGACTCAAATTCATGCAAATATGAATGAAAAGTGTAAAATCACAGTGATTCAGTAGAAATCCAGAAGATCATTAAGACCTACAATGAGAAACTGTACTCTAATAAAATAAACAATAAAGAAGAAAGGGAAAATTTCCTACATATATATATGAATTGCCAAAACTGAATCGAGAAGACAGAAAAATTCTAAATAAACCAATAACTTTAGTCAATGACATTGAAAATGTAGCTAAAAACTTACTGAAAAAGAAAAATCCATATTCTGATGGATTTACTGCTGAATTCCACATATGAAATTTAGAGAAGATATAAAGCTACTACTCCTCAAACCTTTAATGAAATTGAAAGGGAAGCAATATTCCCAAAGTCATTGCTGGAAGCAAGTATTACCCTGATATCAAAATGAGAGAAGAACATAACCAACAAAGAAAACTACAGACCAAATTCCCTCTTGAACATAGATTCAAAAATCCTCAATATGTTACTGAAAAACAGATGAAGTAAACTCATTAAGAAGACTTGCACCATGACCAAGTAGGTTTCATCCCAGGGATGCAAGGATCGTGTTGTAGTCAGGGATTGTACAGAGAACAAGGAGAGTCAAGACATAGAGTTTATACTATTATTTTACCATGGTCACCCAGAGTTAACACAGGAAAATGCAGGAAATCTATCCACAACACCAAAGATATAGAATATTTAGCCAAGGGCCTGAATCCCACAGCAATGTCCCACATGAGTCCAGATGAAGACCCAGAGCTCATGACAATACCTCCCACAAGTCCAACTGGAGGTCTAGAGCCCACAAAAAGGACTCACACCAGTCTCTTTTATGGATCTGTGCTGGAAGGCCCAAAGGCCAGCGGTGGAAACTACGAAGTCTATGCCAGCAGGGTGAAGGAGCTGTGCTGATAAGTTGAGGGTTCTACGCTGGAGCTGAGAAGTCACACTCACAACAAAGACCAGGGCTTTCCTGATAAGTACCACAGCCATCCTCAGTGACATGGAGGCCCCAAACTCCTCCTCCAACAAGCACAGTTGAGTACATGCCAGGAAGCCAGTGTGATGAGTTCATCCTGGAGACCAAGCAACACAGGTCTTCCTTTCTGGAGCCAGGAAGCAATGCTCAATGTGAAGACCAGAGCTTCTCCAGGAGAACCAGCGGCTCAAACAGCAACATGTAGGGCAGGAGAACCCACAATGCCTCAATGCCTCAATGTACCTCAACACATTAACCCTTCTCCTTCTTCACGTCTCTATTTATGCTGGCAACTTTCCTCAGGTAAAACATCTATGCTCAACAGCGTGGTGACTTAATTCTGCTTGAGTTAAGTTGACCACCAGTTTTTAATCCATAACAGATGGTTCAACATATGCAAATCAATAAATGCAATATAGTGTATTAACAAAATCAAAGACAAAAATCACACGATCATCTCAGTAGATGCAAGAAAAGCATTTGATGAAGTCCAGATCCTATTCGTGATAAAAAAAAACTCTACAGAAAATTGGAATAGATGGTCTATACCTCAATCTGAAAAAAGCCATCTATGACAAACCAAAAGCCAATATCACACTAAATGGTCAAAACTTGAACACTTTCATTCTAAAATCAGGAACAAGACAAGGATGTCCACTATCACCATTGCTGTTCAATATACTTCTGGAAGCATTAACCAGAGTAATCAAACAAGAAAAAGAAATAAAAGGAATAGAGACAGGAAAGGAAGAAGTTAAATTATCATTATTTGTAGATGACATGATACTCTATATAGAAGTCACAAGAAACTATACAAAAGGCTTCTAGATTTAATAACCAAATTCAGTCACCTAACTGGATACAATATTGACATTCAAAATCAATAGCATTCCTATATATAAACAGCAAATGCACTGAAGGAAAAATCAGGGAAACACTCCTTCCACAATAGCATCAAAAAAAAAAAAAGAAATACTTAAGAATCAACCTAATAAAGGAAGCAAAAGATCTGTAATTCAAAATTACAGTACTCTGAAAAAGGAGATTGAAGAGGATATCAGAAAATGGAAAAAATCCCTTTCATGGGCAGGAAAAAACAACAGTGAAAACTACCACAGTCCTGATATTGTTATACAGGTTTAATGCAATCCCAATCAAAATGCCATTTGAATACCTCACAGAACTAGAGAAAACATTCTTAAAATTCATTTGATATCAGGACACTAGCCTAGTACCACCTATCTCCTGCTCAGAGGTATGATAACAGAATAAAACATAGACTATATATTATATATATATATATATATAATACATAATAGTAGTAGTAAGGAGCACCAGAATGGTCAAAATCCAATAATGACTAAGACCCCAAATGTCAGTGTCCTTAGCATTTATTAGGTGCATAGTTTAATGGGGAGATGTGCTGGTAAGGTGCAGGAAGTGGTAGGGGTGAGCTACTGATGCAATCAAGGTTTAAGAGCTGAGGAACAATGCATTTTTGGAAAAGCACACAGGAGCAGATCATGGTTAACTAGTAACCTGATTGCTCATTTTGACTACTGAAGCTACAAGGAATTTGGATGAGTCCAGTTCTTAGCTACAATATTCTCTTGCATTAATGTTCCAGAACATCATAGAATATTTGCTAGCCTCAATTCTGGACATTGGCTAAAAGATTAAACTATATATAAGCCAGTTGTGGTTTTTTCCACAAGTTATGTAGGTTTAGAACAAACTTTCACTTTACTTTTGTGCCAGTTTATTAATATTTATTGTTCCCACTCTGCATATGTCAAGCTGGTCCTCAGTAATTCGGAATCAGAAGAGACACAGAATACCAAAAATAATTATAAGCAACAAAGGCAAGTTGGAGGACATTAAAATCCCTCACTTGAAATTCTACAACAAAGCTACTGCAATAAAAACAGCAGGGTACTAGGGAAAAAAAATAAAAGGACCTGAGGATAAATGGAACAGATTAGGAGATGCATAAACAATGTCAAACACACTCTACCATCTTATTTTAGATAAAGGGCCCAAACACATTCACTGGAAGAAAGCTTCTTTAATAAATGGTGGTAGAAAAACTGGTTTTCCACAGGTCAAAGACTAAAACTAGACCTATGTCTATCACCATGCACTAAACTAAAATCAAAGTACATAGAAGATCTATTAAATATTACATGTTAAAATAATATTTAATATTAAAACATTTAATGTTAAAATATTAAATATTAAACAGAAACACAAAATCTGTTAGAAAAGAGAAGAGGTAAAATTCTTGAAATCACAGATGTAGGCAAATATTTCATGAACAAAAACTCTGATTCCATGGGAAATTCTACAAAGAATTGACAACTGGGATCTCATTCTATTAAAAAAAAAAACACACTCTTGCATCACAAAAGAAATCACCAATAGAGTGAACAGACAACCCACAGTGGGAAAAAAAATTTTAACCAGTTGTCGCTCAGATGAAGGACTAATACCTAGAACATATAAAGAATTGAAAAGAATAAGCCTGCCAAATTGAAAGACCTAATCCAAAAATGGGCATCTGAGATAAATACACACTTCTCATATTAGAAAATATAAGCAGAAAATAAATATATGAAAAATGTTCAACATCACTAATTATTTGAGACATATAAGTTAAAACAACAGAGATTCTGTCTCATTCCAGAAGGAATGGCTATCATCAAGAAAAGGGACACTTCTCCACTGTTAGTGGAAGTATAGACCGGCAGAACCATGGTGGAAATCAGTGTGGAGATTCCTCAGTGAAGTAGCATTAGCAGTCCCATTTGATCCAGCTATTGCCCTTCTGGATATCTTCCCAGAAGAATTAAAAACATCGTACCACAGTGATATATGTGCACCCAAGTTTATAATAGGTAAGTTCTGGAAACAACCCAAATTCCCATCAATTGAAGAACTGATAAAAAAGATTTTTTTAATACAATGGAGTACTACTCAGCCATAAAGACAGATATATTTGAGATATTGCTGGGTAAATGGATGTACCTCCAGACCATATTCTTAAGTGAAATAAATCAGACACACATGTGCAAATATCACATTGTCTCCCTGGTGTGAATAAATGAAAGGGTAAATAATAACTAAGCTGTACAATGGATATTGTGAAATAGGAAGAAATTATTAAAAAGAAAGAGGAACTAGGGAAGGGGTAGGAGAAAGGAAGGAAGGAAAAGGAAACAATATAATAAAAAATGGAAAAAATGGAAACAGATCTTTGCAAATGAGGAGAAGG
The DNA here is from genome assembly GCA_004027455.1 of Hydrochoerus hydrochaeris. Classification (NCBI taxonomy): domain Eukaryota; kingdom Metazoa; phylum Chordata; class Mammalia; order Rodentia; family Hydrochaeridae; genus Hydrochoerus; species Hydrochoerus hydrochaeris. The sequence goes on from PVLA01000026.1 coordinate 378,438, forward strand.
ATTCAAGGGAGGGGAGGAGTTGGGAGAAAAGAGAAATCAAGATATGTCATACACAGATGCAAATTGCCTATGATGAATATGATCATTACATATATCTAAGTTGTACCAATAAACAATTAAAGAAGGAGTATCTTCTGTTGAACATAAGAAATCTCTTTTTATCCGTGGAAGACCACCAGGATGGTTCTCATTGAAAGAAAAGCATTTCTATTTTGGTTAAACTTGGGCGTGACTCTGTGTATCAATATGTACAGAGCTGGTCAAAGTGTTTCTTTATCCTTTCAATTGGCTTTATGTAATGCAAATGGGTCTAGCCAAGGTGATGATGCATGGTCTTTAAAGCAACCAGGCAAGTCAGTGATGCCCCGCCCAAGAAAGCTTCCATCTAGTATGCTAGGGATGGGCGGAAGTGAGGAAGTGAGGGCGGTGGGAAGAGAGGACCGATGTCTCAGGGCATGAAGGCTACATACATATCAGAGCTGTAGCAAAGACCCCAAACACAAGATACTTCCTCAAGCTGCGTTAGGCAGATTACTGTTTCTGCATATCCTTTTTTCTCTCTCCCTGCATTTTGCAGAGATGCTATTTTGTCTCCTGTTTAGTTCAGCTCATGGTACTCACAGACTTACTGCCAGTCTCACAGTCACTCATTCCCAAGCCAAGCCCCATTTCAATAATTAATAAAACTCACTTTGAGTCCTGGGTCAAGGCCTTTTTTCTGATTAGCCATTGTTCTAACTGGATTTAGGACCTCTTGGCTCCCCACATCTACATATATGTGTTAGTTTCTTTATTCTCACCATGGATTGCACTGGAAGTGATAGATTGGAATTACCTATTGGAATTCCAATAACGTTTTCCTGAGACTACAAACATAAACTACACTGATGAGACCAAGGAGATGGGCTCTCTATATTTATCATACCTGAGTTTATGCTGATGAGGTGACTAAGGATGGAGCACTTTAGATAGCTTTAAAAAGGATCACAGAAAGCTTTAGAAAGGAGCTGATCACAGAAAGACCAAATGATTAGAGAGTAGGGATTTTTAGCCCTTTCCTTATTTCTAGAGAGATCTGGGTGAATGAAGTTCACTAAAAATACCTTTGAATGGATGTAATGAACTTGATTAGTGAACTTTGTGGCACTGGGGAATGCCATTCTCTGGTAAATTGATGTGTTCACTAATTAATTGGAATCCAAAAAGTCTGAATTTGTTTCTGGTGTTGGAAAACACCTCAGACTTTTAAAATTTCTCTTCATACTGTTAAACTGCAACTCACTACAACTGAAATAGTTTCACTGCAAGGTACTATTTCTGCTTCATTATGTATTTTGAGACAATTGATTTGGACAATGAATGACATTGGATCTCATAAGTATGAAACAATAGCCAAGATACAATTAAAAAGTTTTCCATTCTTTTAAGTCAGGGTCTCAGTCAGTTGTCCAAACTAGCCTTGAACTTTCAATTTTCCTGCTTCAACCTCCCAAGTAGCTTGAGATTACAGGCATCCATCATAGCCAGTCATAAAATTGTACATCTTTAATGCAAAATGATAAATTGTTTCTGTCATCACTTATAACTGATACATAAGAATAGCAGGTCTTTAAAGATACTCAATCTAGTAGTGTATGCTAAGTAGTACTCACACTAACCTTGATTTAGATATGTTCTGAGTACATGTTCCTTAATCCATTGTTATGTACTTTTATAGTTAAACAGTTGAAATATTTGGACTTTACTTCTATTTTCTTTCAGTGTCTAATTGGTGGCTTTTGTCTTTTGGAGTTATTTTTAGAATTACAGGAGCTTAGTGGTTTTCTAGTATGTATTGGTCATAATTACTTCAAATTCTTGAGAGTTTAGTGGGGTAAGGTAATCAGAAGTCATCCCTGATGTAACCTTTGAAAAAAATGTAGTATTGTAATAGAATGTTACCAAAATTAATGATTATAACATGTTTGTGTTTTTAAATTAAAATAGCAGCTTTGTTGAACTAAAAATTGCATACCACACAATTTACAAACTTAAAATATAAGATTCATTAGAATTTACCACATTGACAAAGTTGTACAATCATGACCACAAACAAATGTAGGTAATTTTTGTTATCATAAAATGAAACATACTGCAGTTTGTTTATTGCATCCTATAGCAATGTTTTGAGTTACTTTTAAGAACTTCATCACTCTTTTGCTTGGGGTACAAGGAAAAATAAGTGATATAACATGAATATAATTTTGCAGAGAATGTTTCTTTCTGAAAGAACAGTGCATATATAGATTTGTTGGAAACCTTCTGTGCTAACTACTATTAACCATTATTTTCTTACTCTGCATATCAACTCTTGTAGTTGATTTTACAGGCTGATAATCACTTATACGAAATCCCTAGGGCAGAATGCCCTGGAATTCAGAAATCTTCCAGTATTAGCGTATAGGTGCTTTTCTGTGATAAACACTAATGCCTCCTCAATGAACTACAAGCTCATAATGGAATTTTTAAAAGCTATAAATAACTTCACATAAGATCAAGTCAGGTTTTTGGACAATGTTTCCAGATCAGGTCAGATTTTTCTGCCAATTAAGAAAAAAATTGTTTTCAGTGGTTTTGGGGTTTCAGAATTATGAATAAGAGATAATTCATGAGTATTAGCCCAATTTTAGAAGCAGGAACTTGGCATCTAGAGTGATTAATAGAAGATAAGATTGCAGACTTTAAACCCCTGCCTTGATCCAGAGATTGCACTGCTCTTGTTGAATCTAAATTAAAGATTTATGGAAATGTATTCATAATGAATAATTAGAGAATGAAGTTCTACAAGAAGAACTAAAAATAAAAGTTTTTCTAAGGTTATCCATTATTGAACAATTATTTTTGATAGTCTTGAAAAGTTTTACAATATGATCACCAATTGCAAAATCATAGAGAAGGTTATTTTTCTGTTTTAAAAGTTAATTTATATTTAATAAAAGAAAAGCTTATATGGTTTCTTTGGTTACCTAATTTCAAACTAAATCAAGTGCCTGTCAAGAGATTACTTTTACATTGAAATTCTGATGCTAGATTAAATTTGAAGGACCCAGGAAGCCATTATTTTTAAGGCAATCCAAGTGGCTTGTTGATTAGTTATAGTTTACATTCACACCTAACCCCAGTTTACAAAAAAAAAAAAAAAGACTTCACTTTTTTAAGCCTTCAGAGTATGTAGTTTATAAACAGGTATTAACTGAATATCACTGGCATGATGACAAATGCAGTTTTGCCTAGGAAAAAAAAAATGCCGGCAAAGTACCGCAGATACTCTGGGGTGCTACTCTGCCAGAACTTTGACTTGGGTTTTTAGAAAAACATGATGTTATCCTGAATACCAGATGCTGCATGCTAAAACTCTTGGACCAAGAAATCCTTTATTGGAAGGCCAAATATAGTCCCTGTGTGTTGCAATAAACCAGAATTTTCTACACTTACCACTCTACCCTGAAGTGAACTTCTCATGACTATATCACAAACAAACATAAACTGATTATAGTGAAATCTGGATATAAACTGGATATAAGTGATGACATTACTACTATGTTTTAAATACACTATTTAGATGCACTATTCATGCTATAATTTCTAAGAAATGGGGTTTTAAGAATTTCTAAAATTTTTCTCTTTCACTGTTATCCTAAGCTAGTAAGAAGATATTTTACAAAATTAACCATTATAATAAAATTTAACAATGCACTTAAAGAGTTGGCAAACAAATTTCTGTTGCATCCACAAATTTGAGATAACTACTTGTCACCTAATAGTTGTGAAAGCAATCTTTACCTGACCACATCTAAGTCTTTGCTAACAAAGTTTGATCATTCAAGAAATAAAGGGTTTTTTTTAGAAATAAAGTTCTTAAGGATGTAATATTGTCACCAATTTTTGGAAAACAGAATCAGATATCAAGTATATCTCACATATCTTCCCCTTTTGAGTGAAAGTAGTCATTGTGACACCTAGCTACCTCCATTGAGCCCTGGAAGCTGAGGGCCCATGAGATGAGTTCCAACGCACATGTGCTTGCTCGGGGAGAGCTCTGGACCATCACCCTCAGAGGTTAGAACCCTGCCCAGCTTTCTGATCAACCGTAGGCAGCACAGGTGATCCCAAGGGCCTCAATAGTCCACTCTAGCCACCTCTGTTGAGCCCCAGAAGCTAAGGGCTTGCCAGGTGAGTTCCAGGGCATTTGTGCTCCTTGGAGAGAGCTCTAGACCATTGCTCCCAGTAGTCAGGACCCACACCCAGCTTTCTGAACAACCATAGGAGGCATGGGAGATTCCGTGGGCCTAAGCCATGCCTAGCCACCTCCATTGAGCCCTAGAAGCTGAGGGCCCATGAGGTGATTTCTGGTGTGCTTGTGCTTTGGAACATCACTCCCAGTGGTTAGAACCCTGCCCATCTTCCTGAAACACTGTTAGAGGAATGGAGGTCCTGCAGGCCTGACTGGACCATGCCTAACCAACCTCCATTGAGCTCCAGGAACTGAGGGCTTGCAAGGTGAGTTCCAGCACCCTTGTGCTAGCGGAGATCCTTGGACCATTGCTCCCAGTGTCCTAGACTACCTGAAGACGTACAAAAGGTCCCTTAGGGCCTAACTGGGCCATGCCCAGCAACCTCCAATCAGTCCTGGGGAATTGTGGAAGTGCAAGGTTATTCCCAGCACACCCTCTTGAAGCTTTGGAAAATTGCTTGAAACCCTGAAATATAAGAAAATGACAAAACAAAAGACCAAAATGCAATCTCAAACCTCCAGCCCATCCCAAACAAGCTTAGAAGCCATGTACATAGAAGAAAATATAAGCCATACACCCGAAATGCCTGACATGATATCAACTGAAGAAAAGAAACAACTCCAGGAAGCCACAAAAGAACTCAAATCAGAAATAATCTCCCAGGTAAAAGAACAAATGATAAATGTAATGAAAGAAATACTAAACCCATCTAAAGAAGACATAGTTAAAAAATTGGAAGAACAATGCAAAAAGATGGAAAATCTGAATGAAAAATATAAGAAACAAACAGAATGCATGAAGCAGATTCAAAGAGATATTCAGGAAATCAAGAATTCCATCAGAAGTTGGCAAATCACTTCAAAAAAAGTGAAGATAGAATTTCAGGCCTCGAAGACAAGATTGCTGCTAGTGAACAGGAAAGGAAAGATCTTTTAAAAATAACAAGGAATCAGGAAATCAAAATTCAACAGCTGCAAGATGATGCAAACAAAAACAACATAAGATGATTGATAGGGATAAGTGAAAAAGAAGGGCACAACACAAATAATATCAAGAGGCTATTTACAGAAGTAATAGCTGAAAATTTCCCAAACATGAGAATGGAAACTGACATATGGGTCAGTTAAGCATACAGAACTCCAAATAGCCATAACCAAAATAAAACTACACCCAGACATATAATAATCAACATCCCAGAAATTCAACATAAGAACAGAATATTAAAAGCTGTTAGAGAGAAGAGACAGATCACCTATAAAAGAAAACTTATCAGATTCACAGCAGACTTCTCAACACAAACAATGAAGTCAAGAAGAGCATGGAGTGAGGTATTTCAGATCCTAAAGGAAAATGACTTCTAACCCAGACTGCTGTATCCTGCAAAACTGTCCTTCAAAATGAATGGAGAAATAAGAGACTTCCATGACAAAGAACAGCTGAAGAACTTCATGATCATCAAACCAACCCTGCAAAGAATACTAAAAGACATTCTAGACAGACATAGGAAAAAACCACTAAGCAAGGCAGACAATTAAGCAGAATGGAAAGGTAAAAATCAAAAACAGAATGCTAACATGTCAAAAGTAAACCAATATACATCAGTCATAGCCATTAATGTAAATGGCCTCAATTCACCAATTAAAACAGACTGGCAGAATGGATCAAGAAACAGCATCCAACCATATGCTGTATACAGGAAATCCAACTAACCCAAAAGGAAGCTCATAGACTGAAAGTCAAAGGATGGAAAACAATACTCTATGCAACAGGAACCCCCCAAAAAAGCAGGGGTAGCTACTCTGTTTGCAGACAATGTGGACTTCAAACTAAGAATACACCAAAGGAGATAAAGAAGGTCACTACATACTAGTTAGGGGAAAACTTCAATATGAAGAGATAGCAATCTTAAATATATATGCACCAAATTCAGGAGCACCCAGCTACATAAACAATTATTGACAGAAATGAAAACTCAGATAAGCAATAACACAATTATAACAGGAGACCCTAACATGCCATTCAAAGGGACAAATCAACCAGACAGAAAATCAGCAAAGAAATAACAGAACTGAATGACACCTGTGAACAAATGGACTTGATAGACATATACAGAGTGTGCCACCCAACAACATCAGAAGATACATTCTGCTTAGCAGTAAATGTAACACGCTCTAAAATAGACCATATAATAGATCCACAGAACATACTTAAGTAAATGCAAAAGAATTGAAATTATCTCATGCATGCTATCAGATCATAGCACCATGAAACTAGAAATCAATGATAAAAGAAACTAGAAAAACTCCACAAACACCTGGAAATTGAATAATACACTACTGAGCAATCAGTGAGTCACAGAGATTAAAGAAGAAATTAAACTATATCTAAAAACAAAAGAAATACAAATACAACTTACCAGAATCTGTGGGATGCAATGAAAGTAGTCCTCAGAGGAAAATTTATTGCAGTGAATTCCCATATCAGGAAAACAGAATGACCACAAATAAACAACCTGAGGCTACACCTCAAACATCTAGAAAAAGAAGAGCAAGTCAAGCCCAAAGCCAAAAGAAGGGAGGAAATTATAAAGTTCAGAGCAGAAATCAATGCACTAGAGACTAAGAAAACAATACAAAGAATCAATCAACCAAAGAGTTGGTTCTTTGAAAGAATAAATAAAATTGCTAAGTCCCTAGCCAACCCTATTTAAAAAAGGAAAGAAAAAACTCAAATTCATGCAATAAGGAATGAAAAGAGTGAAATCACTACAGACTCTGTGGAAAAACAGAACATCATCAACACCTATTTCAAAAACCTCTATTGTCATAGCTTTGATAACAGAGAAGACATGGACAGATTCCTAGAAACATATGAAATACCAAAGTAGGGTGAAGAAGATGTAAAGCTGCTGAATAACTAAGTTTCTACTAATGAAACTGAAAATGTAATGAAATATTTATCAACAAAGAAGAAGCCAGGCCCAGAAGGATTCACTATGAAATTCTACAAGACATCCAAAGAAGACTTAATGCTGACACTCTTCAATGAAATTGAAAGGGAAGCAATTTTTCCTAACTCATTCCTGGAAGCAAATATTACTCTAGTGCCAAAATCTGAGAAAGACCCAACTAAAAAAGAGAACTACAGCCCAATTTCCCTAATGAACATAGATGCAAAAATTCTCAATAAAATATTGACAAACCAGATGCAGCAAACCATCAAGAAGATTATACACCACAACCAAGTGGGATTCATCCCAGGAATGCAGGGATGGTTCAACATACAAAATCAATAAATGTGATCCACCATATCAATAGAGCCAAAAATAAGAATCATATGATCATTTCTATAGATTCAGAAAAAGCTTTTGATAAGGTCCTACACTTACTCATGATAAGAAACTTAGAGAGAATTGGAATAGATGGTCTTTACTTCAATATGATAAAGGCCATCTATGATAGGAAGAACAGCCAGCATCATATTAAATGGCCAAAAACTAAAAGCCTTTACCCTAAAATCAGGCACAAGACAAGGATGTGCATTGTCACTACTCCTATTAAACATAGTGCTGGAAGTACTAGTCATAGCAATTAGACAAGAGAGTGAAATGAAAGGAATAAGGATAGGAAAAAAAGAAGTTAAATTATCATTTGCAGATGACATGTTACTCTACATAGAAGACCCCCAAAACTCCACTGAAAGACTCCTAGATATAATAAATAAATTCAGTAATGTAGCTGGATGCAAAGTCAGTGCTCAAAAATCAATAGCATTCCTATAAACTAACAACAAAATCACTGAGATAGAAATAAGAGAAGCCACACACTTCACAATAGCATCCAAAAAAAGAGAAATACTTAGGAATCAATCTAACAAAAGAAGTAAAAGGTCTATTCAGGGAGAATTATAACATCCTGAAAAAAAGAAATTGAAGAGGACCTCAGAAAATGGAAAGACATCTCTTGTTCATGGATAGGAAGAACAAACATTATGAAAATGTCCATTCTCCCAAAATTGTTATACAGATTTAATGCAATCCCAATCATAATACCACTAGCATACATCACAGATCTAAAGAAATCACTCCTAAAATTCATCTGAAACCAAAAGAAACCTAGAATAGCAAAGACCATTCTAAGCAACAAAGGTAAGGCAGGAGACATCACAGTCCCTGACTTGAAGTTATACTACAAAGCTACTGTAATAAAATCAGCATGGTACAGAAATAAAAACAGACCTGAAGATCAAAGGAGTAGATTAGAAGATACAAGTACAATTAAAAACACACTCAGCCACCTTATCTTTGATAAAGGGTCCAAACATGTCCATTCGAAGAAAGATAGTCTCTTTAATAAATGTTGCTGCAAAAATTGGTACTCCATATGCCTAAAACTAAAACTAGATCCATGCCTATCACCATGTACTAAACTAAAGTCTAAAAATGGACCAAAGATCTAAATATTAAAACAGAAACACTAAATCTGTTGGAAGACAAAGTAGGTAAAAATCTTGAAGACATAGGGGTAGGTAGAGAATTCATGAACAAGAACCAAACCACATGGGAAATACTTCCTAGAATCAATAACTGGGACCACGTCTTATTAAAGAGTTTCTGCAGGTCAAAAGAAACCTCCAGCATAGTGAAAAGAAAACCCACAAACAGGGAAAATATCTTAAAGAGCTCTCCCTCAGACAAAGGACTTCTGTCTAGAACTTATAAAGAATTAAAAAAATTAGACCCCCGAAATTCAAAAACCCAATCCAAAAATGGGCAGTTCTCAGATGAAGAAATATAAATGGCAAATAAATACATGAAAAAATTCATCATCATTAGTCATTAGAGAATTGCAAATTAAAACCACACTGAGATTCCATCTCACTCGAAAAAAAATGGCCAGGTCAAGAAAACTACCAACAACAAATGCTGGAGAGGCTGTGGGGAAAAAGGAACTCTTCAGCACTGTTGGTGGGAGTGTAGTCTGGTGCAACCACGGTGGAGGTCAGTCTGGAGATTCCTCAAAAAGCTGGGATTGGAAGTCCCATTTGACTCAGCTATTCCACTCCTAGGCATATTCCCAGAAGAACTGAAAACATGGGTGTTATATGTGCACCCATGTTTATAGAAGCACAATTTGTAATAGCCAGGTCTTGGAAACAACCTAAGTGCCCATCAACTGAGGAATGGATAAAAAAATTGTGGTATTTTTATACAATGGAGTACTACTCAGCAATAAAGAATGATCACATTGAGATATTTATAAATAAATGGATGCAAGTTGAGACCATATGCATAAGCAAAAATAAATCAAATTCACATGTATAAATACAGTATAGTCTCCCTAGTGTAAGAAATGGTAAGAGTATATGAGATTTTATGGTAATCATGGTTCCTCATTATATTGCTTTGAAGTCTTATAATATTTTCATTCATTGGTTTCATCATGGAATGGTTTTATTCTGTTTTTTTTATTTCATTATGTGTGATGGTATAAACAGCTACTTTGAAGAAAACAAGACATTATGGCAGCCATTGCTGATTTTTTATCATTTTGCTTTGAAGTCCTACCATGCTTTTGTTCTTCTGTTTCCATTGGTTCTACCATGTTGTGTCTTATTGGATTTTAATATGTGTCATAGTATAAACAAATTTTTAAGGAAAATAAGATATTATAGTAGCCATTGTTTATTATCAGTTATTTGGTTTTTAATGTCCTGTAATACTTTCATTGTCTTGAATGGTTTTATACTATTTTGTTATGTTTGATTCCATTGTGTGTGAAGGTTTGCTCAACTATCTCAAAGAAAAGAGATGTTACAGTAGCTACTGTTGATATACAGGTGTCTTGTCGTGAAGTGCTGTGTTGCTTGCATTGTTTTGTTCTGATTTGCTTTGTTCTGTTCTCTTTAAAATAAAATTAATTTAAATTTTAAAAAGAAAGTAATTGGAAGCTTGCAAATTAATCTAAAATTGAGTTTATCTAAATGAGTTACTAAATAAAAGTCAGTAATTAAGATCCTTCATTCATTCTGTTTTGTAGTAAATGTTTAAGTGCTGATTATATTTGCCTGAAAATATAAACAACATAGTATATTTGGCATGAAAAAATCCCACTGTGAAGAAAAATGAAATACATGAAATGAAAATATGCAGGTCTCAACTAACACTGATAATTCAAGCTTTTAAAATGACAAATACTTTGGAATCAGTGGCATTATTTTTAGTGTGCTAGTAAAATCACTTTGGTCACAGATCATTCCTGATAAACAATATAATAGCATCTATACTACTTTTAATATGACATTCCTTTAATTTTTCTTCTGATTACTAAAGCAACTTATATTTCTACCATCTTTAATCCAAAATAGTCTGTAAAGCATTGTACAAAATCTATGACATGATATTTTCATTGCTATAGATACTTTCATATAATTATAGTTGATTTTGAAATTTTTCTCACTATAAGTAATAACTATGACATCACAAAACTTATATATACAAGGAAACTATTTCATTGGCTTTCAATATGTATGCCTCTCATGTTTCTCATATTAATAGCTAAGATTAAAAGTATATAACTATAAAAACAATAAAGTATAAAGTATATAACTATGCTTATTACTATACTATCCATTATGGTGTTCAGGAATATGAATGAAGCATGAATGTCCCTGATCAATGGTGCAGGATTTGTTTTGGGACTCTGGAGAAACCAAATTTGGAAAAAACTCAAATGTTTTGTATAAATGATGTAGTATTTGCATATAAACTATGCACATTTTCCTGTATACTTTAATTATCACTAGGTTACTTATAACACCTGCTACAATATAAATGTCATGTGAATAGTGGTTATGCTATATTGTTTATAGGAAATGACAAAAATATATATATGGTCAGTAAAGATGAAATTTTTAAAAAATATTTTCCTTCATTTGGTTGAACCTACAGGTACAAATCTACAAATATGGAATTTCAGTTGTGTTAGAAAAGACATGGAGAAGAAATTTAAAAATTACATTTGTCTTTTTTGGCTAAATGTGAAAATAAAGAGAACTAATCAGAAAAAAATAGATCATATGCATTAAAATTTCATTTCCATTAATTTAGTCATGACATATAATGATTGAATCACCAACAAAGGACAAAGAGACAGACATATAGTAAAATATTCTCCAACTAGATTAGATTAACATTTATTTAATTATGTCTGAAATCCAACAACAAGATAAAGTATAAGAGAATAAATGGGAGAAAGAATGAGAGAGGAAGGGACTGGGGTTGCACCATCCCCTTCAAGGGCACCCCCAACAGTGACAGAAATTTCTGTCATTAAGTCCTCTTCTTAAGTATTCTACCACCTCCAAATAACACCACACACTGGCAATCAAGCCTTTACCCATGGGACATGGGACACACTTGTTCAAATCATAACAGAGATCATAGGACATGTAGAAATGAAGAGTACCTAATTCATTGTCAACATCATACTAGTTATTCATGATATATTTATATATCTGTTTCCAGATTGAATACATAGATTCATAAAATAGTAACACCCTGCATAGAAAAGTAATATTAAAACACAAATATCAAAGATATAAGCACCAGATTTATAGCTAATAAGTATCATGAAGGATCAGCCCTTGTCCAGTGAAAAAGAGAATATTAGTGAGAAAAGAAGTTAGTCCGAAATTTTTCTATTTGGAAGACTCATTCCTCATTGTACAGAAGAGGGCTAGCGGAATTCCAGCATCATCTTTGGAGCATTATGTCTTGGTAGCCAACATATAGTTTGTGTCTACCCTTTGGATATGCAGACTGAGAACTTGACTCTTTAAATTACATTGGTAATTATGGACTGGAAAATCTATCCATGCTATCAAAACAATTACACTCAAAAGAAATAGATAAGAAAGCTAGAAGGTCAATTTCCTAATTTTCCAGGGGATAGATAATGAAGGTAAGGGAAATCTCTATTTGATCAACTACATACCAGAACATAGTGTCTCTGTCCTCAATCAATGATAGTCTATAGTCTAATAATTTATTCAATTTCTTTATCTTCAACTTGAAGTTAGAACCACATATTTTTACTTATTGGTCAGTGCCTGACACTCCTTGAAATGATTAATTCTTGTTCAAAGGATTCATTGAACCCAAATTACCCTTTCAAGCTTGATTGACTACATTGCCTGGAGTATATGCTTATTGAGTAAAATGTCTGACACAATAGACTATGGTTAATTTAAATGATATCTACCTTGGGCTTTCTTTTGCAATTTAACTCAAATAAATTAAATATATGTTTGCTGTGACTCTACTGTGCAGAACAAATGAATAACCTGGTGTGTCATTTTTAAATGTGATGGAGTGGAAAGAACAATGAACTTTAAATATGAAGGACTGCATTTCTAAGCTGTTTCTGCTACTTAGAGTCTGCCAAGCTTTGGTCAATTTATTTACCTTCAAAGTCTATTTTTTCAGTTATGAATTGGGGGCCTCTACATGATACTTCTTTACAGATTCTTTTTTTCATTTTAAAAAGCAAAATTGAAAAGAATAGAAATGATTCAGACTTTTAAAAAATAGTAGGAAATTAACACTAGTTAATATATTGTATAGTTATCTTTGAAATAGTTGTTCAAGTTACATGATTTAGGCATGAAAATAAAAATGAACAATCAATGAAAGCACAAACATTCTTTTGGTTGAACTAATAGAGATTAGTAATATAGTTATCTCTCTATATAGATATCATATATATATATATACTTATATATACATATAAGATATATATATATAGATATCATATATATAGTTATCTTATATACATATATAGATATCATATATATAGTTATCTTATATACATATATATACATATATAATCTTTTCCCCTATGGATCAAGTCATATAAGACAACTGTATAAAAATGCTTTAAAATACCATTTCGATGGCAGTGTAAGATGGTATAATAAGAGATATAGGAAGAGCTTGATCTGAACATCTGTCTGTGACCATTTCCTAGAGTCTGTGTTTTCTGAATGTCTTGACTCCCCTGCTCTTAGAAATGGTAATGGAAAGCTGAGATCTGCTAATCAGACAATAAGAGGCCATCTGTGTCCCAATGGGAAGTTGCCTTATAGAAATGAGAACAAGAAATTGGAAGTTCCTTTTTATTAATGAAGTAGGGAAGGTAGAAAAACTAGGAAATTATTCCAGTTGCTATAAGGTAATCTCTGTAAACTATATTAGCCTCCTGGGCCTGCCATAAAATATAGCGATCATCCATGATTTTGAATGTTTTCATTTATGAATTTTGACTATACAATGGTATGATAATTAGTAGAAACCACATTTGAAATTTTGAATTTTGATCTTAGACTAGCAGTGTGCAACATGACACATGTGAAGACGCTGGGCAGCAGCGATGCCCGTGGCTGCCTCTCAGCATGTGATCACCAGGGCAAGAACCAGCGCTCTCCTGTGTATTCTGCTGTGGGACCTCAGGTGTTTTAAAGGGCTTTTCCATTTACAATATTTCCATTTAAAACAGGTTTATCTGGACATAACCCCACTATAAACCAGGAAACATCTGGGCCACAGACTTAGTGGCTTCAATAACAGAAAGCTATTTCTGACACTTCTGGAGTTTGAAATCTCCACAACAAAATGTCAGAAGGTTTTCTTTCTGCTGTGATCTTGCTCCTTTACTTGTGGACTTGTATCTTCTTACTGTGTCCCCATGTGACCTGTCCTGTGTGTGCATCTCTCGTATCCTTCACTGTTCTGATAATGACACCTGTCATACTGGATCAGGGTACCACTCTTATGATCTAATATTGTATTATTCTATTCTATTGTTTTACACTTACTACTGTGGTTATAGGGATACTATAGTAAAAAGCGTATGTATAAATCCAAATATATATACATATTTATCTATAGTCCACTGGCTTTTTTATTGAATAGAACACCATAATTATACATGGAAATTATCTATTTGCAGGTCCTACCTATAATATACATTAGAGGTTGGAATTAAGCCTTCAACATAAGAATTTGGAGGATATAATTCAGTCCATGACAAGTTAACAAATGCAGTGGAAATGGGGATAAAGATATTTTAAAGATATTTTTGAGACAAAATCAATAACATTATTTTATCAACTGGCTGTAGATAGACAGCATGGGAAAGCAGTTTAAAAGCCTTTGCTAGGCATGTAATATATGCCAGGCATTTTGCCATATGTCAGAAATGCATGCTGGAATTGAATATAAAATGACACATGTGAAGTACTGATGTTTATGTTGAAATATTAAAATTGAAATCTATCCTTTAGAAAAGGAAAGAGAACTAGGGTGGGAGAGAGGGGAAAGGAAAGAAGGGAAAAGTAAAATACAGGATAGTTACACTACTAGTTTCTCTTAGTTCACTGAAAAGTTTGTGCTAATATTCACATGGGGAATTTTTTCTGCCCATATCTTGTACTCTGAGTAATTACTCTGAAGATAAACAGTACGTTAACTATTGTTATCCTCCTATTATTTTGCTATTAAATTTTGTTGTATTTTTCCATAAATTTTCATTCTGTATTCTAGACTGACCTAAAAATTCATATCTGTGCCTCCAAAATATGTGGATTTTATGATTTATTTTGGAATGAAGGTAGGCACTAGGATGTATCAGACCTGATTTTAAATCATGGACTTGCAGTTGGCTTCATGATCTTTCAGCTGTCATTGTTGCTGGTCCTTTGTCTTTCCTCTGCCGCAACAACCAGTACTGTTCTCATTCCATGGATGATTCAAGAATAAAGTGAGATATGTTTTGCACATTGCCAGGTCCACAATAGATACTCAGTAAATACTGATGGGAAAAAAATGTATGATAGGGTCAAGGGTTGAGCCTGAGCAGTGTAAGTGACTATTTGGCAAATGCAAGGTTATGAGTTAGATCCCCGGTACCCTGCCCCACAAAATAAGTATGAAGCTTCCAGTAAGTAAAAATCATGGATTTTGCTTTTTGTGTGTAGGATAGTGAAGATGGCAAGAGAAAGAGTGGGAGTGTGACAGATGGGGCAAAAAGCTATAGAAAGATAAATGGAAAAGCCAAAAAAAAAAAAAAAGCTTTAGTTTCATCAGGAACCTATGGTTGTAATTGGTCCTTTCTTTTTTTAAATTTTACTTGTGGTGAAACCCAGTCATGATTTAGTATGGTGATGTGTAACTTTTCCCATTTTTATTAACAAAGGATCCAGAAATCTGTAGTAATCTCTTTTTCAGTAACTGCTATAAAAATACATAATGATAAAATTTCTTTATATTTAAAAATAAATGTGAACTTTATCTTAGTGAAAAATATTCATAATCATTGTGATATTGACTATAATACATGCACATGTGCATCCTTCTTTAAAATAAGTCTATAGAACCCAAAAAGTCTATGATCCATAAATTTGAACTCACCAGCTATTTGTAGAACACAAAGTAGAAATCAGTGTAAATTTCTGCCACTAATTTAAACTTGCTTGAGCAATTTTCAACTTCTTAAAGCCTCTATTAAAATATCATTTTTAATTATCATCTGTATTTTTATGCAATTGTGAAGCACAAATGGAATCAGACATTACAATATTTCCACAATTTGGTTCTCTTGAAATGACTGGGAACAACGGAAGTGACAGCAGAAAATCTGTTGAAAGAGAAAGCATATTGGAAATGTGACACTAAAGTAGTAATAGTTGCAGAAGTGGCAGTATTTTTCCAGGAAATGACCAGCTTATTTACTAAACCTTATTCTGGTTATGACCTACAGCTCTAAATATCACATGTGAAAAATTCATATATTCATCAAATATCAAATGAAAAAAATCTAAAATTAGTGAATGTTTTTTATCATACATACGCTATTTTTTCAGAGGAAATAACCTAATAACATCAATTGAATGAACTTCAAAATAATCTTCCTTATCTTCCCACAGGAAAATAAATCTACAAATGTCTAGGGTTACATGAGGGTGAAGGGCACTGATAGCTCTGAACTTTTCAGAAAACACTGAGGCATCAGTCAGAGCAACTGAATTCAGTGTGGATAGTGATTAAAAGGAATGGACGATAGAGACAAGTTTATAGTATACATAGAGTGAGTAAGAGATGTACAGGAAGTGGGGTTCCACTTGCATATGTAAATAAGTTAACGGCCAATCACTAGTTCATATCATTTTAAAAATTTGAAAAATATGTGGAAGAAAGATTCAGGACATATAAAACTTGATGAAAAGTTACAGAAAAACAAATAAACTTTATCACTTAAGTACTGTTAGGGATTCATTTTTACTTTAAGTTCAGAGGTGTCATAATTTATGCTTCAGATAAAAAATAATCTCCAAGGGCAAAACCAATGCTCAGCAAGACATGGCCTTAGAAAGCTTTTCATTAACACAAACAATCATTCAAAAGTTAGTGCTTTTTCAAATTAAAGGACCTAAAGCAGCTGCAGAAGCTGTCTGAAACTGTCTACAGGAAGAGTCATAAGATTAAAAGGCTATAAACTGTTAAACACCTTATAGCAGAAGAGAAAAAGGAAGAGACAGCCTGACCGATCCCCAGGAGAGATAACAAGACCAGAGAAAGGTTCCCAGCACGAAAACAAAGCAGGGCTGGGGAGTGGGAGTCCTAATAGCAGGATTGTGGGTAAGGGACAGGAGAGAAGAGTAAATGTGGGAAAACCTCATCATTGTGTGCGATCTCATATAGCCAAGATGATGCATCCAAACAAGTTGGGTTTTGTTTGTTTGCTTGTTTGTTTTACCTAATTCTTTTGAGCTTGATACAATAGTTTTGCTTATAATGGGTTACCAAATTTTACCTTTCCAATCTGGAGAGCTTTATTTTCTGACAATTTGCTCATCATTTTCCTCAGAGACATATTTCCAGACAGGCTGCTTCTCATTAGGTGAAATAAACAGTAGTGTGTTTACAGCACAGCATCAGACTTAAAAGAACATCTTTTCCTCGGGAAGCTGGTCAGGGAATTAGCATTGTTGCAACTTAAAGGAGAGAATTTCTTTGCCTAGCTGCCACATAAGGCAGACTCTAGGTTTATTAATCTGGATTTTAAAAAGCAAATTGTGCAACTTTTTACAAGACAAAATAGAGTTTTGTTTTGTACATAGTTTTAAGCAATTCTAACATGCAGTTCCACTTATGTGAAATCAATACATTATGTAGTGACTATAAAATGTGTAAATTTTTTTCCTGAAAATATTAACTGCCTACTGTGGTAATGTAAAGAGTCAAAAGACAGGTAAGACATTCTTAAATAACAAGTCTAGTGACTAATCCAACTTACTAAAAAACACACAGAAACCACCCTAGCACTATAGGCATATTTAGCAAACATCAGTTAAGTTGATCACAAATGTCTAGAAATTTATCCATGGATCTCAATAACATTACAGGAAGTAATTGAAACTATCTGTAGATATGTTGATATAAGGCTATTTGCACACATTTGCCTTTATTGAAGATAACTCAAATATATTGCTAGTAAAATTGAATTTTAAAAAAGCAAAGTAAAAGTCCACTCACATTCATGCAGTTACACTGTATTATCTGACCTTCATTCCCTTCGTGGGTATAATTTCAGTGTCATGTTGGCCCCATCCCATTAAGACCATCCAGTACAGTGGGAGACAGAAACTCAAACAAAAAGTAATGTTGATGATTTACAGATAAATGATTGGGAGAACAGCATTTAATGAAAAGTCATTAGAATATTATTTACTATAACATGTATAGATCTTATGTATAGGCCTCTGGGTCTATATATAATTGCTTGCATATTATTCCCATAAACACTAAGTACAGAATAATAGAAATAAGTATGCAAGGCAGTTCCTTTATATAAAATGTACAAAACCTTTTAAAACAAATATATGTTATCACTGATATGTTAATATAAAGCATACTCTAGCCTATAGATATTTCCATAAATATTCTGAGATTCTTCAGCTCAAAGTTTTAGAAGATTTACTGAGCTAGTTTCAAAAAGAACATTTAACTTTGAAAAGTTATTATTTATTTCCAAAACAGTTCATTAATTGCTCACAAGATTATGCTATCCCTTCATGTTCATGACACATGATATATTTATTAGCATGGTACAAACTACATTTTAAGTCAAAACAGGCTACTTAGTTCATCAAGTGATTTTAAAAGAATTTAATTTTATATACTTTTTTGGTTTAATTAAGTTAGTAATAAACACTAAGTCCAATTTCAAAATTTTATAAAGTATAACTTGTTTCTTAATGTCTCAACACTTATTTTTGTGGGATCCAAAACACATGCTTTTTGAGAAGGTTGCATATAGGGTAAAAGCAATGGTTTTGGCCGTTTAGTATGAAAAGAAAAAGTCTTATTATTTTGTGACTAGAATATTTTCCACTATTTGTCACTTTTTCCTAGCCATTGAGAAATATATGTTATGAAGCTACATTATTAATAGAAATCCGATTCAATGACAGTTGTGGCTCAGTGTAAAAAAAAAATGAATATTTTTGCATATTAGAGCATGCAAAGAAAACAATAGAAAAGCAAAGACCAACAGACCAACTCATCTCATGAGAACAGAATAAAGCAGTTCTCTGAGGAAACAAGAGAGGTGAAAGTTGGCCCACCAGCCAGCATGAACTGCTAGGAGCAGTGAACTGAACCAGAGACACAGCATCTACTGGCTAAAGGTCCACTGGCCATCTATGTGGAATGCACCTTTTGAGTGTTGCCACTAGAGGATGACAAGCTCTCACTGACACTCCAGAGACAAAGGTGTTTTGGAAAAGACACAGGCACACTTGTTTTGTTAATGTTGTTATGTGGAATGCTTTGATCAGAAATTGGGGGAAAAAAATCTTTCACAAGAAAAAAAGCTTGAAAAATTTACAGTACATAAAATAGCTAACCTGGCAACCTACACACACACACACACACACACACAATCTTAAGTCCAAATTCAGTTCATTATCTTCCCTAATTAACCAACAAAATCAACCTTTAGAATACTTTTTTCAGAAGTGTCCAAACTTACTTATAGTTCCTGTTCATAATATGTCTTTAAAGCAATTTAAAGCAAAACATCAAATTTTCATTTCTGTAAATTAGTTTAGCACAGTGATTATTTGGAAAAGCAGTTTATTTTTCAAAAGATAATTTTAGTTAAGTGCCAAGCATTGAGAAGTTGGTGTGGCCTTTGGGTCAGGGAAGCAGAACTTTTGGAGCAAAGGACATTAAGCGGAACATTTTTGTAAAGCTTGAGATTTTGTATTTATTCTTTATGGCAAACTTATTAAAAAGAAAGGAAAAATTGAGATCCAATTCACGTAATTTAAATTCACCAGTTTTAGTCATGTTAAACTCTACCATCCAGTGATTTATAGAATGTTCAAAATGCTCCACTATCTAATTCCACGTATTTTCTTTTACCTCAAAAAGAAACCAAATACCCATCAAGTTAAGGGCTGTTTGCCCCTCCTCTCAACCCTTGAAAGCTACTTTGGCCTGCCTCTTCCCTACACTTGTTTATCTCTGTATTTTCCAATTTTGTGTGTATTATACGATCAAAATCAGACATAAAGTGACCTTTTTTATGTTTTATTTCACTTAGTTCAAGACTTTTAAATGTTCATCCATGTTATAGTATTATGGATAATACAACAAATTTTTATGCCCAAAAATACCCTATTACATAGTTAAACCACACTTTTATCTATCCATTCATTACTAGAAAAGTATTTGGATTTTTTCGCCTTTCAGTTACTTGTGAACAGTGCTGCTTTAACTTGTGAATACACTTGTTTGAAAACCTGTTTTTAGTTATCTTATATGTGAAACTTCTGGTTTATATGGTAACTCTGACTTTTAAGGACCTGCTGAATTTTTCTCTTCAGTGGTCAGGCTGTTTTATATTATACTCCCACTAGCAGAGTATAAAGATTGGAGTTTCTCCATATGTTCACAAACACCTGATATTTTACATGACTTTATTGTAACTTCTTTATTGGGTGTGAAGTAGTAGCTCGGTGTTATGGTTTGTGCCTGGATATACCCTCAAAGCCTCATGCAATCATAGGGCAAGATTTTTGGAGGCAGCTGAATCTAGAGTTTGCAACTGATTCATGTCTAATGCTGGGATTCATGGTGTGAGAGCTACACCAGCCCTAGGGCAGGTAGCCTGAATACAACATAAAGGATAGAGTCCGGCTTACCTCTCCTCTCTTGTTGCTTTTGGTATCTTCCACCACCATGACTGGTTGCCCAGAGCCAGTGACTATGAACCGAAGCCTCTACAAATTGAGTTAAATAAACCTCTCCTCTTTTAAATTTGGGTGTTAGGTATTAGCAATAAGAGAAAAACAACTTAGATATTTGGTATAGTTTTATTTTTTTTATTTAAATTTTCAATAGGACATGTTTGCAGTACACAATGGTTATATTCTCTGTAAAGAGTTGGTATATTTACATAACACATTTAATTCTTTTATCTCCTCTCCCTCTCCTCAATCTCTTGGTCATACCTTTTGCAAAAACATCTATATCCCTATATTCTATTATCTATCTTATGTTTTGCTCTTTAATTTATTCTATTTTGGGGTTCTCATAGAGAGAGCATATGATACTTAAACTTGTGTGTCTGATTTATTTCACTTACTATTATAAGATATACTCATTTTTTACTCAAGTTAATCCTTTATTGCAGAGTAGCACTCAATTGTGTATAAACCCATAGTTATTTATCCATTCATGTGTTGATATATAGGACTTACAGGCTATAAATAAATATAGTTTACTTCCAACATGTAGGCCACTTCCAATATTTAGCTATTAGGAATTGTGCTCCTATAAACAAGGGTATGCACATATCAATGGAAGATGATGTCTTTAACTCTTTTGGGAAGATATGTGGAAGATACGAACAAGGGCAATATATTTAACTGCATTTCTCTGGTGATTAATGATGTTGAGCACTCCTTCATATGTTTATTGTTTCTAGAACTTTTTTGGAGAAGTATCTAAGTATTTTTTTTCCTGTACCACCAAGTTACAGGTCCAATCCTTTTTATTTTGAGTCTCTTACTAAGTAGCCCAAACTGGTTTTGAACCTGAAATCCTCCTGTATGAGTACCTGGGACTTATAGTTATGTACCACTGAATAGAGCAGCAACATCATTAAAATTCAAATGACCATAAATTTATGGATGTTTTTCTATCTTCTCAATTCTATTTCATTGATCTATATGTCTGTCTTTATGTCAACATCATATTTTTAGTAATGTAGTTTTATCTTGAAACCACAAAGTGTGAATTCTCCCATTTTGTTCTTTTTTAACATTATTTTGGTTATTTAGTGACTTACAATTCTGTATGAATTTTAGGATCAGTTTGTTGTAATGGTGAATAAACATATGAAGAAAGTTTTCAACATTGCTGGCCATTTGAGAAAAGCAAATCAAAACAACAGAGATTGCATTGCACTCTGGAAAGAATAATTATCATCAGGAATTCAACCAATAACAAATGCTGGCAAGGCTGCAGGAAATAAGAACACTTCTTTGTTATAGAAAGCATTATGGAGATTCCTCATAAAACTAAAAGTTCCACTTGTCCCAGATGTTCCCCTTCTAAATATCTTCTCAAAAGAGTTAAAGATATCATATCATAGTGATAGATATATGCACACCCATGTTTATAGCAGCACAATTCCTAATAGCTAAATCTTGAAAGCAAGCCATATGTCCAACAACAGATGAATGAAGAAAATACAGTATTTATACACAATGGAGTACTACTCTGACATAAAGAAGGATAAATTTGAGTCATCTGCAAGAAAATGGATGCACTTTGACAAGCTAACATTACATAAAGTGAATCAAACACAAAAGTTTAAAGATAATGTTTCTCTTACATGAGAAATTCAATATATAAATAAGAAGCAATATAAAGATAGCATGAAAAAAGAGCAATAAAAAAGTTAGTGTAACCAAGTATTAACAATGTATCTAAAAGTATACTCTGATTCAATATAATCCTATGTGCTTTATATGTGTTATGGGCAATTAATCTGGTTGAATCTGCATGTATGACAGTCAAATTTATAATGACATAAATAAATGAATCTGGCAAAAAAGAAAGGATGAAGGGAAGGAGAAAAAATTGAGATGTGCTATGTACATATATCAGTTCCCTACAATGAATGCAATCATTACATACAGCAAGCATGTAGAAATTACACAGAATCTGTAGGTTAATTTCTTAGGAAACTGTCATTTTGACAACATTAAGTCTTCTGTGAACATTCAATATTTTTTCTATTTTTATGTGGTTTTAATTTCTTTCAGCTATGTTTTATATTTTCAGTATACAAATCTGCGATTTCCTACTTACTCCTAAGTGTTCTCTAGCTTTTTGATGCTATTGTACATGGAATTATTTGAACTTCATTTATTACTATCATACAGAAATTCATTGAATTTTATATATTGCGTGATATACTACAACGCACTGAATTTGTTACTTAGCTCTGTGTATGTATGTGTATTATTTAGGATTGTCTGTACATAAGATTGTGTTATCTAGAAACATAAGTAGATTAACTTCTTGCTTAACAATCTGGAGAGGTTTTAGTCCTCTTGCATACTTACCTTGGCTAAACCCATTAATACAATGCTGACTAGAGACAGCAAGTACAGACATTCTTGTCATGTGGCTTATTTGCAGTATCAACATTAAATAAGTTGTTAGTTCTGGGTCTTTCATAGATGTCCTTTCTTCTATTGTGAAAGATTTCTCTGTTTTAATTTGTTGAATGTTTTTACCATAAAACACTGGGTTTTTAAAACTCTATGTTAATAACATATTAATAGAATGGAAGGCAATACACATAAGATGAGCATGTGGTATTGTCTTTCACTCTATTAATGTTACATCATGATTGCTTTTCCTGTTACACACTCTGTATACATGATATATATATATATATATATATATATAATTCATTTGAAATGCTGCTACATTCAGTTTACTAACATTTCACTGGGGATTTTTTGCAGCTATATTTATATAGGATATTTGTCTGTTATTTTTTTTCTTATGATTTTTTTGTCTGGCTCTGGTATTTTTCCTGAATTTAGTAATTTTAGTACTTTTCTTGGTGAATTTTATTAAAGGTTTGTCAAATGTTTTATCTTTTAAAGAACAAATTTTTGGTTTTATTGATTTTTATCTACTTTTTTTCTGTTCTCTATTTCATTGAACTCCACTATCATCCTTTCTGTTGTTGTTATTTTTTGTTGTATTTATCTACTTTAAGTATAGCTTAAACTTCTTTTCCTAGTTTCTAGAGATGGAAGGTTAGATTTTTGATTCAAAGTCTTTGTTTTTCAATGTAGGAGTTCACAGCTACCATTTTTCTGCTAAGGGCATTGATTGGGTTTGAATACAGCTCATCTTTATCTGTGTTCAGGGTGAGGAATGATCTTCAGTGTAAAAGTGCTGAGAGGTGCTGGGGCTTTAGACACCGTCGGGGTCATGAGAGAATCTGCCCTCCCTAAAGGGATTAATGCATGTAACACAGCACTGCATTCCTAATAGTGAAAGAAGGATGTTGCAGAACAAGTCATACTCATGGGTGTAGTGAAGCACGATAAGCAGCAAAAAAGCAACATGTTCTTTACCTTATGGAGTCACACACTATCTCTCTCTTGGACTATGAACCTAGACAACTATCTTTTTTAATTGCATGTATTTCACTAAATTGCCCTGGATGGGCTCAAACTTGTGATCCTCCTGGCTCAACCTGTAGAGTAGTGTAGCTGGGATTATAGGTATGCACTAACATACCTAGCTCTCTCGCAATTTCTCTGTGTAAGAAAGTAGGTCCTTATGTATTTAAGACCCTTTGAGTTGCTGCTGTTGCTATTGTCATTGCTGCCACTTTTGTTTTCAGGTATGTTGTCAAATTTGATCCAAGTAAGACAGAGCTAGATAATGAAATGGCTGCCTTGTACAAAACAGTACTACTCATGTGTCTGCAGTTAAACCATCAAAGAACCTTATGAGATCATGTTCTCCTTTGAGTGGTTCTGATTTCCTTTTATTATACCAAAACTGTAATCACTACCACAGCACTTTCTCAAATTTTGGTAAGTCATTCTAGTAAATCAAATATGAAGAGTAGCAGGAAATCCCCTCTTTGTAGACCACTGATGAAAACTGTAAGTGGCTGGGGAACCACAAATTTGCAACTGGCACCTGAAGGTAAGGGCTGACTGCAGAGGAGTGTGTCCTGAACCTGTGACATTTGTTCCAGCATTGGGTAACTGGTATCAGAAGTCACTGTAGGAAATAGGAAATTTAATTGTTTCTCTCTTCATTGCTTCTGACATCAACTATGGGAGGCAGGGATTTTGATTTGAACTGGGTTCTACCTGTATTCAATGCTAACTGCTGAGCAATGGCCACATCATGTTCATCTCTTTGTCTGTTTGGCATTACAAAGTGAACCAGAAAAATGAAACTGGAATAGGTAACAGAATTATGTACCTCTAAATTAAGGAGAAACTACAGCTGTACTGTAATGTGACTTGGAATTATATTAGTTTTTTAGCAAGCAAAACTTAAAGAGATAACAAAAATAGCAATGTGAACCGTCTAATGAAAGGTATTACATTCAGAATAAAAATTGTGGTGGTTTAAAAAACAATTTTTAACATAATTCATAACAATTGAGCAGAATATCATAAATTACTTTTAAACCAATTCTGATTTAGGACATTACTGGATAATAATGAAATTTTTATAAAGGGAAGTTTCTATTTATAGATGAGACAAATGAAACACACAAAGGTTAACATGCAGTTGAAATTCAAGCCCAAGCAACTGAATCCCAGATTTATGAACTGCTTAGCTCTGCTGAGTAATTGTGCTTCATTTGATACATTTAACTTTCTTAAGGCTTGGTTTTGTGCTCTACTATTAATGCTGATAGAAATAGTTTATCTTATACATCAATGCTATTTTCAGGAAACTATAAAAGTTTCATTCTGCCAAGTTAAGTGATGTTTTATTTGACAGAGCATGATCAAATATTTCTATCTTAAGAAAATGTATGTAAGTGGATAAGCACTGCACATGGTCACTGATCAGTTGAGTTTATTTATAGAAGAAAAGATGTTTTATTTTTCTCACAGTATTCATTTGATCAGAAATCATAGAACTTTAAGTTACTTCTTAAAACTACATTTTTCATATTTATTTCACATATCCCTACATATATATTCCAAAGGCTATGGAAAAGCCTATTATTATTTCTCAAGCTTCTGATACCTTAAGACTATCAATAATTAGGCTTAAAGCTTAATTGAAATCTGGTCTCATGACTTTTTTTCTGATTACATTGGCTCAAGTTGTGTCTTTCAATAACTTTATGTTCTGTTCATTTAAATTTCAAAGCATTTCAAAAAGTCTATACTAAAATTTATCCATTTATATTTTATGTGTCTTTTCTTGTTGAATCTTCAGTATACAAATAGTCTCCAACTTCTGGTGATTCAATTTATAATTTTTAAAACTTACAGTAATGCAAAAAAGGTAGTAAATATTTACTAAAAATCTCATTTAAGATTTTGATTTCTTTTTTCCTGGCTATCAATATCCAGGATTGTTTACCTACTGTACTTCTAGGCATTGGCCATGTGACAGTCTGTTAAAAAGCATCCCTGTTCTCATGCAGCTCACATTTTATTGGAGAAAGCTTAAAAATAAATGAACTTCCCCTGAGGCTGCACTTGGGCAGAGGCAGGGCATGGCCTCATTGAGCTGTCCAGCGTAGTTCAGCTGAGGTGGTCTGAGAAGCCTCCAGGTCTACCACGGTGGAACACAGAACTGAAGACCTTTTTCTAAGTATGACAGATACTGACTTGTGTTTTAAGCAAGTCGATGTCTATCTCATTGGCATTTTTTAAAAGCACTCCTTAAAAAGGCTGTGATATGTAGTAAAGTTATAGGTCGTCATTAAAACTAACCTCAAGTTTTGGTGTATATTGCACTTTCTAAAGGAAGAAACAAATGCCGTTCCTGAATATATTCAGTTAGTCAAAGACTGATCTCTGATTCACAGTTGAATTAATTAATTAATCTGGCTGATTAACCCAGAGCCTCTGATCTTAGATAAAAGTGGTGGTCTTGATAATCTCTTAGATTATGTGCTTTTTCTATTTTATCATTCACCTTTAATGTAAAGATGTTATCTTTAATAACAGCCTTGAAAATTCTCTTTTCTCATATTACACAAAACGATGTACAACTTACAAGAAAAAAAAAATCACTTCAGGTGCTTAATGACAGGCTGGCTTGAGACCTTTAGGAAGTCTGGTGGCATATCCCTGTAGCTGAGGAATCAGGAGCCACTCATTTAAGATCTATAAAATAGGTATTTTCTTTGAGAGTCTTGGGTAAGTAAAGGTGACTAGGAAAAAGAAAATTAAGATGCTAGAAAAGAAGATTAGTCTTCTATACTTGATCTTGGGCAAATACAATTGAGCAAAGTTGTTTCAGGGATGACAATTTTAGAAAATTCTTCTCTTTCTTTCCTAAGCCTAAGATTGAAGGAAACAGAGATTCTGGCTTCTGGCTTACCTTAAGAGTTTCCATTGTACTGTGGGTGGGAAGTGACCTATCATGAGTGTAATTCATACATCCAGCACTTCTAAGACAACTTCATAGTGGCTCATGGAAAATGCCCTACATTCTTACTTAATGCCACTAGATAAAATTCATTTTTAAATGATTTACTGCAGGTAACATTTTACACATTTCTCTTGTGTGCAGAAATGTGAAAAGTAAAAAGTACTAGCTATTTAAAAAGCTGGACTATCACATTCAGATACTTTGCTGTTTGAATTATCATGTAGCATAGATATTTATGGTGAATACCCATGACTCCAGTTACAAGGACATTTAGGAGACAATACTAAAACTACATTTGCTTTACAGATCTAGTGGTTGCTCTTATAGACAAGGCATAATTGATATTTTAGTTTCAAATATTTTTTGAGATAAGACATCTTTTTTATTTTAGAATACTTGCTAAAATAAACAGCAAAAATCACTGCATAATTTAATATATTTAATATTAAACTATTGCAAGTATAAACTAGTTTCCAAGCACCAAAGGAAAGATTTTCAATCAACTGCATGTAAAAGAACATTGATAGGTAAATTAATTTTTACAATTTTGTGTCATTTTTAATCAAATTATTTGTTATTAAACTTGATAGATTTTATTATTAATTTTATTTCTCAGCTTAAGTTTTCAGGTGGATTTAATTTTGTCAGACAAGAGAGAAATACATACAGTTTTTTTCTCAGCACGTTTGATTGAGTGAAGCTTGTTTTCTCTTCTTGGCTAAATCTTTAATAAACAGCCTACTTTCAAACAATAATATAATTCATCTTATGGGTATCTGTGCATAGCATTTATGTCTTACTTCCTCAGCATAGGAAAACAAAAAGATCACAATTCTTTTAGTAAGGAAATTAATGTGACTATACACACCTTTTAGGATAATTCCATTTACCAGAGTGTTACTCATATAATTCAGAATGGTTCCTATATTAGGAGCATTGTCTGAGCTTTCTAGATCTTGATGCTGAGCAGCACCATACTGTCACGGCATGCTGGTTGGTTACTCTAGGATGCATACCCGAAAGCGAGATACACCGAGAATGATCACTGAGAAGTCTAGCATTAGGTACCACTACTAACAGCCTGGAAGCATCAGGGAGCCTTTCTGAAATACGGCTGCCACAAAAGCTTGCTGCATAGTACAGAAATGGTTACATATACCTAAAGGAGAAATATCTTTACAACAGTCAGCCTTGCATGTGAAGAACATTGTATGTGATTCCTGTTCACTATTGTATAAATCTAATCATTTCACTGCTGACCTAGCAAGATATTTTCAAGGTAACTCCACAAGATGGGAAAGGTAAATGAACCTCCCTATCCTTTTAAAGTTATATTGAAGCTGTCATTCCTTTATACTTTTAGATATCTGGGCTACTAATTTTACAATAAAAATTTGTATTTACAAGTAGCTGTTAAGTACAAAGCATGATCTTAACATTGGACAAATGGGATTAAAGGTGGGACACATAGAGATCTCTGGTTTCAGGAATACTGATTGCACTATTGGTCCTTCCCCACCACTCTGGCATTGTTTGCAGTTGCCAGAGTCAATTCTCTCTGAGTGCAGTCTCCCATGAGAAAATGCTAGCCTTCCTGCCTTCTAATCTGTCAGCTTTTCTTCAAACAAAAGAACAAATGAGACCATGACCTCTTCTTTCTAAGCAATTGTTTGCTCTTTACAAATTTCCCCATCTCTTTATTGGCAAATCTAGTCATTCTGTATTCTAGGGTATAGTAGGTGTGAAGCAATAGGCAATATTTGTCAACCTCCAAAATTTGTTTCTTTAGAGTAATTGATTACAACTATTTAGAAAACAGATTTTAAATTAAGACATTTTATTTTAAATGAAAATTTTAAAATGAAATACCAAGAGGAAACAAATATTTCTTTGAGAAAATCTACTCCTACTCTTTTCCCCATCAATTTTGCCAAAAACATTTCAGAAGAAAAGGAAATATTCCCTGAATAACTCTATATTCATATTCTGCATATTCTATATTCACTCATTTTCCAAAATTAAATACACTGGTTATAAGTGGAACTCTTAGAGAAGAGCAATGAACTCTACTTACAAAATTAGCATGTATTTCCAAACAAATGTAAACATTTATGATATGGAAATACCTATACCTTTGTAATCTCAGATAGAATATGGTTTCTTTAAATTTTAGGTATTTGAGGATATATATTTAGAATCTAATCTTTTTATTTGAAAAGATTTCTTATTTGGATATGTCCTTTTTGGAGGAAATAATTCTGCAAAGTTAAGTATTTCTAAACTGGATATGGTATACTTTTACAGTTGTCAGGTATTGGGTCCTGGCTAACATACCCAATTACCTGTACAAGGAATATGGCAAAGGATAAAATGAAAGGCAGAGACAATTTAGAATGCATAGGGAGATGGACAGTCACTTCCTCAGAATAGGCAAAGACAAAAACCTCTTTGGGTGGCCCACTCATTTTGCCAATGAGAAGGGCAGAGGGTAGAGTAGTGAGTGATTCCAAGAACAGTAGTGGTGATTGCTGTGGGCTAGTAAGAGGAAAAAAGCATCCTTTCAGGGCTAAGACAAGAGTCAAAAAGAAAGCTGTAGTTTCCCCAGGTGAAACTTTTTACTATTGCTACTATATTGCAAAGTAGCAAAAGGAAAGATCCTTACTGTTCTCCGCAGGTCTCATCCTGCCGGGTGAGCATCACAGCATCACTAGCCGTAGGGCTCAGATGTGATGGAAAGAAAGCGTGGAGTTTCCTCAATCTGATCTGGTTCAAAGGGCAGGACAAGGATGGCCTCAAACATCTTTTAGACTAATTTATAATTTGTGAAAAAAGTTTGTGCTGACACATGTAATCATACTTGTTTATAAGAATCTATGATTTTTCTTCTCATGTTATGGTTTCTGTCTAGATAACCCCTCAAAACCTTATGCATTCATGGATTCATAGTGAGGATTTTGAGGAGGTGAGTGGGTCATGGGTGTGTGATACTGATCAATGGAATAGCCCAATGATGAGTACATAGCTAAAAGAGAAATGCAGAGGTAAAGCCTGGTCTGAGGAGGTGGGTCTCTGAGGGTGTGGCCTGGAAGAATGTATCTCCCTCCTCTTGGCTTCACTTGACCTCTTTCTTCTTCCTGCAGCCATGCCATGAAGGTACTTTTCCTTTGTCATGCCCCTTTTCCTTGGCTTCTTTCCTGGAAGCCAGGAGACTAAGGACCGAAATCTCTACAAACACTGAGCCAAAATAAACGTCTCTTCCTTTAAGTTGTGGTGTCAGGTATTTTGTCCCAGCAACAAAGACCCTGAATGCATACAGAATTGCTGTTCATCAAAATATTTTGAAAAAATGAACAAAAGTTGAAACGATCTTACATTATGAGAAGGTAAAATAACTGCAGTGTTCTTACTAAAGCAAGAATTGAGAATTTTCTGAAGGTTATCTTTGAAGAGATACAGTTCAGAGCCCTTGAACCTAACAGCTGGTCTCAGGAGGATGAAGTCCAAATCACTTCACCATTTTTCCCTTAAGGATTCAAAATTTGCACTTCCCTTAAGTTCTGATAGTGGACTTAGGAGACAGCAATGTTTTATTTTAAACCACAGGAGTAAAGAAAGACCTAAAAATATACAATATTTTCTAGAAAATATACCCTTGTACTCTGCATTGAACTTTCAGAGTTGATTGAGTCCAGAGATTTCACATCTGCCCTCTATGAAAACATCAGTAAGATGCTTTTAGTTGGTCAGAGGCATTTTCTTGTATGGTCTGTCTGAAAAATGCAGTAAAGAAATATTTTCACAAATTTAACCTCTGGTGGAGTTCCTTGGTACATTTATTATTTTGTATGTTGAGAAACACTGTTAATTTTATAAAATTATTCTTCTCTATAATAACGGATATGAAAGTTTCAGAGTCACTGGAGAACTGATAAATAGCATAAGCATGAGGATAAGATGATGAGCTTTTTAACTTACAGTATGTCAAAATCAACATGGCAAGTAGGTTGCAATCTAGATCAATACGGATGCTATCTGCAACAGAATAAAGGTCAGAACCTGAACTGATATACTATGAAGAGTAAGAAGAGGGAAACACAAGAGGAATTTCTAAAATAGAACTGCCAGAATTTAAAGATTGAATAGGTATGTTGTGTAAATGTACAAAGTTGTCAGAGGATAACTTTGGGTTTTTCTATCTGATTAACTTGAGAGGACAACAAAAACTTGGGATAAAATGCAAAAAAGTAGGAAGAAGCCAGTAACAACTAGAGATACCAATGAGTGACAAGTTAATGAAATTAGAGGTAAGACAGGGCTGGAAATGCTGGAACTGGAGCTAACAGGGAAAACATTATTCAAAATCATGGAAGATAATAAAGTCAGCCAGTAAGGTTATATGCAAGGGTGTGCAGCAGTGCTGAAGCTGGAAACTAAGGGCACCTGTAGCTAGCACAGAGCTATGACTAAGTGCCTTTGAAGTAGAATGGTGTGGGGCCGGCAAGTCAGTTACAGGCCTACGTTAAAATGAAACAGGGAACACTTTAAAAGGTCATTCTAATAGAATGCTCCGTTACTGTAAGGAATTTTAGTTGCTCATTATTTTGGTTCCTAAGACGATCCCTACATCAACCTCTGCGAATTTGGGCCATCTGTGCTCAAGAAATTAACATGGTTAAAAAAAAAAAAAAGAACTAAAGTGAGAAAAAAGCGGGGTAGAGAGGTTATAACTTTGATCAAAAAAGCAAAGATTAAGGATCGGGCAAGTTGAAAATGGAGAGCTGTTCTGAGTGACCCGGATCAAAATCATAAGACTTTAGAAATATACTTTAAAGATAATGATGCACAGTGTGATAATTATTGCTATTCTCATTTTTTGATCATGAAATTGGTTTATTTTTGTCATTAAATTAAAAAGTAGTTAATTTATCTAAATGTAAGCTGTGGTATGTCTTCAGAGAG
Source organism: Hydrochoerus hydrochaeris (assembly GCA_004027455.1). Classification (NCBI taxonomy): domain Eukaryota; kingdom Metazoa; phylum Chordata; class Mammalia; order Rodentia; family Hydrochaeridae; genus Hydrochoerus; species Hydrochoerus hydrochaeris. The sequence goes on from PVLA01000026.1 coordinate 410,415, forward strand.
AATGACTGAAGCCCACGAGATGAAATTCATTTGATTTTAAGAAATCAAGGAACTAAAAATCATGGTACAAATTGCTTGTGTACATAAAAGTGGAAATCATGTAGCAAATTTCAAGTTAATGTGCAAGATAAAGCACTGCATTGGTTGTCTATAGTTGCTTATTGATTAATGTAGACCATATTAAGAAACTGAATCATTGGTGAGAAAAAGAAATATGGGCAGACATTGTGGGATTCCCTCCTTGGGCAGAAGAATAACAGTCTGTAACTGGGTTGTCCACAGGATTACTCACTAGCTCTGCATGGCTACTGAGTGCTTGGAACCACATACTCTATATTGGGATGTACGATGTACTGCAAATAAAGTACTCACTAGATAGTGAAGAGTAACACCATCAAAAAAACTATAAAATGTATATCCAATTGGTAATTTTGTATTGGTTTTAAGTTAAAATGAAAATGCCAGGCTGGGGTTATAGTTCAGCAGCACATGCCTACCTGACAAGCATGAGGTATTCAGTGTGATTTCTGGTAAAAAAAAAAAAAAAAAAAGTGGGAGGGGGAGAAAATGCTTTGGTTATATTTTAAAAAAGTAAAATTTTCCAGTGTATTTTTGCTTTAGATCACTATGATAATATTAAAAATTACCTTTATAGTCCACATTTCTGGCTTATATTTTCTCTTAACAGAGCTGTCAAGAAGTTTAGAGGATTTTAAATAATCACTTTTTGTCTTTTCTTCCTACTGAACATTAGTACATTAGTATATGCAAAAGCCAAAATTATGCATTTTTATCATTTGGATATGAAGCCTTAAAATACAGTAGCAAAAGTAAATTTATTTAAGTTATATATGGGCTGGCTGAAAGAGAATTAGGGGTAGATTTCGGTTTCACTTCCTTTCAGATCCCACCATTTGAACCAGTGTGAAATTATGCTATGTGGTAGCAAAACAATTAACTGACACTATTCTACTAACCCCCATTTTACCTCTACCTTCTCAAGTAATTCCAGTTCAGATCCTTTAATGCCTAGAAAAGGATGTCAGTTACAGAATTAAAGCACAGAAAGTGGTCATTCAAACCATGAGGCTGCAAACAGTTCTGCTCAACGATCCAACATAAACTTAGTAATATTTGGTTATCAGTCCTACACCCTTAAACATTCGTGCAGTTATATCCTTTAAAGCACTTTCTTTTCCTCTCTTTTTACAATAGCAATTCTGTAACTTGAACAACTATTTCTAAGATGACAGTATGTAATTTGTCAACTAGTGATTTCTTAGTGTTTATTTTAGTTTGTCTCTTTTTTTTGAATTTTGTATTATTGCTTCCCTTGTTTTCTGTTTTGTTTTTTGTTTTTTTCTCTTTAAATAAAAAAAGAAAAAGGATGTCAGTATGGATAACAGATCATCTCACAGGTGATATTATATTCTAACCTGAGATAAAAATTAAAAAGCTAAAATTCCATATTGTATACATTACAAAATATGCAATCCTTAGTATCCTCTGCCGTATTAGTCACAGTACTGATTTATGATATGAACTGGTTTTAAGCAGCTAGTCTTTTCAAACAACTGTCACCAACTGGTTTATGTTCACAAAGAATAAAATGGTTCCTTTTTAATCACAGATTTGTGTTTTTTTCAATATCCTTTCTTATAATAAAAACAATTTCACAAATATTTTCTTTAAAGCAGTCACCTGTTTCTTTGTGATAATATTATTCATCTTTATAGACAAATACAGGTAAAGCATGCTGAAAATGTACAGAGTGCGTAAGTTTAAAAGCTAGTGAAAGGGGTCAAAAAGAAAATAACAGTTTGAAACAATATAAAGCCAAGAAAAATCTAGGTCAATGTTACCAAAGTTATTTTACTGTTTCAGAGGCAAATATTTGGCTGAGCTTCATGGGAGTCAAAGAAAGAGGCAAACACATTTTGATGAAACAAGCACAGGAAAAATAAGACACATATGAACAGTTAGTTTGGCAAACTGTATTTTGTTCTCATAGTAAGCATAAAGAAAATACTCTTTTTTAAAAAAATACTATGTGATGTTTCTTCAGTTGAAGAGGAATTAAAATTTTAAAACTGTCATAGAATTTCTATTGGGTTTAAGAACAGACACAAGACATTCAGAAAGACATTCATATTTATATGATCAACAAATCTTTGAATATGCAGAGGTAAATATCTTCAATAGATGAATGTTGAGAAATGACACACTCACACTCAAAAGAGTGAAACTAGAACCTTGTCTTATGCTGTATACAAGTGTGAAAGAGGACATGGAGATCAGAGTTTGATGAGAAACACATTCTGAGAGTCTGATGTACAGCATGCATAGTAATGGATGTAGTAACTAAATCGGTTGTAATAATTAGAGAGTGCATACATATGTCAAATAAAGTAAACAAATTTTGAAAAGAATATGCTTTAGGATACTTTATTTTCAGTCCAAGGAGGAATATACTAGTAAAGATAAATCTGGAGTGGAATATCAGTATCAATCATCCTATATTTATATATAAACACAAATGCATCACCTTTTAAATCAATGACCTTCTACCACTGTCATGGTGCCACAAGTAATTACTGGCCTGTCCAAATTTCCACAATACATACTAAAGTTAGATCAGCCTTTTCAAGCTTTGTCCATCAAAACTTAACTTTCAAATTCTGATTTTTCAGTGCCCTGATCTCAGTAACTAGTCTGACAACAGATTATTTCTAGAAGAAATAGATGAAAAAAGAAATTAATATTAGTTCTTTTAAAACTTTTCCAAAAATTTAAATGAGAGAACCTTTTCTGATTCATTTTATAAGAACAAAATTACCCTAGTATTGAAGCCAAAGATCCTACAGACAAAGAAAACTACAAAAAGGGGGAGAATCCAACATCTATTTATGAATATCATTAAACTTAAAGGAAAGTCTGATAGGTGCTTTTATGGTGGGTGAAATCAATTGTGCCAATATGACTGGCTTAGGAGCTACCTGGGTGATGAGTAAAACACATTACTGAGTGTGCTTGGGTGGGTGACTAACGTGTGACCTTGAAAGCTGTGTATGGTCCTTGGCCTTTCCTCCCATGCACTGTTCCTCTGCTCTGCTTCCTGCTTACCATGAACCAAACAGTTTTGTTCTGCCACACCCCTCAGCCTTTGAGCCAGGCAGACAATCCTCTGAAACCATGAGCTAGATGAAACCTCTCCTCTTTAATTTGAGTGTGTCAAGTATTATGTCCTCATGATAGGAAAGCTGACTAATACAACAGCGACATGGATGAAACTTGGAGACACTTTGCCAAGTAGGAGCCTATTAACAAAAGTACTGGGGATGTTGTTCAGTATGTAGACCCTCGATTCAATCCTCAAGATCTAAAAAAATGACAAAACAAAAACAAAATACCCAACCCCAGAGATCTGGAGGCAATGCGTCTGGGATTGTTTAGGTTTTAGAGCTTTTAAAGTAGTGATTCTCATACTTTAATGCGTGTGAGAACCTGGAGTTTCTGATTTAGTAGATGCAGAGAGAAACTTGAAAATATGTATTTCTTTTCTTTTTTTCTCATACTGGGAATCAAACTCAGGACCTTGTGCCTGCCAGGAAGGTGCTGTGCAGCTGAGCTATATCTCCAGTGAAAATATAAACTTCTCACACATTGTCAGGAGCTACTGCTATTGCCAGTCTGGGACCACATGAGAACTAGTGCCCTAGAGACAATTATAAGTCCCCCCAAATACTAAAGGATTGAATAATGCCACAGGTGTCAAAATACTAAAAATAGAGATTGTTTTCATTAGCAATAAAATAGAAAGAGCTAGTCTTGAATTTAACTGTTAATCTAAGGGATATAATCCCAAAATAAAATAACAAAGGCCCAATAAAGGCACAGAAGGGCTAAATAGATAAATTCAAGAGATTGTAATAAATACCTAAGGTAATCTATCCAGGTGTTTAAGAAAAGGTTGTCAGGCCAACATCTTTTAAAGACTGAGAATCAGTGTTCTAAAAAGGGTAGTTCCCGGTGGAAATTTATTTGAATGCTGCATGATCAGTTTAGATAAATGTAAGAAATAATTCTTGCTGGATATGGTGGTGCAAACCTGTAATCCCAGCATTTGGGAGGCTGAGGCAAGAGGACCACTGTGAAATCAAGGCCAGCCTGGACTCCAAAGAGTTCAAGGCCAGGCTGAACTATATAGTGAGGCTGTCTCAAAAATAAAAAACAACAAAGCAAACAAAAAAATAATTATTTTCATAATAGTTTTATTAACGCTTCCTAGGAATATCTTGCTTTAAAGCAAGATATTTACATATTTCAATTCCAGAATTATTTAAGCATAGGCTTTCCTAAAATTTGTGCATGTCACACCTGCATTTTCCTTATATTTTTACCCAATGCTTACCTGCGTTAAATCTAAATGAATTTAGCTCAGATTACATAGGGCAAAGAAAGTGAGATGTTCCATGCTTAAAAATTAAATAAAAACTGTGAAATTCACAGCATACTTTAAAGCCAATTAGTAACTGTAGACTAAATTTACCAGCTTCTCTTTTGATAAAAACTAGTTTATAACCATTCAGAATAATAAGTACTTTCTTAGATATAACCATTATTTTTAAGTAGTGCAGTATTGTGTGAATTTCTCTGAATATAAATGCTATTTTTTACTAAACAATAGATTCTGTAGAAAACAATAAAAGATAATCTGTAATTATTCATGTATTCTGTCAACTCTAAATGACCTGTTCAATACAAGTAGCAAATGATGCTATCTATAGTGTTTTATGGAATTCTTTCAGAAAAGAGGCATTTCCTGTTATTTCTTTTGCAGCTTATCTGCATCCTAAAACATAATAACTATGGATGAAATCATTCTAAATTTAAAACAAGTATGCATTTGTATGTGTGCCATTTTATTATAATGAAATTCCTACACAAACTTTGTTTTTTCAATGCCTAAAAATTAACCTGTTTTAAAAAGATGATTAAATGTATTCTATCATTAATTTATGATTATATTTAATCTTAACATTTTTAGACCTGTGTTTAAATGCAGAATAACATACAATGCAATATGTATAACACAAATATGACAATAAAGTTATTGAGGTGTGTGTCTATCCAATTTTTAGACTAACACTAAATTCTTTCAAAATTACACTTTACAGGGAAAACATGGACATTTTTGGCATTCTAATGACTTCCTAATTTAAAAAGTAACAGCCTATACATAAACAGATCAATATACTACATTTAATGCATTCATGTTTTTATAAACAGTTTATTGGTAGTTAAAACCTTTTCCTTACTGGAAACTGCCATGCTTTTTTCATTTGAATTAAAAGTTGTTAGCTCTGTTAAGATGTGTAAAATGTTTTGTCTGAAACAAATGTTATTCTGATAGTGACTCTCTTATCTCAAAATATTATCTTGGAGATAATTATAATGGTACAATTTTTTGTAGCTTTAGAAATGAAAAATATGCCTAAAGTAATTGTTATTGTATGGGAACTTTCTACTTGTATTTTAACTTTTCTAATCTGAAATTCAATAATTTACAGAAGTGTTTAAAAACAACCTTTTGATTAATTGCAAATAATGATCATTAGTAAGGTAATTTATTCAAGTGTTTTTGATATTTACATCACATACTTTTTATTCTTTATAATCCTTCATTATATTTTTTGTATTTATTCTCTTAATATTACTTGATTTTAATTTATATACTGTATATAGTAAGCCTATGAATTCTCTTGAGATGTGAGAAAAAGTGGATAATAGGTGAATACAGAAGCATCTGTCCAGTTGATTGTTTATACAGAGATAGATAAAATGAGTTATATAATAAGGAGAGATAACAGAACTGCGGAAAGTGGAGGATAAGAAAGGAAAAAGGGGGGAAAGATAGAAGGTAGTGAAAAAGAAAGAACAAAGAAGGAATTTCTATCGTTTTCTGAGGGGATGTTATGGCTTATTTCTGATGTCTCCCCAAAGCCTCAAATAGTCATAGGTGGGACTTTTTCAGAGGTGGCTAAATCTAGAGTGTGTGATGCTGGGATTAAAGGTGGGTGATTACTAAATCAGCCCACTGATTGGTTTGGCAGCCCCCACCAATCTTGGTAGCCTAGATAGAGTATATGAGGGAAAGAAGCTGCTAAAGTCCTTTTCTTGCTTGTTTGCTTTTGCTATCTTTTTCCGGCCATGAACTCTGTCTGCTCTATGATGTCTCTGCTGTGTCACCCTGCCTTGGAGCCAGCCAATTAGAGACTGAAACCTCTACAAACTGTGAACCAAACAAAGTTTTCCCTTTTTAACTTTGGGTGTTGGGTAGTTGGTCTAGGCAATGGGAAACATAACTAAGAAAGAGTTATTAAATGTTTTAATTGAGTTCTGGAAAAGGCAAAAACCAAGCAAAAGCAGAACAATTTTTAAAAAGCAACTTAGACAAGAACAGAAAATAGCATTCTCCTGTATATCCCTCTACTACTCGAAACTCAACAGAACACAATTTATTTATTTTCCTTGCTTTCCTACTTTTTATCCAGTTCTCCTGATTTCAGAGTGTCCTATATAATGAGATGAGAAAAAGCATAAATGGAGGAGATGCATTTTGGAAGTAGATGTATGATTTTAAAGAAATGTGTAAACTCAGAGAAATTCTTATTTTTTTCACTTTGCTTTCTCATCTGTAGTTGAGCCCCCATCAGGCTGCTCAGATAGGCTAAGTGATGCACATGAAATTTCTATTTCACGCAGCTCTCCCTTTCATATAGTAGATGTTCAGTAAATAAAAGTAACTTCATTTACTAATATAGTCACCAGCACATCATTTTAAAGTTCCAAATTAAATAATAAATTTCATTTGTTTTCCTATCATCTGTCGCCTAAGCTGCAGGATGAAAAATGTATCCTGTGTCTCACCTTTGATTCCATTTTGTCTAACTCCCTTGTTTCCATTTTATGGCACAATAAAAATTCGTTCTTCAATAATACTCCCTATTATGTCACTTTCTGTTGAAAACATATCAATGTGCACTTATTACAGTTAGGATTATAACCAAAACCACACTCAATCTCGTGTCCTTTTCAGTCTCAACTACTTTTAATTTGGCTTCCTTTTCCCTTGAATCCTGCAGTTTCATCTTACATTCCTTCTACTGCAACACTACATTTCGACCCAAACCCAACATATTTCTGTCCTTGCCGCTTTGATGCCTTCATTCCATCTCTTCCCCAGAATGTGTAGAATGCACTCTTCCCATCCTCTTGCTTTTCCGTTTGCCTGCTAGCTCTTCTTTCCCCCATGATTATTTGCTTATTAGTTTCTTCAATCTTGATGACTTTTAGAAAAAAGATTGTAGTTTTTACTAGGCCATTGTTCATGCAGTACTTTATACAAAGCTTCATATTTAGTGTTCTTGCATGTCAGCAATCTTACATATATTTATTGTCTCAAAATTTTTAATAACTATGAGAACATGTATTAATTGTAAAAAATTGTGAAATACACAGATTATCAAAGATCAGTATAAAAGATCAGTATAAAAATAAGTGATTTTCACTCTATCTCCAGAAGGTGAACTGCTACAATTTTGTATGTTCTCAGTTATTTTCTTAGCTTACATAGGTAACAGAATGAACTTATGTATTTTTCATTTTATCTTGCAAATCTGCCATTGAAATTTCATATGTTTTGAAAATATAATTTTAATGCAAATGCAACAAATAATTAAAGATTACATGTAACAATTAATTAAAGATAATATCTGACCTCAGTTTCATTACTGATCAGTGGTAATGATCATACCTCCACTTTTGTAAATGACATACTTCTTAAAAGTTGACCAAGACTTTCCCTATAACATCATACTTAGTAATTGATTTCTTAAATATTCTTTTCTGAGTGTAAGACCTGGGTGTAAAGTTATTCTGATGTGTTAGCAGATTCCAGTAATTCTAGGAATAATCATTTAAACATATATGGCAGGAAATTTGGGTAGATAGATAGAATGTAAAAGAAAAAAATCATTGAAATAAACAAAGAGAAGTTAGTTTAAACTGATGAAAATTCTGGACCCTATTAGGTCAGGATGAGTACTGGAAAGAGTAACAGTTAACACATGGGGATAAAAGTATACCATCAAGCTCGTACACAAGAAATTCAAGGAAAATAAAATATGAAAACAGTTCACATAAATTATTTAAAGACATCAATGATTTTTCAGAAATTGTACACATACGGGCAAGCATGCAGGCGTGTGCACACACATGTGAGTGTATACACGCACAGGCATGAACTCAGGTTGAAAGGGGCTAAACTATGCCACAGAGCTTACAAATAAATCATGATGGACATGGGACAAAAAGTTCAATAACACCAAAAAGCACAAAAACTTTCCAACAAGAAATTACAGATCTAGTAACAAAACCCAAAACTAAAACTGAAAAAAACAAAACAACAACAAAAAATCCCAGCATATTAACATTCTTAAAGAGAGGACAGGGAAGCACTGAAGCTCCTGAGTCTAGGCTCTGTTAGATGAGCTCTAGAACATGAAACAAGTTACTTACTTCTGTATAGCTCAGTGTTCTCATATATATAGTACAGAACACATATTTTCTATTTCCTAAGATTTAAAGATTAATAAATACAGTAGAATATGTAAACCTCATAAGAATATAGTCAAATATATAACAGGCATTTTGTAGCTATCATGCTCAGATTTGTTCTTAGTAATATTTGAAGGAGAAAATAAGAGTGGTATTTTCAGAGTGCCTAAGAGAGAGGGTTGATGTTAGTATTTTACATCCATTTAAAAATCATTTAAATTTAAGGGTAAAAACAAAATCTAATAAATATAAGGAACAAATAAAGATTAATGTATCAGACATGATATTAATAACATCATTATATATTTATTAGTAATTATTAATACTCCACACACAATTTATTGAAAGACTATTTACTGTTAAGTACTATTTTTAATTCTTTATCCACACTGAGTAATCTTCCATTCATTTAAAAAAATCCATGTGGTAACAGGGTTCACTAAAGGTCATCTAGGAGAGATCTGATAGGTGATCAAAGTTACCTACATAGTAAGCCTTCTTTGTGAGTTTCATAAGTGAGAAGCAAATCTTAAATACCAACCATCTGTTACTTGTTCCCTTTCTGAGTCTTTTCTCCAGGAAAGTTTGTTTACAGATCTTATCTCTGAGAAAGGATCCTAGAACATGGCTTGGTGAAGGCAAAAATCTTTCTTTTAAGATAGTTTTGATTTTGGTCATCCGTCCTGTTGTGCCTTTTTTCACATAAAAAATCAATTAATGATTCATTTGAAATGTATGTGAAAACAAATATTTTATAACAAATTATTTGCTCTAGTTGATAGGTCTTCATAGCAAAATGTGTGCAAAACATAGAACCTGATTGTTTTGGCCAAACCTTGCACACATTTCTTCTAGTTTTTGAGTCATACCATGGAATGACTAAAGATACAGGAAGCCATACTAAAGTTACAGACCTTGAATTTTGACTGATGAAGAAATAGCAATCACTAGCTAACTATCCAGAATCTTGAGTCTACAAGGATGAAAGAAAAATGAGATGGTGAAAACAAAAGAGAGAAAGAAAAGAGAAGAGAGAGAAAGAATAGAGAGCCAGAGAGATAGAAAACATCATATACATTCAAGTGTGGCTTCTGTGGCCCCAGTCACTTAGATCTACCTTGGTAAATGTTGGTTGGAAACTCTCTATGTCTGACAGATGTCTTCTTTATGGCTGAAGCTGACTCCAGCCAAAGGCCACCTACTTCTGAACAATTCTAGAGAATTTCTAATTTTAAATATCTTTATAAAATTTCAGTCCTGTTGTCTGTGGGTTAAACCGTACATCTTTTTTGTTGGGAAACATGAGTCGAGGTATCTATACTCTTGCACTGTACTGTTGCTCTAGTCAAAATTTCCTTCTGTTTCTTCCCAGTGCTGTTCCTAGGCAGTTTTCTATGCTTTCTTTTCCAGACAACAATGCTTTCGGTTTTTTTAGGTCTCACAGAGGTTGCTTGGTAGTATGTAAAGGAAATATAATGCATTCCTGTTAGTGATGACGTCGTGTGTTGCATGAATCTCTCATAATGCTTTGCCATGTTTACCCAAAGGAAGGAAGATCCTATTTTCTCTTTCAAATATTGCTAGGAAGAAATCTGAGCATGATAACTATGAACTGTCTATTATACATTTGGCTATATTTTATATTAGAGGGTTTAAAAGTGTTCCTCAAAATCCATGTTTTGGAAACTTAGTCTTTACATTTATGTTAATAATATTTGGAAGTAAAGCCTTTGGGAAATAAAAGGAACTACACAAGGTCATGAAGGTGGGATCTACATAAATGATAGTTGTAGCTTTCTAGAAAGAGGAAGAAAGACCTGGGTTAGCACACTGGTTCTGTCTGCTAATGTGATGCCCTCCTTCAAGTAATCATGCATGAAGAAGACCCTCATCAGATATTAGCAGCAGAATAATCTTGGACTTTTCACCTCCTTCTATCATGAACTCCAGGAGCCTCTTTTCTTTGTAAATTACCCAGTTCAGTTATAGCTGAAGAAAACAGACTAAGATTGATCTCAAATTGGAAAAAATATATTCAAAGGGATAGCCGTCATATGTTCTCACATTAAGAGTTCAAATGTGACTAACTTTTACAGTGTTTCTGGAGAACTGAAGCTGATAGGGACAACAAAATTTTTGAGTTAAACAATAGAGATTTGCTAAAGTTCCTAAAAGTCACATTGGTATGGGAGAGATATGTTGTAATTCTCCAGATTGAAAGCACAAAATTAAGTACATTTTTTATTATTGGCAGCATGAAAACAGCTTCTTTGCACCTTGGAAATTCACAAACATTGATTAGATATTCGAAATCCAAAGCAAGGGCTCATGTCCCACTTTCACAGTTTTTCAAGAAATATGCTGATGCAGGCGAGGCGCGCTTCCAGAGACATTCTCAGCAACGTCAGTACAATTTTGCCACTAGTGTTGCTACCCATGCAGTGATCAATGTGTTCTCCTCTGGGTAGGTAATTTCATGCAAAATGTCTTCAACGTTTCAACTGAGGACCTCTAGTGACATTAAGACACAGATCATCCTCATGCGATTTTCATAATAATTCTTTCATATTAAAAATCAGGTACAGTATCACCAAAAAAAAAAAAAAATACCTGGCAAAGATCTAAATATGTCAGGGTCAGGATGAAAAAGATAAGGGTCTGTGGAATATCAGAAGTAGCTGCCACCTGAAAAGATTAACTCTGAGGAAGCTGTTGCGTGGCTGTGGCTTTTGATAGATATTGTAACATCAGTATCAAACAAAAATTTACAGTCATCTCTTACTATTTAAGAAAATGCTTTGACAGTTTAAGGATAAGTGGAAAACTAAGTAACTGATACTCAGGGCAGTTTAGTTGATTTCCAGCTTCCTTCAACGACGATTTGGAGGTCTGACAAGAGGACCATTTTCCATTGTAATTTTCACTTGTCATTTAAATTTCCTTTTTCTCTGGCTTAAAGCCATTCAGAGAAAGTGAGGCAAGAGCTGGAGTTGAATCCACTCTAAGCTCCAAGCTCTACATATCACTGCCTCTCCCATCTTCCTACTGCCTTCAATGTAGCTAGCTCTTTGTTTGGTGCATGACTTCCAAAAATTTTTTTGGGAACATTTTTGTAATATTTTTATGGGTTTCCCAAATTCCTCTGGTTTTACTATAGTATTTGGGGTCTCTTCTGTCACATGTAGTAAGGTATTTGCATTGCATTTTTAGTTCATTGTATAACATGCATCGTGGAAATCAATTGATGGAGACCTAACAATTCAATCTGTATGTATTTGGAGACTTTGAAAATTGTCCTGAAAATGTATACCTGCTCTGCATAGATTTTGGAAAGTGACAATGATTCTCAGCTCAGAGTACAACCAGGGCTTATTATCCACTATTAGGGGTTTATACTTATTTGGTTTACTCTAAGAACCATTTGAGCTTACAGGCTTCCTGGTTGGTTGAAAGGAAAGGAAAGCTAAAGAATCAGTCAGAGGATTGTACCAGAGGAGGGCCATACTGGGAGAAAATGAATAGGAAGATAAGAGATTTTAGATTCAAGATATGACTTGAGCAAACCTAAAATGAAATGCCTTTCACAGTTTTCATTTTTCTATTATGTGGAAGATACATAGAAACAGTTGTGGAATAGGACCTCTCTGAGACCTCTAAATTATACAAAAATACTAGCAATTTTTTTAATAAACAAAAAGTTGCATTTAATATAACTTATAGCAGGGATAGAGATTACCACTTTAAAGGAGTGTTACCAGTAGCAGCATTTCACAGAAAGTAAGAAGCAGAATAACTGAAAGGCTTTGGGGTCTGGACTCAAGTAGTTTTAAGTTGGGTTTTTCAAAGTATGGAACTGAATGGGATTGGACATAGTCCAAGATATAATAGTATAAGATTTCTTGAAACTGTTGGTGACTACAAATTATAAATTGAGTCTAGAGGATGTCTGGGACCATCACTGTCCTGCCCTTTGAGCCAGATCAGATTGAGGAAACTCTCCATTTTGTTCTGATCCCATCTGAGCCCCTTGGCTAGCTTATAGGGCAAGATAAGACCTGTTGAGGACAAGGATTTTTAAGGCAATGCAGTAGCAGTGGTAAAAAGTTTCACCTGAGGAAACTACAGTTTCCTTATTGCCCCTTTGTCTCATCCTTGCAAGGATGGTTTGTTCTCACTAGCCTACAGCAATCCCCACTATTGTCCCAGGAGTCACTAACTACTCCTCCCCTGTGCTTCTCACTGGCAAAATAAAAGTGAGCCAGTGGAAGAGGACTTTGTCTTTGTCCATTCTGAGGCAGTGGCCTCCAGCCTCCAGGCATTACTAAATTGTCTGTGTCTTATTTCGATCTTCACTGTACCCCTCATCCAGGCAGTTGGGGATCTTGGCCAGGTTTACAATATGAAATAACCAAATGAGAGTGTTGGTAAGTAAACTGTTGCTGATAAGCAGGCTGTTTGCCAGAGTCAGAACATTATTTGTCTTTAATACACTGATTTTCTGGAGCAAATAGCAAATTTAACTATCTTTTTGCAATCTTACTTTTCCTAGTCTAAAAGAAACAACAAAAGCATATTGACAGGAATAGTGTATAGATTTATCTAAGTCATGCTCATGGATTGTTTCAATTCTCAAAGCCTTTTATTTTAACAAGAGAAAAAGCAAAAATTCCAAACTGAAAATTATACACTATCTAAAGGAAAATTAGATCAAAATAGCATAGAATTAAGTTAAAAACTAAGAGAAAAACAATCAGAAATAGAAAAAAATCAACAATTACAACTGGAGAATTTTTTAAAGTTACTCTCACACAAGATTTAAATATTACAATGAACAGATTAAAAATTAATATTCTATGAAACAATCAACCACATTCACAGCCATAGTCTCCATGCATTTCAAAAATCAATACCACTTACAGTAAAAATAAATATAATAAAATCACAAATTAGTAACAAAATTTCATGCTTATAAACTAAACAGTACAATTCAATAACTTATCAGGGAGGACTAAGAGGTAGAAGGAGGGGCAGCAAGGGGAGGGGAAAGGAATGGAAAACAAAGAATTTAATGTGTTTTGTATACCAACCAGTACCCTGGCAGGTATGCAATCACCATGTACTGCAAACATGTATAAAGTAAAAATAAATAAGAAGTAAAACAAAGCAAAGAAAAGCATCCCAAATGTAAGCTATATTTATAACCTCCTGCTAAGGAGGTTAAAACTGACAAACACAGGTAAAGTTGAATTCAGAACAAAACTTGTATTTTTAAAATATGTTCATCAAAGACTAGAAAGGTGAAAAGCAAATGATCTCAGCAGTGAAGTATAAAAGTTTGAATTGGAGCAAAAAATAAATAAATAAAATAAAATAAAACTAAAGAAGCAAGAACGAAATAACTGAAATCTGAAACCAATACACTAAAGGAAACAGAATGGATGTGAGAGGATGCACAGTGGACATATAACTATTATTTCCTATCAAGCGCTATAATCATAGAAAATGGAAAGCCAATAGGTAAAACAGACAGATGCTATTCTAGTTTGGGCCAGGTTACCAGCTGTCCTTTTAGTTACACTGACTGAAGAATGCTTTCTGAAAAACCCAGCAGTTTAGGAGCCCTGTTGCAAAATAGATCTTGCATTGATTCAGTGATGTACTTACAAACTAGTACAAAGGGGTTTATCAAGCCTTAAAATCTATTCATGCTATAAAAGACTGTTATGAGCTGGTTTTGGTGGCACATGCCTGTAATCCCAGCACTCAGGAGGCTGAGACAGGAGGATCATTGCAAATTCAAGACCAGCCTGGGCTACAACGTGAGTTCAAGGCAAGCCCAAACTGCATAGTGAGACCCTGTCTCAAAAAAAAAAATTATATATAATTTTTTTCTTAAGGAGTAAGGATGAAAAAAATAGTCCCAACCATCATTCATATATACATAGTATATATGGCATTATGTATGTGTGTGTATGTGCATGTACAATGGTACCTCAGTTCATAAACTGAATTCATCCCATGATTCTGGAAAAGATGGTCATGCTCATGTTCATGCTGGAAAGATGGTTGCAGTTCTGTTTGTCACCAGAGGCAGATTTTATAAATAAAAACAAATTTTGCCAAATGCTTCTGTTTTTTAATCAAATTGTTCACAAACAAACGCATTCATAACCAAGGCAACACCATGTGTGTGAGTGTATGTCTGTATGTATGTTTGTATACATATGTGTGTGTGGGTGTATATATATATATATATATATATATATATATAATGTGTATACATTTTGTTCTCAATTATATCTTTGGTCATCATTTTGTTTACTTAATAATAGTCGGAAAGCAATACTTTTGAGGGGAAATTTTAGTAAGTACAGAGTGTGCTATTCAAACAATACAGTAGTTAATGCATTTTGCTTCACTTTAAATTTGTTGATTTTGTAACCTTCAAACAATGCTAGTCCCTGTGGGTGTTGGAAATGTTTGAGTTTCTTGATTGTGGTTACCTGGCAAGAGCTTTATATTGAATCCTTACACCAGACCAGCTGAATTAGAATTCAAATGCTATATGCCAGTACTTGTTTTTGAAAACATCTGTCACCCCAAGAGCAAGGTTAAGAAGCACTGTACTCCAAAAAAGATGCAAGAAAACTCCAAGTTCTATGTAAATCTTATCCTAGTCTATCCTTAGTTCTTCTTTTTCCATAGCTTAATTAATATACATTATGAGGAAGACAGAAAGAAGAATAACAGATTGAAAGTACGGAGACTCTAGGGTTTCAAAAAGCTGTCCTGGCAGGGGAGAGATTTATAAAGACAAGTAATAAAGTTCAAACTTAGCACAGTAAACCAATCCCACGAATGCAGGAAATGTAGATATAACTAAATAACAGCACAAATGAGACACTTTCGAAAAATTCAGTTGATTTTCTTACTGCAGTGCTGGCTAGAAGCTAGACTGAGGATCCTAGAAGACCAGATCCACAACCTGGTACCTGGAGAACCCAATCACAGAGACGAAGAAAGGAGCTCATTCTGTGTGACCACATGGGGAAGAAACAGAAGGACTAGAGTCTTAAATCCTAGTTGTAGGATTATGTAGCAGAAAAACTGTGGCAGGGAGCAAGAGGGATGCATAGCCAAGCAGTTTTCCTCAAACTGTGGTCAGTCTGGCCACTGGTCTGGTTCTGCAGAATCTGTCACTGCCTAACACAAATTCTCCAGTGATAACCAAAATGAAAACTGAAGCAATCAATATGAATTTCAAGAAAAAGCTTTAAGTGCAAATTAAGAGAAAATCAGGGGAGGCATACTTGTGACAAAGATTAAGCTGGTCCCTTAACTGAAGAAAGTAAGAAAACAGGAAAGAAAATTTAAAGGGACACGGATGTGACTGAGATTAGACTGACTCCTTAACTTTATATAGTGGGCTGAGGTCAGGTTGGTTATCTCAGTCCTGGTTTCTTAACTCTGGATGAATCTTTATGGTTAGGGCCAATTTCATTCTTATGAGATAACTGTTCCTGCATGGTAGGATCATATTTAATTTTGATTTTTGTCATGTGCTAACTGTTCTTGCAGCTGTAGCAGGATGGGCGTGGAGGTTCAGGTCCTACTTGAGATGATTATTTCAACTTGGGGCCAGCACTGGTTTCTGTCATAGGATGATCTGCCTGCAAGGCTGGCTATTCCTAGAATCTGAGATGAGTTGGGGAGGAAATGACGCAGAGAAACAATAGGCTTTAGAATAGTCAACATGGAGTCACGTAGGACAATGAGTCCTCCTTTCAAAACACATTTTTACTTGAGGCAGGATCTCACTATGTAGTGTAGACTGGCCTTGAACTCACTGCATTCTTCCTAAAAGAGCCCTTGTTAACACTCTAAACCTATACTAGTTTCTGGTTGGCAGAAAACAAACTTGATCCAAGGCTTTGCAAACAAACACATGCTGTCCAGACAAGGAATACCCTTTGTGTATGCTTCCTGGGACAGCTGAAGTACTGAATCATTTCCTGAGCAGTACACTTTGTCAACATAAACTTGCAGTATGACTGATGAGAGAAATGGATGTGTCATACAGGGAAAAAAAGAGGAAGGTTATCACAGGGCGAAATGACAGATATAAATATGTAAAATATTTGAGGAAGTTATGTGTGCAAACTAGATTAGATTTACTACGTATAAATATAGACATCAAAAGCAATACATGGAAGGAAATCTTCAGAAAATAGAATGCATAGGAAACAAGGTGAAGAGTTCTCTTTCTTTTTAGGTACAGTATTTAAGTTTTCAGGTAAAGAAAGCTTTAAAGAGCTCCGGATCTAAAGATGTGAATCGGATATAAAACTCTCTTCCCTAAGATTTATGTACTTATAAAAATCATTGTATTTAAAGTAGCTGGGAAGTAAAAATGAGACTTTCATGTTCTGTGAGCTCCTGCAGCTTCTCGGCTAGATCTCTGCAACCTGTTCACCCTGTGTCATTGGAGAGCCCATAACACAAGCACCAGAACACAGACTTTAGGTCCTTTTCCAAGCGGAAATGCAGCCACTTCTCAGTAGATGTCAAGTCCTTCCTAGAATATGCTAACACATGTCCTTCTTTATCATCTGCTTTCTCTACTAAAACCAACTTCCTGCAGAAATTGTTGGCCCTGTCTCTTCTATCCATTAAGATTCTGGCACTACTTTCCATGTGCCAGAAGTTTTGGATTCCAAAGAGGTCACTAGCCTCTACCCTACCAGGATGCACTGCATTTCGATAGGTCCTGTAGTTCTTGCTTCACCAAGCAACTTCAAGTGAGGCAGAGGAGAAAAGGGGGGTCTTTGCTTACTCCGAGGTGCAGCGAAGGTCCCTGCCAGAGCGATGACTTTCTTTCTCTTAAGAACTGTAGCGTTCTCTGGCAGTGGGACGCTGAGGGCTAGGCAAATTTGAAAGAGGACCAGAGCCCCAGGGCTGCCAGGGACAAAGGGTCAGCCCCCTCCTTCCTATCCAAGTACCTATTTTTCCCCCACTCCAACCTTGCCAGTGCGATCTCGTCGCCTCTAACAGGGGTCCTGTTCCGCCGCCCTGAGACTGAACTTGCACGTCCGGCCGCCCACTTTTCGGAGGGGAGGAGAAAGGAAAGGAAGGAGGAGGGGGGAGGTGGGGCTGAGAGGAGAGGAGGAGGGGGCGAGCTTCCGAGGAAAGTGAAGGGGAGGGCAGCCGGGCTCGGCACGCTCCCTCCCTCGGCCGCTTTCTCTCACATAAGCGCAGGCAGAGGGCGCGTCAGTCATGCCCTGCCCCTGCGCCCGCCGCCGCCGCCGCCGCCGCCGCCGCCGCTCGCCCGGCGCGCACTGGAGGCTCCCGCGCCGCGGAGCGCCCGGGCCCGGCCGCCCTCCTCCGCCCCCCGCGCAGCCGCCGCCGCCGCCCGGCTCCGTCCTCTCGCCGAGGGGAGGGAGGCAGCGAGGAGGGGGCTCTGGCGGCTCCCGAGTAGAACGTTGCGGGGTTCTGGGCTCCCCCCCACCCCGCCCCGCTCTTTCCAAAAAGCAAAAACAACCGCTTCACCTCGCCGGCTTCCAAGGAGGGGAGCTCGGATGTCCGGTTTCCTGTGAGCCTTTTACCTGACACCCGTCGCCCTACCCTGGCACTGGCCCACTGGCCCGGAGAGCAGCTTGCAAAGTTGGGCACGCGGCGTCCCGGCCCCGCTCCTGCTCCAGCTCCCGCCGCCGGCGCGACCCGCGGTCCCCGCGAGCAGAGCTGGGAGAGGGGCGAGGAGGGCACCGCAGCCTCGCAGGGGTGCCCGCGCCCCCGGCCCGGCCCGGCCCTGCCCTGCCTTGCCCTGCCCTGCCCTGCCCTGCCCGCGGCCGGCCTCCCCGCTCCGGTCCTTCCACCATGCACTTGCTGGGCTGCTTCTCTCTGGCGTGTTCGCTGCTCGCCGCTGCGCTGCTCCCGGGACCGCGCGAGGCGCCCGCCGCCGCCGCCGCCTTCGAGTCCGGACTCGGCTTCTCGGACGGGGAGCCGGACGGGGCCGAGGTCAAGGTAGGTGCGGGGGTTGCGCCCGGATCCGGGGCTCCGCAGGGGTGGGGGCCGGCGGCGGCGCGTGGGTTTGCGCGGAGGATAGAGTCTGTCGTGCCTCAGCCTGCAGCTCCCAAGTTACTCAGCCCGGTGTGCGTCCTTGGAGTAAAGTTTTTCTTCTTTTCAAATAGAAAGTTGTTCCTGGATAGGACACAGGCGCTGGACGGCCGGAGGGCTGCGTGGTGATAGCCGTAACAGCCTCTGGGAGAGGTCTCCAGCAGAGGGCTTGCGCCCTGCGCAGTTAGCCCGGCGCGGGACAGCGTTTCACTGGGGTCGGAAACTCTCCTTTCTTCCCCTGGCTGATTCCTGGGACTCTAAACCACTCCTGGGGCCAGGATGTCCAGTGAACCGAGACTTATTTTCTTAGTGTTCATTGTATGTACAGGAGCCGGCGCTGAGTGCAGTTTTAAAAAAAGTAAGAGAATTTAGTAACTGGACTTCAGGGCTTAACACTTGAAAGTCACTTGAAGTTGGCTAAACTTGAGAAGTAAGCCGAGGTTAGAGTCCTTTAGGTCATGATCAGGAAAGATTTTTTTTTTTCCACCTTTAAGTAAACACATTTCTAAAAGCTGGTCGTTGGATAATAACAATTTATGGCATCTTTCTTGTTTATGTTATTTTGTTTTTAAAAAAGAAATCTTTGCCTAAAATCTTTACTGATGATTTTGTGGGTAGTGTGTTTTTGGAAAAGGAATTATCAGTGTTTTTGTCTGCTTCTTACTGGGAGCTTTTAGCATATACTTGCTGCCTCAATAGAGTGTGCTTAAAAGGGTGCTTAAACTCCTAAAGTTTTATATTCCACCTCACTTCTAACAGTTTCAAAGACTGCAGTTCCTCTCGTTTTCTGGCTGAAAGTAGACTGTCGTGGTGAACTTCAGTTCAGAGCAAGTGAAGTACTGGTGGTGTTGCTCTCAACTTTGACTTTTATTTCCCAATCCCAGTTGACTTTATTGATGAACACACAAAGTGCTGAGTATGTAGAGATTAAATTGCCTTTCCATTGCATTTGGAGATGCATTTTAAGAACTGAGAAGGCTAATTTAAAACTTAAACCACCTTTGTATTTAAATTCTATGGAAATTTTTTAAAAGTTCATAATTCAGTGTATAGATCAATGAAAACAGCTGAGTTAAAACCATATACATTCAGTTGCAGATTTCACTGTGTGATTTGTGAAGTGATTCTCTACACAAATACTATAATGATGAGGGTATCTTTCTGTCCCTAAATACCACAAGCATGTACCATTGGACCCACCAATACTTCCTATGGTTTGAGTCCTTTAATTTTGTCATACCTGTTGCTTTCTGTTACTTCAAAGTAGTAGGAGTTTCTAAGGTAATACTCTGTGTTGCCTATGGTAACTTGGTTTGATTTACGACAAGAAAATGGAGAGCATCAAGTAAACCAAGAAGAGAAATATTTCCTGATAAGCCAGTGTCCTGCAGAAGAGTGACTCACTGCTGGGACTGTCCCAAATGAATGTCTCTCTCTCTCTCTCTCTCTCTCTCTCTCTCTCTCTCTTTCTTTCTCTTTCTCTCTCTCTCTGTGTGTGTGTGTGTGATAGAGAGAGAGAGAGAGAGAGAGAGAGAGAGATTTGGAATGTATAGGACTGGAATTGGGAAATAAGTTTATTCTGATTTTCAAAATTTTCTTCATTGGTGATATAATCAAATTTCCCCTTTGCTATAAACATCTATGAATTTTTTGTTTGTGAATATTGCTTTTCATGTTTTTAATATTGTATATGTTGAATATGGATTTATAGTTCACAAATGATATGGTTATCCTTCTTACACAGTAGATGTTATCATAAATCTCTTCAGTTCTGCAGACTACAACACAGTATGTTATCGTTGTATTATACTGTCCCCAACAGTTAAGTATAACTTTGACAGGATCTTTAATGCTATAGTGAAAGCAGTATATCCTTCCATAAAACTTGGTTTAGTTCACCCAAAGATTGATCCTAAGACTCCATGTCTCTCCCTAGTGGCCCGTGCAAGCATATCACTTTGATGTGGGCGCTAGAGAACTGTGAACTCACCAATGTTTAATTTTCCATAAATGATGTAAACCCCTTGAAGATATTTTAGAAGGAAATAAGATGCTAAGTATGCAGAATTCCCATAGTTGAGTTTTTTGGTAGTACTATTTAAAAACATTTAACAAACACAAGCTGTGAACCAGTATGAGTCATCCAATCCTACCTGTCTCCTCCAAAGCTGTATGTGAAGCTGGAAGTAAAATCCAAAGGACTCAAGATCTTCTTGTTCCCTTGACTTACATTTCCATTTAGTGGATTCTCTTTTGTAATTGTTGGTGGTTATGTGACTTAATGAGAAGTCCTAAAATATTTCTCTAAAGGATATTCATGCAAATGAGTCAATGTGAGAAAAGTATAGCAGACAAAAGTAAAATTAAGTGGATACATAGAGAAAAAGAGGAAATATTTCAATTGTTGTCTATCTAAAGAAAACTTCAAAACATAGAAAAAAACTTGAGTTTGCTAAATATAGTAATTTCAATATGAGTTTAAGTAGAGTTGAGAAGTTTACTTTGGAGGGAGAAGTTGGTTTATGATTTAAAAAGGAAAATATAACTTTATATAGCATTTATGGATATTTCATTCTTATAAATGGATTATACTGGGAGTTTAAATATCTAAGTCTTCATATATTTTAGCTTTAAAATTCCCTAAACATTTTTAATTTTTAAACTTTTTCCTGAGACCAACCAAATCTGTGGACTTGGGTCTAAAAATATACATTCAAACGAGTATCCTAAGTCATTTACATACATGGTGACTTACTAACTGCAATGACGAATGACAGATATGATTGGTTTTATCATTTTCATTATATAACTATTGAGTTTGCAAAGCAACCTACTGGGTATGGGTCATCTTAAAAGGTATATGCTCCTTTTCAAGGTGTTTACAACTCAGTTGAAAAAGTAAAGGTTTATGATCAAAAGAAGTAAAAAATATCATTGCTCTGTTAGGAAATTCATGCTAGAGCATTGTCTGTGTTCTGAAGTTTGAGTGAGACCCATGTCAGTGTGGTCTCATTGATCTGGGAAGCAGGGCTTCAGCTGTAAGATAGATGTGAATCCAACAGATGAATTCATCAAAACCATAAGTTCTACTTAGCTTCGTGAAAAAGATAAGAAGATGAGAAAGCAAGTAATCAATTTGACTGGAATCAAGGGGTTATGTAGGGTAACAGTGATGACTGTTAAGTCAGAGTAAGTTTAAAGAGATAGTTAAGCTCATGCTGGTTATAGCCTGAACCACTTTAAAGAGTTTAGACTTCAGCACAGAGGCTATTCATGTTCTGAGCAGTGAAATGATGTAGATAGTAAGAAGATGATTGAAATTATTATTGGGAGTGATAGGCCAGGGATTTAGCTGAGCAGCGCAGTGCCTGCCTGGCAAGCATGAGATCCTGACTTTGATTCCTGGTAACCCCTACCCCCCCAAAAAAAATTAATGAGAGTGATTAGAAGTCAGCAAGAAGGACTTACTGGAGAGATGGTCTAGTTGAGAAGCAAAAGAAATCATCTGGATGGGAAGTGACTAATAGTTCTATCACAGTGGTGACAGGGGGAGTAGACAAAACAGCCTGTGGATGATGTATTAATGGGAGAGTTAAGGAAGTAGGAGAAATCAACCCTGGCCTCAGTGTTTTAATAATAAGAAAATATTAGTTCAGTTTGTGTGATTAGGGTGTTTCAGAGAAGCAGTTGGTATGAATGGGCAGATGTGAATAATTCAGCACCATTCTGGGATTTTACTAAACTTAAAACATTGTTGAGAAGCAAAACAAATGTTTTAATTTACATCATATTGAAGGGAAACAATTGCCTAGGATCAACAGTACTTAAACTATGATATAGTTATAATATATGAGCATTTGAGAGGTGTTACTACAATCCCTCCGGGAAAATTAAAAGTATGGATATCCTGTTATCCTGCAGGAAAAATGAAAAGATTAACTTTCTTTAAACAAAATAGGTCCTGAGTGTGGCTATAAATTTCAGTCATTTAGTTTAAGGAATGTCTGTTCTTTCAAATATTAGTGTCCATGATAGGAGCTCCTCCTCCTCCACCAATCTTTAAGAAGGACTTCAAGATGAGGGCAATAGGAAATATTTGTGAAAGTAGAAACCTTTAAACACTCTTCACTTTACCCTGCATCACTTTATGTTAGAAGTTCAGTGTTTAACTTCCTAAGAGCCCTTTTCCAAGGAGGGCAAAGGATTGTATAACCAAGAATCGAGTCCTGTCCTTTCTCCAAAAGTCCAACTCTTTCTTGGCAAACCTATGGCTGCTATGCTTATAGTTTTCCTCAGAAACCAGTCCTTCTGTCAACTTCCTTTGGGCTTTCTGACATTACTCTGAGTAATGTTGGCCAATATGAATTTGCACATAAAAAGCTCAACTAACCTTCTATTTTGCTTTCTAATTTTTTTATTTCTTTTTATGAACTGTGAATTCCTCATTCATAGCTTTTTTTGTGGGTGAGAAAATATCAACATTATTTGTGAAGCAGTTAGTTACTGATCTCAGTAGCATGTATTTAAGACTGCTGGGTATCTCCTACTGTCCTGCACTGATTTGAGCAGAGTGATTGGTGGTAAGTTTGAGATATTTCTTTCCAGAGTTCTAGTTCTGGGTGAGAGAGAGAGAGAGAGAGAGAGAGAGAGAGAGAGAGAACTTCATGACCCTGTTTTCACCATAGGTTCAATGTGGAAGATTTTCTTAGCTTTTCCTGGGGTTTTTAGGACTCAAGAACAGTGCCCTCAGCACTGCTTTTGCCTTTAATAGCTGCAAGTATCTTCCAGTGTATTGCAGTGTGTTGCAAGTTGCAAGTGTATTCCATGGTACTCTTAGGTACCACAAATTCCTCTGTGTATTAAATAGGAGTTTAATTATAATGACCTGCCACATTGTGAGCTTTGTTAAACCATTAATTTTTTTCCACTACACTTCCATGATGAGATAAATGTTACATTTCATTAAGGATGATGAATCTAAGGTTCAGTAACTTAACCAGGACCCATTATAGAATTTTGTGTTTTATTTTTTGAAATTTCACAATAGTTTAGAGAAAAGTGGTAATGGGTTTGGCTCTTTGGGTATGTAAAAGATGCATGAACCATTCTCCCTGTAGCACTTACGCTATTTTTCTAGTGTACATACAGCAATGTGCAATGTAGTTGGAGTGACTTTGTTACATTTATAACAATGGTACTACTATGGTTTATGTTTGGATATCCTCCCAAAGTCTCATGCTTTCATAGCAGTGGCTGAATCTAGTGTTTGTGATTGGCTTATTGTCTAGTGCTAGAATTGGCAGTGTGAGTGCTGCACCCACCCAGTGGTGGGTAGCTAGCATACAATATAAGGGAGCAAAGGAGGTGTGCTTTGCCCTTTGCCTTTTTTACTCTTGTTTCTTGTAACCACCACGAATGTTGCCTCTTAGCCATGCCACTCTGCCTTAGAACCAGCTGGGTATGGACTGAAGAATACACAAACTGTGAGCTAAATAAACCTTTCCTTCCTTCATTTTGGGTGTTGGATATTTTGTCTCAGCAGTGAGAGAAAAGTAACCAAGATAGAATTTGGTACCAGAGGAGTGGGGTCATTGCTGTAACTATACCTGACCATGTGGTTCAAGAGCCATTGGGAATGGTTTGTGCGAAGAGTTTGGAAAGGTTTGGAGATGTCACCAGAAAGAGGTGCATTGGAAGATTCTGGTCAGAGTTCAGAAGACCAGAAAGCTGTTAGAAATCCTGCCAGTAAAGAATGGATTGGAAGGTTTCAGCTGAGAACAAGGACAGCATTGGTTCTTGGACGTCAGATGATGTATGTTATAGCTTGACAGAAAGTTATTTTGCTCCCGTCCAGAGATTTTACCTGAGACTGAGATTAAAGGCATTGGACTAATTGATTGGGCAGAAGAAATTTCAAGGCAGTCAAATGTTGAGGTTGCAGCATGGCTACTGTTGGGGACTTCAGCTTATGTTGAGAATCAAGAGCACGGAGCCAACAAGATGATTTAAAATGTTGTGAGTTTAACCAGAAAGGAAGCCCCAGTAAAGCTGTGTACTATAAAGATAAAACTGAGATCTCGATTGCTGAGAAGAAACAGAAGAATAGAAAAAAATGGCCTGGGGACATCACAGGAAGTGGCATGTCTTTACCTTTTGCAGCCTCAAAATTGCAGCAGTGAAAGACTTTGCTTTGAGGAGAAAGCCACAGAGCATCATGTTCCAGAGTGACAGCAGGTTCCAAAATGAAGGCAGCATAGAGAATTTGTTTCTCACAGTCAAGTTTAGAGTGCTGAGAGATTCAGGCACTGGACCCCTTTGGCCAGAAGAGAGGAAAGCCTGGCTACTGCTCCAGCTGGCAGTGGACCTTGGCAGCATCTACATGGCTCTGGTTTTAAGCATATGCAGAATTCATGAGTTCTGAGGTTAAAAAGGCTTCCACCCAGATTTCATAAGGCCTGGGAGGCCAGGCAGTGTCCCGCTGAGAGGGCAATGTGTGAAGCTGTGAGTGTGAAACCAAAAGATGCAGTGGAGAATATAGAAGTTTGGAAAAGCCAGGAATGTGGATTGTCTTAAGAAAATCTGCAAGGAGAGAGCAAATCCAGCCCAAGAAAGAAGATGTGGGAGCTTACAACCACCAGAAGTGTTGTGGGGTCACTCAAGCCTTTTGGAGCTCACAACTAGATTGCTTCAGATGCTGAGCATAGAACTCCAGAACTTAGTGTTTGCCCTGCTGGATTTTAGACTTCCTTTGGTTCCATTCCTTTGTATCCCTGCAATGGTAATGTTTGTTTTGTGGCATTGACTGTTGGAAGTGTTTAACTTTGTTTTCATTTGTACAGGGGGTTATAGCTAAGAGTTTGCCTGAGGTTTCAGAGAAGACTTGGGACTTGGACTTTTCAGCAATGCTGAAACTGTTAGGACTTTGGCAACTCCTGGAGATGGACTAAATGTCTTTTGGATAAAGGATGTGCATGAGTCTTTAGGGGACCAGGGATAGAATGTTATGATTTTGTTTGGATGTCTCCCCAAAGTCTCATCTGATCATGGAAGGGGCTGAGTCTAGTGTTTGTGATTGGTTCATTGTCTAGCACTGGGACTGGTGGTGTGAGTGCTGCCTCTATTTGGGGAGCGGTACCCTGCGTACAGTATAAGGGAGGGAAGGAAGTGTGCTGTGCTCTTTCCTTTTGCCCTTTTTGCTGTTGTCACTTGCAGCCACCATGAATGATTGCCCCTCAGCTGTGCCACCCTTCCTTGGAACCAGCTGAATATGAACTGAAACCTTCAAAAACTGTAAGCTAAATAAATCTTTCCTTCCTTCATTTTGGGTGTCAAATATTTTGTCTCAGCAACTAGAGAAAAATAACTAAGGGACATATTGAAATGAATGTGGAATTTTTCCCAGGCTTTGCTTTAAGCTTCTCTTTGATGCCTTAAAACCTGTAGATGTGTTAAAAGAATAAAATCTTTATTTTTATTTTCTTTTACCACAGTGTTCTTTCTTATTCTTGTCCTTATTGTTGTCTTGTTCTTGTCCTCGCTTTCTTTCTTTCTTTCTTTCTTTCTTTCTTTCTTTCTTTCTTTCTTTCTTTCTTCTGAAGAAGAAGTAGGGAGAGAGAGAAAGGATAGGGAACAGAGAGAGAGAGACCAACTACCAGTGATAAATGAAATTATTATATACATTTATTTGGCATGTAGTCAAAAAAATTAGTTAAAAAGAGAAGCTGCTTAACTTGGACCTAACAAGAATTCCTGACAGTTATTAAATAGTTTTTCAAAGTTGTGATAGTATAACTTTAGTGAAAGACTGATTTTAACTATGCCATCTGATCTTTCACGAATATGTGATTTCAGATAGAACTAATTTTATTTGGCAAAGACATACCTCCTCTAACTTCTGGGTATGCACTGTTTATCTTTTCCACTTGATTATTCCTGGCTGATACACATTCTGTAGATATTGTATGAGCCTAGCTTTTGCTACAAAGTTGCAAGTTTTTATTTGTGTGGTAAGGCATCATTGACTTTTCCAGTTATGAAAAAAAAAAAAAGATACAGCCAGAACTTTAAACAAGGGAAATTAATGAGATAGATGTGTAATATAATTGTGTAATTTACTATATTATAGGTTTCTCTGTATAATTGTTTCATTTAAAATTTACTTTTGTAAATTGTTCGGGTAGTTCTTATGTGAAATTTATTTATTTATTTTCAGAATTCCTACTTCAGAGAGAAGAGATATGTTGATTTAATTTGCTTTCTTGTGCACCCATAACAGAATCAAATACTTTGAATACCTTTTGCTGATGGATTTATACTGTTCCCTGTAGTAATAGTACCCAAGAGACTTTCAAATGTTAGAAGGGAGTCAGATCTTTTTCTTTCTTTTTTCTTTTGCAATTATGAAATCCAAAAGTACATTTTCATAAATTATTTGGACCTACATCCAGAATATGACATACAGCTACGTATAGACATTGTTTATCTGCCAGGTTTAAATATTTCTAAATGTCATTGAAGAGAGAGCAGTGTATTTATTTATGAGCACCTACTTGTTGAGCGCCTACTTGTTGAGAGGTGATTATAAAATATGCACACTCTACGTTATCTGAAAAGTTGTAGCATCTAAGACTGAAGCAGTCCCAAGGTTTTAGGTAAGGAATTGTAATATAAGGCTGCTCTTTTCCAAAGGTCTTCTGCAGTTACCTGCCTTAGAGACTGCTAAGAAAAGGCAGGGAAAACAAGTTTAAAAACCTTCAGGAGACAACAAGATGCTTTTGACATTAGTTTACCCAGTAGTACCAGATTTATGCACTTTCTAATTCAAATTCTCATTTGTATCTACTTCAACTCAGGTTTATTTTAAATTAATTCTCATCAGTGCCAGCTTCAATTCTAAGCAGGAAATTACAATGTAACAAATGGGGGGAAAAACATGAACATTGTGAAAAGTGAAAAACTAAAGAACAAATACGAGTTTGAACCAACATTGAAGGTGAGGTTTGAAGAAGTCTAATCTGAACAAAAGTGTTTAAATAAACTAATGAGAAAACTTGTCAGAAACTTCTCAAAAGCCATTTTCAATCAGAATTTCTTCGAGTGCAGCAGTGACTGCCTTTTTAATCCATGTTCACCTGTATGTGACATTTGAACTCTTCTATATGCTCCCAGTTTCTGATGATGACAGTGGTGATTACTTTTGACTTATGCAATCACCCATTTCTATGTGATCTGGATACATTTATACAGTATATTAGTAGCAGACACAAGTTCACTGTTATGGCTTGGATTCCAAACAGAGCAAGCAGTGTAAATAATAGTCATGCTTAGATTCTCTCTCTCAGTGTAAACAGTGTCATGCTTAGACTCTCTCTCTCTCTCTCTCTCTCTCTCTCTCTCTCTCTCTCTCTCTGTGCCTGACCCCCATAGTTCTTTCAATCATCAACTTTCAATTATGTGTTATTTCTTGCCTGAATAAGTATTTTTAAATAACACAATGGAACTACATTAAAGAACAATCAAAAGTATGCAAGGCTGAATTACTCTCACTTATTTGTAGGTCAACTGGGAATTAAAAAAACAGAGGAAAAGATAGCTGTAATGTCTTTGAAATTCCTTTTTTAAATAATCTCTGCTTAAAAATATTCCTGTTAACTGTGAGTTTAGAAAGGCAAGATGAGAGATAAACTAAGTAAATAGTTTACTATTTTGTAGCTGCTTTTATTAAATTTTTAACTTTAATTTTAGTAAAAAATTTTAATATTTACTCAGACTTAAAATTATTTTTGAGTCCTCTTAGAAAATGGACATACTGAAAAGAAATATTGAGATATGCACATTCATGAAGTTAGCAATTCTAAAATGTTCAAAAATCAGACTTCTCACTGAGCTCAGTTTTAGCACTTTCCATGTTGGGACAGGTGGGGAAGGAAGTAGATATTTTGGGGTAGATCAGAAAGCTGCGGTTTGTGATTTCTGTAGTTGTAAAGGTTTTCATTAGACACTCATTTTGTAATATATTGTATCCTGTTGGGTCCCCAGGTTACCATTTTCTCTCCTTTTTATGTAGTAGTGAAGCAAGCAGCCATGAGGGGTGCAGGCTGGGATCAAAGCCAGCCTTTTTTGCTGATGGTAGAACTTAGGCACTTTGCTTTATACTTGCTATGATGGTACCGAGAACTCATTGCCAGTATTTCTGCTTGTTTCAGTCACGTAACTGTCACTTGCTTCAATGACATAGCAGTTTAACAGAAAGGCAATGTAGTGGATAAAACCCTTTGCAGGCTCTGTATTATTGTTTATGTTTACAACCTAGCTATGTAAACTCATATCTCACTGGTACCAGTTACTACTTGTGTGATTCTGCACAGGTTACTTCCCTTCTTTATATTTCTTTATACATAAAAGAGTAATTAATGCCTACTTCTTAAAGTTAAGTTGAGGATTATAGAAAAAGGATGCCTATAAACCCCTTAGAACTCTGACAGGCACATAAATTTGATTTCTGTGAATTTTCCTTATAAATTTTTCACAATTAGGAAAAAAATAGCATATATTATGTTCAAGGCATACAACATGATTCTATAGTACCTTGTAAAATTAATTTATTATATATTTTTGTTATAAGATTATTGATAATTCTAATTTCCAAAAAGTGTGATGGAAGACTAATATTGGCTTTGATTTTGAGGTAGTTGGGGGAAATACAGGATATGGTTCTACTGATAATATATTTCTCAATCCATGGTGGTGCTCAATTTGCACCTGTCCTGGAAGGTGACACTCCTGGCTGCAGAACACCACACCAAGAAATAAAGGATGACAGGCATCACTTATGGTGATTCAGACTTGAGGGATTTGGGTAATAAAACTTTGGTACAGGATTTTTATCATGCCATATAATTTCATACACACTCATCCAGAGTACATCTGAAGCTTGAAAATGTTCAGATTTATAATGTCTGTTAATGAAACATGCTAATGTGACTAATATGTAAATATCACATCTTCACAAAATAAATACATATTCTAAACTTACAATGGGATCATTGAAGAATATATAAAATATTAAAACATTGATTTTCACCAAGGAAAATAATCTTTGTTTTGTTTTCTTTTGTTTTGGTCCCGGGGTTGAACCTCGAACCCAGACAAGTATTCACTCATGCTAGGCAAAGTGCTCTACCTACAGCCTAGGTATATATCAGCAGCCCACAAAGAAAATTTAAATGATAGAAAGTTATATGCAGGAGTTAAAGTTGTGTGAATTTGTTTAGAAAGATATAATTACTCTGCTCCTTTGGGACCTTTTCCTTGAATGGCAAGCAGCAAAGTGTGTACTCTCTGTTTTCTCTTGAGATGAATTATGGGTAGAAACATTCCTTCTCTGAGGCTACGTTTGGTTTATGTGGGTACTCTAATTTGCTCAAACTACTGAAGTTAATTTTGTTTGTTGAATCCATCTGCCAGTCAGTCAGTGCTATGAATTGCATGGGCTGTGCGTGTTGAACTCTTCATTGCGCCTGGTATTGGAAGCGTGTGAGCAGACAAAAGAAAGGAATTAAAAAGATGTGGTGTACACAGGTCCCAGATTTTGAAGAGCTGACAACAGATTTTTTTAATTCAATAACATCTTGCAAATACAGTATTCATTTCTTTAGAATGACAGTTTAGATGTTAGATGGAGTATTTTAGGAGCTTATGACCAGATACCATATTTCTGTACCGAGAACTTTTTTTCCCACAGAATCAAGAACAAAGAACTAAACACTAAATAGACACTCAGGCAATATGTGAATGAATAATCACTTAGATCATACTTGCCTATTCATCTATATGCCAGTACTGGTAACCATCTTTTGTTAAAGGTAATCTTTATGTTTTATTTCAAGACTAAAACTGTGTATACAGATATAATGTGAAACTTTATAGTGAAACGTTGTTGTATTTCCACAATTATGTAGATGTTGTTGTTGTAGTTGTATTTCCACAGCTATATAGTTTCAGATTTAAATTTATATAAAATAATTTTCTTCACAGTTTTCCATTCTCATAGTAAAGTTCCTTCCTTTTGAACATTAAATGCTGTGTTCTTTTGAGAGTTCAGACACAGGATTAAAATACCTTTGCTTATTTAATATTATTTTATATGTATAGGAAATGTTCATGAAGTTGATAACAATTTTGGTTCTGACTTGCTAAGATACTGGAATAACTTGAAAATTTATGAAAAGTAAAATGCCACATACGGGCATGTGTTCTCCAGGGACAGGAACGCTTCTCCCTTTTGGAAATTGGCAAGAGAGTATGGGAAACTGGCTGCTTATCTGCCTTCTCAGACAAATAGTGTTCAAAGGGTTTTAATGCCTTTTCTGAAATGGCAAGCATAATTGCCTCACTTAAAAAGATACACTGGTAACAGCGTTATTGGTCTTTCACCAAGAAAATAGTTCCCTCTCTCTTTTCTTTGATTATACTTTAATCAGGTCTGTTCCCCTATCCTATGTGCCTTTTCCCTAGAGAAAGAGTAGATAAATTTGACAAATGAAATCAAAGTTAAATATTAAAGAAAATGTCTTGATTTTCTTTTAACTGAAGTGCCACACAGATGCCATGAATCCTGTGATTAACTTCCTGTAACCCATAGAAGAAATTGCAGTGTCCAGTGCCTCAGAGTTTTTTGGAATTAGTCAGTTAATATCAAATACCAGATGTGGGGCTGCTGTAAACCACAGTGGTTTCCTTTATTACAGTATAATTGCCTACATGAAATACTTTCAATTCCTTCTCTTTGTTTGTGTCTGTTGTGTGTATTCAGTTACTTTATCCTTTTTAAAGTCCTCTTCCAAGTTTATGTTTTGAAATTAGAATACTTACTTAGATTCATGTTTGCTTATGGGTCATGACATTAATGACATCCCTAAAAAAATTCAGTTTTGAGATAGTAATGATTCATTGTTTATTCTCATTGAGTCTTCTGCCTTTCTTTTAATTTTGATGTTTAACCATGCCAAATTAGGATTTTATCAAGGACAAAATTATTCATGAGTCATGACCATCACAGTTAAATTTGGGTAATTTGAAGATGCTTTAGATATACAGATTAAGGAAATAATGATGTCATAAATTTTAACGCCACATCCACAGCCCACCCCCCAACATTGGTAGCAATAAGGCATGCTCTGTTGGAAACCAATTCTATTTTACTTAAAAAAAATTTTGTCATGACTACATGAGCACAGCATAGTTACCATGCTACTCTAATGCAACACAACACACAGTGAATGGCAGATAAAATATTTAACATTGGTATTCTTTTTTGGTATCATCTTTCTTTGACAGTTCATACTGTTCTGCAGTGTTAAATTTGAGATAAAGTTTGTATCACTGCTTTAAGTAATGCTAAGAGGATAGTAATAGTTTGGATCCTAAGTGTCTCTCATAGGCCATATGTTAAAGACTTGTCACAAGCATGTAGCAGTGCTGAGAATCACTGGAACCTTTGTGATGTATGGG
The DNA here is from genome assembly GCA_004027455.1 of Hydrochoerus hydrochaeris. Taxonomy (NCBI): domain Eukaryota; kingdom Metazoa; phylum Chordata; class Mammalia; order Rodentia; family Hydrochaeridae; genus Hydrochoerus; species Hydrochoerus hydrochaeris. The sequence goes on from PVLA01000026.1 coordinate 442,659, forward strand.
CCAGAGGAAAGAAGTGAGGTTTTTGGAAGTTTGCCAGTTGTAGTCAGGAGTTGTGAGGAGAACAATGAGAATCAGGACACGGAATTTATAATATTATTTATGATGGTCAGCCAGAGTTAAACAAAACAAAGTGCAGGAGATCTGTCCACAACACTAAAGACACAGAATATTCAGCCAAGGGCCTGGATCCCACAGCAATGTCCTGCATGAGTCCAGAGGAAAACCTAGAGTCCATGACAGTGCCTCCCACTAGTCCAACTGGAGGTCTGGAGCCCACAAGAAGGACTCATACCAGTCTGTTTTATGGATCCGTGCTGAGGAGGCCCAAAGGTCAGTGGTGGAAGGTAGAAAGTCTATACCAGTGGGGTGAAGGAGCTGTGCTGTTAGGTTGAGGGTTCTATACTGGAGCTGAGAATTCACACTCAAAACAAGGATCAGGGCTGCCCTGAAAAGAACCACAGCCATCCTCAGCGACACGGAGGCCCTGAGCTCCTCCAACGATAAGAACAGTCGAGTACATGCCAGAAAGCCAGCATGACAAGCTTGTCCTGGAGATTAAACGGCACGTCTTCCCCTCCGGAGCCAGGAAGCGATGCTTGATGTAAGGACCAGAGTTGCCCAAAAGTGAACCACAGCCACTCTCACCAACAAGGTCCCAAGTTCCTCAGGTCACAGTGGTCGAACTCACACTGGGGAAGCGAGTCATAAGGAGCTCTTCGAGAAGTACCAACGACTCAAATAGCAACAGGAAGGAAAAGCCACAACGCCTAGCTTCTCCTTCCTCACTCTATTTATGCTGGCAACTTTCCTTAGGTGGATCATCTATGCTTAGCACCATGCAAATTTAATTCAGTTGGCATTAAGTTGACCATCTGTTTTTAATCCATAAAATCCATTAATCCTTGAGAGAGAGACTGAGATTCTGACTTTCTGTCTCTCTGTCTCTATCTCTCTGTCTCTGTCTGTCTCTGTCTCTGTCTATCTCTGTCTGCCTCTCTCTCTCTCCCTCTCCTCTGTCTCTCTCTCTACCTCTCTCTCTGTCTCTCTTTCTACCTCTCTGCCTCTCTCTCTCAACCTCTCTCTCTCTCTCTCTCTCTCTCCCCCCTTCTCTTTCTCTCTTACTCCCCTTGCTGTCTCTCCTTCCTGGCCACCATGAGATGAGCACCTTTGTCTTTCCACCTTGTTGTGCTTCCCACCATGATATGCTGTTTTGTCACAGGCCCTTGGCAATTGAGACAAAGCAAAGATAGCCTAAAGGCTCTGAAGCCAGGAGTTGAAATGAAACTTTCACCCTTGCAAATTAATTATCTTAGGTATTTTGTTGCAGAAACAAAAAGCTGATTAACACAAGGACACAATTAGAGGACACTTGCCCTTCCAGCAGACAGTATCAGATCAATTCTGGCTCTTGTTTACCATTTTAAAAATTATGAAAGCTATCCTTCAGTTGGGTTTTAACTTTATTACACGCCTGTAAAATGTCTAACAGAACGGCGGGAAAGAAAAATGTATGCCTGACCCTCACAGGGTAAGATGCAGTGTCTCCCTTTTAGATTTGCCTTAAAATGATAGAAATTTTGTATATATAATTACATAAATATAATTTGACTTTCCACTCAAAATTGAACCAATGCTTTCTCTGTTAAGATATTATATACTAAAGAAAAGTCTGATAATGAGTTAAACTATGTATTATACCATGTGCACTTTTATTATACATAACTATTAAATACTGTACTTGCCTAGTTAATGGGATACATGTGTCTTAATAGATACTGCTGTAAAATGTCAAGCAGTCAGTAGCCCTTAAATTGAACTTTAACAAATTCTGGTTAAGATGTATGTATTTCAAACCTTCAATAAAGGATTTTAAATGAATTAATAAAATGTGACCAAAATGTATTAAAATGAAGTTCTAGAATATGTGAATATGGGTTTCATTTTAACTTAATGGCACACATATTATTATATAAGACATTAGAATATTGTTTTTTGTCATATTTAAGTTCATACTTTGATACTAAAATATCAAGTCATACAATCTTTTTAGTTACATCTTTTTTCTTTTCATATCTTCTTACATAGCATACCATTTTTCAGTCAAATTTTTTTTTAATTTTATTTAAAGAGGGGGGAAGCAAAACAGAAAAAAGGGTAGAAACAATACAGAATTAAAAAAAAACAGTAAGAAATCACTATTTGATACATTACATATTGTCTTCTTGGATATAGTTGTTCAAGTTACAAAATTAAAGCATACAAAGGGGGCATTCAAACAGTGAGGCTGCAAACAGTTCTGTTCACCATTCCAACAAAAACTTAGTAACATGGTTATCAATCCTACACACTTAAATATACATACAGTTATCTCTTTTAGAGCACTTTCTTATCCTCCTCTTGCTTTTTTAAAATTTTTTTTATTTAAAGAAAAAATTTTGAAACAGAAAGAGGGTAGAAACAATACAAAATTTCAAGAACAAAACAAAACAAAAATAGTAACCAGTAAAAAATCACTAATTGATAATTACATACTTTCCTCTTAGACGCAGTTGTTTAAGTTACAAAAGTAAAGTCCACAAAGTGGACATCCAAACAGTGAGACTGCAGTCAGTTTTGCTCATCCATCCAACTAAAACTTTAGCAACATGGTTATTAATTCCACACACTCAAACATACATGCAGTTATATCCTTTAGAATACTATATTTTCCATTTTTTTCTTTACAATAACTATAATCCATTCTCGTAAACTACTTAGAAGTTCTACACATGTATAAGTCTCTACACATATACCTAGCCTTTCTGTATTAGAGGGAGAAACAAATCAACTCAGCAAAAAAATTCCCAGAGAAACACAAAATGAAAAGAACATACAAAAACACAACACTAGGTGATCTACAGTAGTCACTATGATGTCTCTTGTTATTTTCAGTAAAATTGTCTATATCACCAAATATAATATAAACTTAGCATTGCTTTACACTATTAATAAAATCTAAACATTGGAGACATTATAGGACTTCAAAGGCAGTTAACAATCAAACCAGAATGGGTATCCTATTGAATCCTGTCATCTTCAGAGTAGTTGCCCCTACTCTCAGACTCGATACTCTCAAGCATACCACATTCAAATAAAATCAGTCAAGATAAAACAGTGATATAACCAATCTTCTCTGACTTATCTCTGCCATGCTGTTTTTCTGTTGTTATTTGTTTACTTTTCTCCTTCATTCCACTGTCTGCCCCTTTCTTTGAGGCCTTTCTGCCAAATAACCTGGAACCCTGGTGATTTTCTTCTCTCTCTCTCTAGAATGTCCTTCAGCATACTTTGCATGGTTGGATTGGTGGTCACAAACTCCCCCAGTTCCTCTTTGTCGTGGAAATATCTTGTCTCTCCATTAATTTTGAGAGACAGTTTTGCAGGGTACATCATTCTGGGTTGGAGGTTATTTGCTTTTAGGGCTTGGAATATTTCATTCCAAGTCTTCTTGATTTGATGGTTTGCATTGAGAAGTCTGCTGTGATTTTGATGAGTTTTCCTTTATAGGTAATCTGTTTCTTTTCTCTGATCACTTTTAATATTCTGTTCTTGTGATGGATTTCTGGGATCCTGATTATTATATGTCTGGGTGTGGATCTGTTTTGGTTGTAGCTGGCTGGAGTTCTGTATGCCTCACTTATCTGAACTTCACTTCTGTTACCTATGTTTGGGAAGTTTTCCTTAATTATTTCTGTGAATAGACTTTTTATTTCATTTGTATTTGTTGCTGCATCTTCATTCACATATTTTATTCTTAGGTTATAAATCCTCTTGTCATCTTCTAGCCTTTGTATTGTTCTTCCTGGTTCCTTGTCATTTTTAAGAGGTCCTTCCTTTCACGATCATACTTTGCAAATCTATCTTCAAGTTTTGAAAGTTTGTCTTTAGTTTCTGTTAAAAGGTTTTGCCAGGTTTCAATGGAGTTTGTAATTTCCTGATACTCTTTGGATCTGTTTCATATATTCTAGGTTTTGTTTATATTCTTCATCAAAGGCTTCTCTCCTTTCTCTGGGTTCCTCTATTCTTTCATTGGTGTCTACTTGAGGATCACCCAGGACTTCTTTTATTAATCTTCTTGTATCTCACTTCACCTGAGTTAGAATTTCAGATTTAAATTCAACAATGAGGTCACAGATGTATTTCTTTATTTCTGATGAGGCTGTCTCTGACATTACAGGTTTGCTGCTCTCAACCTCCTCTGCATTTTCTTCTGTTGGACTCACTTTCTCTGGTTCCCCAGTTGGGGACCTTTTGCTCTTTCTCTGTCTTGTCATGTTTCTGGCCCCCTTCAGACAGGTGGGTCTCTGGGCCTTTCGTATTGCTTACAGTTTTTCTGCAGTGCACTTGCTAGGGAAGTACCACCCCCCAGTCTGCTGCAGATCTGCAAGTTGCAGGCTGAGAGCTGGGTCCTCCCCCTATACCAGTCAACCAGTTTGTGCTTCAACACGTTTGTGTGTTCCTTGGGGATGCCACTGGCCCAGAAAAGCCTCGTCCCTGGCTATTGGGTTTCAACCAGGGGTGTGGCCCTGCCTGAGCAGATCCCACCAATCTGCTTTGGACTAGGAGTCATCAGTGGATGCTGCCTCAGGTTTTGATTCAAGTCGGCCCTGCCCATCTCTGAAATTTTGCCCAGCCAGTCGTTCCGGTTTGGGGATTCCAGTTCCCATCACTCACCAAAGTTCATGCAGCTCCACTGGCTGTTCCCACTCCCTGTCTCAGCGCCTCCTCCAGCCGAGGGTCTCGAGCTCACCAACCCTGCTCTTGGCAAGGCCACGATCTCAGCTCGATCGTGAGTCACCTGACTGTAAGACGTGCTGGTACAGCGATCGGGGCTTGCCCAGCTCCAGCCCTCTGTCCACGCTTCTTCTTTTTTTTCTCTCTTTTTTCGTTTTCTTTTTCCTCAGTTTCTTTCTGGGTCGTGAGAATTCCTCTCCTTTTGTCTGGCTTTCTCCATGTTGTCAGATTCCAGCATCTGAGTTGTTTTTATTTTATTTTTCCTCAGAGAGGCTCTCTTATTGTGCCGCCACTCAGTCGGCCATCTTGCAATCTCTTCAGCGTAATATTTTTAAAACCTTTCATGCTACCTGTAATAATAACAAAATATGTTCATCACTATCAGGAATCACTCATTGTCTATACTACCTTGTATTGTACTTGTATTTGTACATGTTGTCTTATAAAGCACGTTGCAATTTTTATTGATATAAATTTTCTTAAATTTAAATTTGAACTCCATTAGTGCTTTTTTCTGTTCATATTCATTTTCCACCATTTTGACTTATGCATGATGCTTTTCTATTAGAGTGGCTTTGATTTTAATGCAGTATTAGCTGATGTTAATGACTTGAAATTTTTAGTACACACAGTAAATGCTTCTGTTTACCAAAAGTTTCATTCACAAATAAAAGCAAAAGCACTTGGAAAAATTTTGCTCCCATTTGCAAGCTACATCAAATGACAGACAAAACCATGGCCATCTTCCCTACACAAACACAGCCACCTTCCCCAAAACTATAAAACAAACTAAGTTCATAAACCAAGGCACCACTGTACACTGCATTAATAAATTTAGTAGTATATAATATGTACAGAGTCTGCCAGAAAATGTATACACACTTTAGGAAAAGAAAGGCTTGTGTAAATATTTTAATACTAAATTTATTGAGACATCATGAGGTTAAAACAGGTTACCTTTGGCCTCTCCAGTTACAAGAGGTTCTCAAAGTGCTGGCCATTAGCTTCCAGACATTTATTAGTATGGCAAACTGATGTTTGGGCTAACTTGGTCATTGAAATTGCTGCACACACATTTTCAATTTTTTGTCTAAAGGCTAGCAGTGTAGTGGGTTTTCTGAGACATATGACATCCTCTAAGATTTTATATAGGAAGGAACATCATTTGTTGATTTTATTTTTCTTTTCCTGAAGTGTGTATATATTTTTGGTTCTCTCTCTGTGTGTGTGTGTGTGTGTGTGTGTGTGTATATATATATATATATATATATATATATGTATATATATATATATTACATGTAGTGTAAAGAATCAGAAATATTTTCTATTGTGGCATGCATAATATTGTTAGTGGCTTATGAGTTTTGGGGTTCGCTAGAGGAACACATTTAATATAAAATATATGTATATGATATGTAAAGGATTTACAAAGTAGACTTACAGTGGCTGCCTGCAGGGTCCAGTGGAAGAATGCAAAAGGGCACAGGAGAGCAGAGGAGCCAGTCAAAAGCTGGAAGCCTGGAACTCACTGCAAAGTCCCCTGTTCCTACTGCAAGGTCAGTTTTCTGCTCTGTAAAGCTGGGGATTCTGGCTTGGAAAGGTGAAAAATTTTCACTGGGAACTTGGAGATGGATGTCCAAAGGCGATGGTGAAGACTGGAGCTCTTTGAAGAGACGCAAAGGAGACCTCTTTCCAGTTCTCTTCCAGACTACAAGCCTATTGGCTAGCACCAATCTCACCCAGGGTGGGACTTCGCTCTTCAGTGAATCAGTCATCCCAACACACCCAGCACTGTGCTAAAACCATGAGGCTGCATTTCTTATCTAAGTGACACTACACCTGACTATCAAGTAGGTAAGATAGTCTTTGGAAAAAAATGTGTTCCATTGCCACAATTTAAAGTCAGTAATTTTTAGGGATATCTAAATAGTTTTTGAGGAGAGGAATCTAAGAGGATTCAGTTCCTGTGAATGTACATCACAGGTTGTTTTAGATCAAAGCAAATGTTTTAGAACAGAAGGTTGAAACCAGTTGTAATGCAGGTGGGTGATGCTTCATTATCAAAACATGACTTGTGTTCAGTGAGATTGGTTTTAAGGGATAAATGTGCAGCCATTTACAATATCCCTTATGGCCTTGGTTGTTCAACAAAATAACTTACTCTCAGAGCCAGGTGATTTAGCCAGAAATTCTTAGGAGATTCTAACTTGATTCATTGTTTGATTATAATGCACATAATAGTGCTAACTCACTTAGAAATTCTTGCTTTGGTTGTTGGAGAAATGTTTTTTTATTTCTTTTCCTCCTATTTCCCAGAGTACTGTTCCATCTCCACAAAGCATATCTCCCTGTTTCCAGTCATGTTTTATTTTATTTTTAATTTACTAATAAATTGCTTTTAATTGGATTTCTCCTAGAAGAGAAACCATGAAATATTTAACCTTCTGTATCTGATTTATTTCATTTAGCATTATGGTCTCAAAGCGTATCCATTTTCCTGTGAATGGATCAAACTTATTGTTACTCATGGATGAGTAGTATTCCATTGTGTTTGGGTGGGTGGATATATATATATATATATATATATATATATATATATATGCCACATTTTCTCATCTGTTTATCTGTTTAGTATTATGTATTAGAACAAAAGTAACTGATTTATCTATAAAAGATTAAGGGTAAATGTTTTAATGAATATAAATACTAACCCTATTTTGAGACTCACCATTTGATATATTCAGAAATACAAAACGAACCTAAAACCTGTACGACTGGTAGTAATTTTCTATTTTTGTCATAATTTTGGGCTCAGAGCATTATATATTTCTCAGTAGAACACAGCTCTTGAGCTGGTCCTAGTCTGCTGAGATCAAGTAGAGATAATTTTTTTTTTCCTTCTGTGTTTCTTCATCTCTTTTGTTTTTCTCTGTCCTTCCTTTCTCTTTGCAGTAGTGGACACAGAACTCAGGACCTTAACAGTGAGTTATATGCCCAATGCTTTTTTACTTGTATTTTTTATTTTGAGACAGGTTCTCTAAATTGCCCAAACTGGGCTCAGTTTCCTAACCTTTCTGCCTCAGCCTCCCAAAGTGGTGGGATTACAAGCTTATCCCTCCACACCTGTCTGCTTCAGCTCTCTTGTAAAGTTAGTCAGTAGGTGACTTTGACAACACTTGTGAAACATCACAGCAAAGATGTACTGCTTTTTTTCCTCATAGGCTCGATTATATGTTGTTTTGTGTCTTAGCTCTGTTGGGCCCAGTTTATTATCAGTGTAATATGGAGTGTTAATTGGAAATCCAAATGTAGTTGGAACCAAACTGTGTTTAAAGACACAAATTTTCCTGGTGTTTTTATAGCTAGTATTGTCATTAAGTTATTTCTGTCCCTTAATATATAAGAGGAAATTTAGTAGACATTTATGGAAACACTTGCTTTTGTCCTAAGTCTGCTTTTCTTTCTGTTCTCTTATTTTCATCCTTGAAAAGCAGAAAATGTTTTTAGAATTTTAAATTTTTGCTTATAAAAGACTTATGTGTACCACAAATTTTATAATTATTAATGTGAGGCTTTAAATATGGATTGACTTTCTAAATTTGTGCCTTGATCTTAATATTTGACTCAAAATAATTTGTATCTCTATAAATCAATATTATTCACAGCCTAATTAGTTCTTTTAAAATACTATGTTTATAGTTTATATATAATTAAAACTTAGTCACTGGCCACTTTTCAAATGAATAAAGGTTCTGTCCATTGGTAAGATGATACATTTTGTCCATTCTGTTAAAAGTGTTACTAGCCTGGAACTGGGCCCTGACCATCTATTTTTTGTTTTTTAAACTGGTGGCTAAAGGGGATAGCAGGACATAACTCACAGGATTCAGAGGGAAAGTTGGATGAGAAGTCTCACAACTAACAGGAAAAAAATGTGAAAAGAAGAAACTATTTTCGTGTGCTTTGTTCAGATTATTAAATAATTAAACACCTGCACAGTGCAAAACCCCAGACTGTCACCAGGTCTTTGCAAGCCTGAATTTGTCTCTGCAGTGATCAAGATGGGAAATTAGGAAAGAATGTTAATTTAAATTTAAAACAGCTGGAAACACAATACATGTCATAAGCTTATCTTCTTATCCTTCAACAACTGCTTGCAGATGTCACTTGAGCTGTTTTAACTGCAGTTCTGAAACCCAGTGGAATGTTTAGAGGTGATTTAGTTGGCTGACATAAGAGTACTCATTCTTCAGAGATGGGCCAACACCATTTTAAATGTGTACAAGTTCTTCTCCACTGCTTATGGTTTCAAGTTAACGGTTTTTGGGGGAAATTTTAACATCAAACAATAGATAAGGGATATGTAATATTAGTTCAAATGATTTTTTTCTAATAAACCATTTCTCTTCCATTTAGGTTTTTGTGTTAGTCATAAGAGTTTGTAGATGGCATCAACAGGCCAAGCTGTAGTATACAGGAATTTTTCTTTTCTTTTTTTTTTTTTTTTTTTTTTGTACCTGGAATTAAACTCAGGACTTTGCATTTGCCAGGCAGGTGCTGAGCCACTGAGCTGTATTCCTGGCCCTTAAATGGTAGTATGTAAAGAATGATTAAAGATTCAGCAGATATTTTCCCTGCAGGTTATTTACTTCCCCTTCTGGATGTAGATTTGTTACTCTTCAAGTGTTTAAAAGTCATTTCTGCCAAATTATTTCCAATTTGACAGTTTGTTAGAGTATCTCTGAGCCCACAGTATTGGTGTAGTATATTTCTTATGTTCAGGGCACTTTCACCATACCAGTTGTTTCAGTATAGTAAGTCATTTAGAAGATTATCCTAGATTTCTAAGCTACACTCATCTGAGAGTCTAGAGAATACAAATCAAGACATGCCAAGTGTAGGCAGGACCATTAAAACATGTGTTCTGATGGAGTATTTCAAGACATAATCTTAAACTGTATTTTTACTTGCTGAGTTTATATGGGAAGATCATTTTAAAGCTGGACGTGGTAGCTCACACCTGTAATCCCAGCACTCTGGAGGCTGAGGCAGGAGGATCCTTGCAAGTTCAAGACCAGTCTGAGCTACAAAGTGAGCTCAAGGCCAGCCTGAACTGCATGGAGACCCTGTCTTAAAAAAAAAAGAAAGAAAAGAAAAAAAGAAGGTCATCTTAATTTCTAGAACTATTCAGGATTTTCATTTTTTGATTTTTTGAAATTTAAAATTTCAGTTTCTTATTCTTCTGTTTTATGTTTTCTCCATTTATTTTTATACAAAAGTAATTGCTTGTCACACAAATAAACATTCAACAAACTCCGCATGAATAGAGTAATTGACATAACTAAAGGGAATGGCAAAGTGTTTCATTTGTCATAGAGGCTCCAGACATTACTAACTACATTACATATTATTTTCTATTCTGTTTTAAAACTAATACTTTATTAAACTAATGAAGTTAATTTTCATAATTGGTTGCTGAATTTAATAACTTGAACTATCAATCAGAATTTTTACCTCTGTGCAGTTTTATTCTATTAAAAATCATGCTGAAACATATTAAATGGTCCTATGACATATATTATGTACAAATTGTAAATAATGGCATAACATAAATCAACTGCATAATATGAATTACTGATTTTATTTTTACTTTTTTTCCTAGCAATACATTGGGAACAAGTAAATTTCAAAAGCAGAGAATATTAACTTGTAATTTATTCAGTGTTAAAATTAAATGAAGCTATCATAATAAGTAAATATTCCAGACTCCTGGGATTAGCATTTTTAAGTGAATAACTCAAAAGTTTTATTGTGTTCATTAAAATATATTAAGCACAATCGCATTCTAATGACTTAGCTAAAATTATAAAAATGAATTATTGCTACTTCTCATTGGCATCTTTACTTACTGCTTCTTATATTTGCCTTGACAAATTTTTAAAATTTGGATTTACTTCTTCTTTGGTCTTCTTTCCACTTATTTTGTCCCTTATTTCTTTCCTTTAATGCTAGGAAGTTTATTTTTATTAAATAACTATGGTCAAACCATAAAAGAATTTTACTTCAATCTCTGGTGATTTTAGCAGCTATTATGAAAGTATCAGTTAAAATGGGATTTGCCCATATGTAACTAAACTCTGACTACAGTGGATTAAGCAAATTGGAGGTTTTTTTTTTATAATAACCAAAGCTCTCCAGGGATGGTTAAGGTCTGGTACAGCACAGAGCTGTATCAAGTCATCAGTGTCCCAGACTTCTGTGTTTCGTTTGTTTGTTTGACTTAATCATCCTTAGAGGGTAACTTTCTTCTCATGGTTGCAGCAAAGTTAAAGCCTCCATAGCATTATGTCTGATTTTAAAGAACAAAGGGGAGGATAAACTGGCACATTAGGAGGAAATAAAAATCTCTTTCAGAAATACCTCTCTGAATAGAACTATCTGTTGGTCATGTCAAGCTGAAAGAGACAATGAGAAACAAAGTAAAAGAAATGATAACAAGCAATATTCATGTTCTTTTTAAAGAAGGAAAAGAGAATGGACTTTTTGTGGGTTACTGGCAGTGTTTGTGTCATGTTTCTGGGATTTCTAGATATTTGTCTTCTATGCTTGCTTGCAACTTTTGTGCATTCTGTGTAGATTAACGTAAGAGGTTAATGTCAATGAAATACTGATTTTTAAAGTAAGATGAATTTAACCACACACAAAACTTCAACTGCCCAAAAGATTTAAAAACCAGATTGGAGAGAGGAATCTTACATGTAATATATGTGGAACATAAGAATTTATACTTGCTAATTTTACTATGTCAGAAGTGAGTATGTAGTAGCGAAAGGAAACACCTGGGAAGGCCAGTGCTGTCGAGAAGTTTTCAAGTAATACAGATTTTGACTTAAGACAGATGAAATAATATTGAAGTAAATATAACATTAATTTTTTTCTCTACCATATTGATGTTGCTTTTCATTCTGCACTATTTTTTGGTGAGATTAGAAACAGAAATTTTTCAAAGTTTACTTGACTTCTTTTGAGTGCTTCCCATTGCTTAATGTGTAAACCACAATGAAACTTTCTTTAGCCAATATGCTGACTCTCCTCAAAAGTGTCTATGAAAATTGGGAGGCAGCTGTCATCAGATTACAGGCTACTCTGATAATGCAGAATACTGTAATCTTTACCAAGACAAAAGAAAAATAGAACTAGTTTACCAGGGGAATAGGTGCTTAATATTTGTGTAATGTATCAGGTGTAAGTCGAATGTATCATCTTCACAATGGAAAAGCAGTGGTTCTTCTTCCAGTGGTTCTTCTCCAGCAGTGGAGAGTCCATGGTATTACCACCAATATTGGTACTAGCACACAGGTACTGCAGTGCCTACCTGTCCTGTGTCCTACATGTTTACTAAGAAAGAAAATAAGGGAGACATAAACCCACACAAAGCATACTTAATGTGTTTATAACATTAATGGAAACCTTGAACAGTATTTCCATATGACTTGATGTTTTACTCTACTGATTTTTCAAATATATTTAAATTTTTTTCCAGTAAATAGACTTCCTATCTAACTTAATAGGAATTTGATCTGGAAATAATTTAAAAGAGCACAGGAAATAGCTATTCTAAGGGCATTTGAAATTTGGATAGTTTCCTCTGTTTTATTTCCATAAATAATCATCAAAGCTTATATTATTTAAATGTTTCCCTTGCAGTTGCATTATTTACCCTTAATGTTTTGAATTACTCTTGTTAATGTGTCTGATTAGGTAATTGTCACATATGCTGGTGCTTTCAGTTGAATCCACATTAGAATTTCTCTCATGCGTTGATTTCTGTTTTTTAAGTTTTTAAGTGCATGTGCTTGAGGGATGTAAAGTTTGCATGGTCTTGCATCAGTTATTTATACATTCATTTGAATGAAAGATGAAAGTAGGTTACATTGGTCTCATGAGCACTTCAGGGGTCACACCCTCTGTGAATGGGAAAGGACCAGTGAAGAACATGCCCATCATAAGGAAATCCAAGAAGAATGTAACATACTCACCAGTGCTGCAGAATTCTTGTAACTTTTATTGCCCTGTATTTTGTAATCTCTTTAAACCACTGGAGGAGTGTTAGTTGCTATAATGGGAGCTCAGTTATTTTCTAGGGCAGTGGTCCAGAGGACACTATAAAAGAAACAGATAATTTCAGACTTGCAAATAAGTACTATTTTTATTCTTTGCCTGGAAAGGCTGCATTGAGGCTTTATTCTGTCCTGCTGTCTCAGGGAAATACCCCATTTAGTCACTGGAAATACTATGTCAGATAATAAAAGAGACTTCAGATGAAGCCAAGTAAACCTGCTAAATATATTTAGAAATGGATCTGGTGACTAATATTTTAAACTCTTTACATAATAACAATTTTAGTAATAGTAGGATTTACCCTTTTGCATTGGAAATGACTTGCCAAATCTGAAAAAAAAATACATTTTAGAATAAGCCAAATATACTTGCTAAGCATACTTTGAAGGAAATTTTTAATAATAATTTTTAATAATTTAATAATTTAAATAATATAAAATATAACCTGTTCATTTTGAACAGTTATATTAACTGAAGTCATTTGGTCACTGTGGAGAAAAGTTGATCTGGCTTTGTTACTATAACTTTTATAAACATTGAAGTCAGTGGGAAAAGGGGGATAAGATCCAGTTTTGGTTGGAAATTTAAATATTTAATCTTATAGCTGATTTTATCTTCCAAAATTACTATTTTAAAGATCACATGTAACTATAACATATTTCTTCCCAAGGTGCTTAAGAATATATTTTATTACTATTGTTTTCAGTAAGGTTTCCTAGGAAAATAATCTCTAGAGAATACAGGGATCTGTGTTTAATTCCTCCCAAATGCAAGTGTACTTCCTGGTATTATTCTTTTTTTTTTTCCTCCTATTAGAGTGGAGGGTAATCGAGACAGCTTGGATTTGGACTAGGAACTAGATTTAAGTTTAGCACCTTAAGAGCTATATCCCCAAACTTTATCTTTTAAAAATTGAGGAAATAGTGGGTACCTTACAACAACATAAGAGAACTCATTTACAGTATTTTCTCTTGTTAGATACAAGTAAGTTTTAGTCCCATCTCTAGGGGCTGTCAAAATTATTGTATCCATCAGCATGAGTCACACTTTTGCCTTCAGAGCCCACAAATAAGGTTTTTGTAACCAAAAGACCACAGATGGAACAAAGATCATGTAAATATCCATTAATTAATATAGTAAAATTACTATATTGACATCCATTAAGTATAAATAATATATTACTCTTTTCAAGATGCTAGTGGCTTCCATGTTGTTAAAACCAGTCTGCATGTCATCTGTGTCTGTGTTCTGTGTTCTTGTAATTTGATGATCAACCAAATGAAGCCACTAAAAGAGATGCAGGAAATGCTCTGGAGAAGAGAGTTTATTATACTCACAGGCTCTGTAGAGGGGTTTATCCCATGCCTTACAGGGTCACCTGATACCTTAGTCTGTTCTTGCCACTGGAACAAAACACTTTGTAACCTGAAAAAAACAGGAATTTATTGCTTATTATTCTGGAGCCTAAGAAGTCCAAGATGAAGGCACCCATGGCCCTTTATTGTGTCCTCACACGGCAGAAGAGTAAAAGAATAAACAGGATCCCTCAATCTTCTTTTATAAAGGCATCCATACCATTCATAAGGACTAGGCTTTTATGACCATGCACAATGTTTGAATACCAACACGTTGGGTATTAGACTTCAGCATATCACTTTTGAAAGTACTTAAGTGTTCCTTCACACTGTGGGCAAAGTGCCATGTTTTGGTCAGGTGGCAGAGGATAGGAATGATGATAGCCTTTATTGGTTTTTCTGCTGGAAAGTTAGGCTTAGGGTTGACTAGTTTTAATAATTTCAGCAGACCTTAAGCTGTAAGATTGATAGCTAGTTGCTTGGTGACCTTTGGGAAAAAGAAGCAGAAGAAGATTGCTCCCTTGGTGAAGGGATCCCATAGCAAAAGTAGAATTCTACTCTGTTTATTGTGTGTATAAAAGCTATGCTTCCTACTGAGCATGTCTCTAAGAATTAGCTGGCCTTTCAGCCAAAAAGAATTGTATTTGCTTGTTTTCATTCTACTTTTACTTATTTTATTTTTTATGAGCATGTATTTGTAGTATATAATATTTACATTTCTTATGTGAGGTTGGTACGTGTACGTAGCACATCTGAATTACTTTCTACATCCCATTCCCTCTTTTCTCTCCTCCCTCCATCTCTTGATCTACTTCTCATTCAAGAAAGATTTATCTCTCTACTTCCTATTATCTTTTATTTTCTTCTTTATTTATAACGAGTAATTATTTCAAAATATGATAACAGAGAAAATATAAAGAGATATATAATACATCTTCTCACCAACATTTGCAGCAGTTGATTTTTTCTTTCAATTCATCTTTACTCCAGGTGTTTATGTTCCTGTTATCTGTCTTCATTCTCCACCAGAGCCTACTTTTCTCCTTTAACTTTTTAATATTGAAGAATCCACGGCTAATCCCACTCCTCTACCCCATTTTCTATCAAGAAATTTATTAATTATACCACATGCAAATTGTGGGGACCCACTACTCTTCACAAGTCTTCAAAATATATAAAATTGAACCACCTCTCTCCAAGTCTACTGCTCCCTCTGCTATGAGCAACCACTTTAATCTCACCTGGATCACAGCTGTATTCTGTTCGCTGGTATCACTGGTTCTCCTCTGAGTCTCTAGACCATTACCAAATAAGCATACCGAATAATTCCTTTTAGAAAGTAACTCACATTGCAGCCATATCCTATTATATATAGGTCCCTAGAATAGCTACCTGTTTCACAAAAAGCAAGAGACAAAACTTTGACCAAGTTAAAGTAGTCAGAATCCTGGCAGAGTTCTAGTTAGAAAGGTTTTGATGACTGGTCCATGGTATAGAAGTGTGCACAGTGTTAAGGAAACAGAAAGCAACAGAAGAACAGAAGGCATCAGGGATAAGCAAAAGGGGGAAGTCTTTACCACCCTAGTCCTGAAGGATCTTGGTGAGAGGATGGCATCTTTAGTCCTAGAAGCCACTGAGCTGCCAACAGGAGCTATCACTGGGTGCACTCACTTCTGTACCTGGTTAACTCAGCACTCAGCACTTTTTTTCTCCCTGTGGCTCTGCAGTGTTGCCTTGCCATAGATGGTGTCTTTATACAGTTTCCTTCTGAACTTTTTCATTATTGTGTTTGATTTATGTTCAATTAACACACTGTCCTAAATTGTGTAGTTTTATATTGTCTTCATATATGACACATATAACTCCAGTTTGTTGTTCTTTAATATTATTGGAATGATAATGAATCTAAAAATGGATTTGTGGAAAACTGACATAAGCAATGATGAAGTTTCTATTTAGTCCTTTTAAAACTTACTATATAAAGTTTTTAGAATTTTCTTTTGCTGTAGAGCCAGGCCTCACACATCTTCCTTGTTACTTAAGTGTCTTAGTTACTTTTCTCTTGTTACTGAGGCAGAAATACCTGACACTCATAATTAAAGGAGGAAAGATTTATTTATTTCACAGTTTGTAAAGGTTTCAGTCCATACTTAGCTGGCTCCCAGCCAGGGTGGCATGACAGACAGGGATCACAGAGGAGAAACAGTTCATGGTGGGCTGGAGTTAACAAAGTAACAAGAGATGACCACAGCTCATTCTAGCCCTTCTATCTTACTCAGGCTATTTAGGGCAGGTAGTACTCACAGCCTTTATCCTAGTGCCCTATCATGGCACTATGAATCAATTCCAGTGTCACCCACTCTAAATCCAGCCACCTCTGAAAATTCCCCACCTGTGACTTCACAGGGCTTTGGGGGGTTATCTAGATACAAGTCATAGCATTAAGTATGTGACATTTTTGAAGCTATTGCAAATGTTATTTGTTTTTGCATTTAATTCTTCCAGTTATTTTTCTGATTGTATCATTTTAGAGTGACTTTAATTTTCTTTCCATGTTTTAGACATTTTCCCATTATTTTCTGATTTTCATTGTTTTCATTGTCAATAATTACTGCTTCTTTAAATAAGAAATTATTTTATTGTGGGTTTTTAATCCTTTCTTGTTCCTAGAACTCAGTAGTTTTTTTGTTTGCACATTTCTGCTATCTTTTGTATACAATCTGATAGAAGTTCATAGTAATTCTTGAATCTATAGTTCACTGACTTTTATTATTTTGGAAAATATTAGACCTTATTTCCTCAAATATTTCTTCTACCCTATATGCTGCATCCTCTTGTCAAGTGTATGTTGAACCCTTTTACTGTTTTCTCTTGTCACTTTTTGTATTATTTCTATTATACTTTTTCTTTTGTTTCCTGTAGATGTTTTCTATTGGACGATCTTTTATTTGGCTAAGCCACAGCTTAGCTGTTCTTAATTAAATATATTCAAGTCTATTTTCAATCATTAAAACTCATATTTCTCAGTTTTCTAATTTTTAAAATAATTTCTATTTATTTGTTCAAATTCTTCATTTTTATTTTGGTTTCTTAAATACATTCACAGCAATGACCTTTTTCTATATTTGGATATTTTACAGGTTGATTGGTAGATTGATTGACTGAGGTACTGAGGATTGAACTCTACCACCGAGCAATATTCTCAAATTTTTTATTTTGAGACAGGGTCTCACTAAGTTTTTCAAGAGGGACTTAAACTTATAATATTCCCATCAGCCTCCTCAGTGTTTAATTTATGTTTTTTATTTTCTCTACTTCTTTTGCTGTTTTTACTGTTAGTCTTATTTGTAAGTACCACTGAAATTTTTTGCTTGAATGTCTAACATTGTACATGAAATATCTTAATTGTCTGAATTATGCTTATTTTCTTCTAGAAAGTGTTTAATGTTTCCTCTAGTAGTCAGCCAGAACAGGGACAGGTCTTTCTGGTCTGTGGGAGCATGACGTGGCTAGTAGATCCTCTGCAGTCTTGGTGTAGGACAGCCTGACTTGATTGACACATATGTCATGAAATCTATGGCATGAAAGCTGACCTGTGGGAGAGCCAGAGGGTTTTTGAGATCCTTCCTCCTTGGTGGGTCCTGAACTCCAGTTTGGGAGTATCATGAGCCTGTTGAAAACATCCTTGTGCTTTTTCATATTTTTGTTTATTTAGCTTCTTTATTTTGCTCTGAATAGTTTGAAATGCTAATTTATCAAGAGGAAAGCCTTCAATATCAGGCAGGTTTACTACTCTTGTTTCATTAATTCTCCATGATCTGAGTGCCTCATATCTGTTTTTCAAGTCCTAAAATCCAATGTTTTATCTTTCCAACTCTATGAAAATGCTGAATGTCCCACTTTTAACCTCTCTATTATTCTCTGCCTATATTCTCAAGTTATTCAAATCCAATAACTATCATGGAGAAAAGTATACCAGCTCCCATCTCTAGGTTTTTGTTTGTTTGTGTCCAAGGTCATTTAAACTGAAACCCTGACTGCTTCTACAGTTATATCTTCCAGTGGATATTTATTGTCTTTAGTTTCACATTATAGCTTCTCACCCTCAGAGAGGCTACTCCATCATGAACAGAAGTGAAAGTTACTAAATATCTTAGTAATTATTTTATGCTGAACATTGTTTAGTGATGAAGAAAACACAGGTTTTTAATAGGCTCTTAGCTTAAGATTCTCTTACTGTTTTTGAGATATTTTTTCTGTCAAAAACTTTGTTTTATCATCTGTGATTTGACAATCAGACCTTAAATAAGTCTGTTGTAATAATTAATTGAAAGATGTAAACATAAAAATATTATATAACCATCATATACTAAATTTAATAAATATGCCTGAAATGCTGCAAAACCCTATGGAAGCTTTAAGCTTAAAATCATACATTTCTGAAAGTAGAGATACTATTTGAGGTTTATTGCTGGTGAGTTAATACTAACTAAGACATTTGAAGGTATTTTTATTAAATACTTATTACATATTAAATAATATATAACATATGTTTAAGATTTAAACCAATAAACAAATGCCATTGTACCAGTACTCAAGTTACAATTATATTACCAGTTATTTCAAGTTTTAGATATACATATTCCTTGTAATTATTTTGTTGAATTTTGTTTGTCTTGAATTTCATCCATTTGGAATGATAATGCATTCCTTTGTAGCTTGTTTTGTTTACTTAACTTCAATCTCTGATTCATCCACATTGATATTTATAGCTGTAATTCCACTATTTCCCTGATTGTCTCTATAGTGAAATTATGTTGTAAAAACACCCCTTAAGTATTTATTTCCTATGAAATTGGTTATGATTTCTGGCTTTCCATTTTGGGTACACTTTTTTTTGCAATTATATATTTGAGAATGAGTTGAAGATGAATTTCTCTAGAGTAAATTTGTTTGTTTATGTTAGACACTTGTGGCCACTATAAATACACAGACTCCGTACTATTTCTGGTTTAAGGCTGTTTGAATCACACAGGTAGTATTATTTCAGATCACAGGTCAGGATAATTACTTGATTGTGACTGTGTCATAGGAGCTTTCATCCTCTCTTCATCCAGAACAAATGTTAAGACAGACAAATTTCACGCCTGCCTCTTTTAGTGTGCCTGAGTGGGGTGGGTTGTTTTGTTGTTGTTGTTTTTGTTTTCCTTTTTTCTCTAATTTGTCTTTCTTTTGAAGGATATTGCTAAGCAGTGGATCCTCAAAATTCATGGAGTTTACATTCCTAGAGTACTTGGGAATTGTGAAAAATCAGATAAGGTCAGAAAAATGCCTGACATTGTACTGTGGCGTAACTTGTTGGTTCTCTCGGCAAATCCAGTAGTTCGGCCTTCTGCTGGACTGCCTCAACCTTCTTTCTTCTGGCACTTAGGGGTTTTGCCAGAAGCCTTAGAAGGTGCAAGGTGTTTTGAGAACATCTTAGCAATCTTAGGGCTCTAAGAACACTCAAAATATCTACACACGGTACAGCAACTTGTTAAGATGCAGGAATTCTGGTGCCTCTGCCAGAAACGTGGATTACAGAGCAGCAGCCAAGCAGCAGCAAGGAGAAGTGATCAATGCTATTGGATTATATATTTGCAAACACCCCCCTAGCCTCCACGCCTACCCTGCCAATTGCACAGCATAATTGTGGTTTCCTGGAAATTGTGGGGTTTCCCCACACAGTTATGAGTTAGGTTTTAAGGAAAAATCAAGGAATGACTGAGGCCAAGAACTCTGAACCACAATCTGAAATCTCCCCAAAGAGCCATGTCTTACTAGTCTTGTGGTACTGGAAGGTGATGGAAACTAGTGCTAGGTCTTAGGTAATTGAGATTGTGCACTTGAGGAGGACTTGGGAGCCCTGGTCTCTTGCTCCCTGTTTTTTCTGCATCCTGGAACGAGGTGAAGATTTACTTCTTGCCACGCGGCCTGCAATTTTGGTGCCACCTCACCCCAAGCTTACAATGGGGTCAGCTGGTTGTGAACTAAAATTAAATCTGTGAGCCAAAGTAAAGTTCCCTTCTTTATTACTTGATTATCACAGATATTTTTGCTATAGTAACAGGAAGTTAACACAAAGCCTGTAGATTCTGGGGTTTTATCTTAACTCAGGATTCTTCTGTTAGACATTCTACCTTAGCAAATTCAGCTCTCTCTCATGAGACTCAACTTTGAAGGTCAAGTTCACCAACTCAACACATGCTTAGGATGATTGAGACTTGATTGATCATAATTGTATTTGTTATTTCATTTTTAGCCTCCTTGGATATTTACTGTAGACATACAAACACATGAACACACTTATATGTGCTAAGTATGTATCTAGATACCTACAACTCTTAAAAGCAGAAAAGTCTTAGCTTGTTTTGTGCTTCTCTAACAGAACTCATGACTGGATAATTTGTAACAGAAGTTTATTTATTATAGTTTTAGAGTCAGGAAGGTAAAAAATAAGGGTGCTAACAAGGTGCAAAATTAAAGTCTGATGTCTGGGTGGGACCCAGTCTGTGTTTCCAAGACAACACCTTGAACACTGCATTCTCCAGAGGGGAGGAGCTCTTTTCTTCTCATGGCAGAAGAGATGAAGAAAGAGGACTCCTTCCTGAAAACCCTGTTTGACAGGCATTGACCTCTTAAATACTCCACTTCCCAATATACTGACAATTAAATGCCAAATTGTTTTGTAGGGGACATTCAAAACATAGGAAGAAATGACTAATTTTTTTTTTTTTTTGCAAGTTCACAAACTGTTTTATTGTAATCAAAGTACCTTTGAAAAGATAATTGTGTAAGTGATGGCATGAAAAATGAGCTTTGGGCAACCCAAAGAATATACATTATTTACATGGACCCTTAGAAAGGAGGGACCCAGCCCATTGAAGACAGGTGATGGAGGGGTTGAGGCTTCCTAGAGTAGCAGGCAAGAGACAAGCTGTGTTGAAGTCATTCAGTGACATGTGCAATTTACAGAGATCCCCGCAGGGGCCCCTGTACCCAGAGCTGGGCCCAACCAGGTACAGTGGGTGAGTCCCACAGCATGCAAGGCCTGCAGTAGGGGCCCCTGGGTGGATGCCCTGCCGTGAGGAGGACAGGTATTGCTATGGGGAAGGTGGGGCTTCTACCAGACTGAAGCCTGTGAGAGCAGCAGCAGGACCCACCCAACACTAATTTTATTTTTATAAGGTACTTTAGGGTTGTCCTTAAGGCCTGGTAATATTAGGGATTCATATTCTGATTTTTAATCTGTAGGCAACTTCAGTGGTGCCAGCTGCCTACCCACAAGCACCTTCTGCAGTTGTAAGTATGAGGTGAAATAGGAGATTTTCACTTCCTTCCTGAGCTTAGCTGGTATGCAGGGCCAAGTGACTGTTTAGCCAAAGGTAATTTATTCTAAATAAAACTATAAAACAATAATAAGAAGAAGAACAATAATTGAAAAACAGCTGACCTTACTCTCTATTAATTTCTTACGTTTCTCTACCTCTAATAAGGCTTGAATGAATTTCAGTACTCAGTGCTGTTTTGTTTTGTACTCCATACCTTCCTTTGATTCCCTCTGTCTGCCTAGAAGCAGGTACCTTTTATTATTTCTGTATACCATAAGGTATGATTAATGTAAGGATTAAGTGTGCATTCATTTCTTTAGAGTTAACATTAGTGCGTGTATATGCTAGCTGGCTGGCTGACAAGATTACTTTATTTTCCTCGGTACACTGTTGAACATTACATATTCCTATGATTGTACCTGGCCGTGATGGCACATGACTAGAATCCCAGCACTCTTGGAGACTGAGGCAGGAGGATCACAAGTTTGAGCCCAGACTGGACATCTTAGCAATTCAGCAAGACAAAATAGTTCTGTAGTACATTTCTCAGAAGGAGTATTGGGTAAGAAAAGGAAATAACTAAAACCTTGCTATGGAGTGGAATTCTTAATGCATTTTTTTCTTACCTGCTACTCTAAAGAGGCTTCAGCTAGTTGGCTGTTAAGTATCTGTTAAAATTACAGAAGCATTGTAGCCTAAAACATCTGAAGACGTTTCAGCTAGGCTTAATTCAGTTGGATTAATTGCCCAGTCACTAAAGATGACTCTGCCTGAAGAAACTCTTTTTTGGGGACATAGCTATAAGGGAAAAGCTTACTGCCTAGAAAGTGACTTAAGATATATGCATAAAATCCATTTAAAATAAGCCTTATTTTGAATTGTTTTTCTAATTATAGAAAAGTTTTTTAAAAACTTTGTACAGTTGGTCTAGGGGTATGATCTTCACTTTGGGTGTGTGATGTTCTGGGTTCAAATCCCCTATGTGTTCTCATTGGGCTGGGGATTTAGCTCAGTGACATAAGCGCCTGCCTTGCAAGTATGTGGTAGTGAGTTTGATCCCCGGTACCAAAACAAAAACAAAAAACCAAAACACCACCACCACCAACAAAAAAAACTTTGTACAAATTTTTGAAAAGTTGAAATATATTAAAATATATGTCTGTGATGACACCATCAGTTTGCCATTCTTTGCTCTAAAATACTCAAAATACCATTATATAGCCTGAATTTTAAATATAACACAACATGATGCTCGTATCCAGAACTATTTCTCAGAAATATGGTGTTAGTGACCACATTTTGTTTAGTGCTTTACTTTAACTATTTTAATTTTTTCTGTGGAATAAATTTATGTTTCTTCAAATGTTTTCACTGATAGTTTGCTCAGCCTTCTTCATTGATATTTGTGTTTACTTTTGCTATAATTCTTCAAAAAGTATCTCTAGTTGTACTGATCTGAGCATCAAAAGTTTATTTTATATTATTATTTTAAATTGACAAATGAGAGTTTATACATATATAGTCATGGTAGAAACACAATGTTTTTATTTTGTTATATGTTATGGAATAAGTAAATATGTTAATCTAAGTAGCACAGTCTTCACCTCACACACATTTACTCTCTTAGTTGTTACGTGATAGCACATACATTAAATCTGCAGAAAGGATTCTTGCTAACTGAATCTTTTTCACAGTAACATATATCTTTCTGTCTCCTGCTGATCTCCAAAATTTAGCCCCTGGTAATCACTAATGTACATACTACTTCTGTGATTCCATTCGTTTAGATTCCACTCGTGTAATCACATAGTTTTTGTCTTTTTTTCTTGACTTATTCAGGGAGCATAGTATCCTGCAGGTTCATTCATCTTTTTTTGTAAAAGTAATGATTTCATTTTTTTAAGGTTGAATAACATTTCATTGTACCCATCTACCAATCCATCTACACACTTATCCATCCATTTTGCCTTGACAAGATAGATAGAGATCACTCTTTTTAATCCACTCATACATTATTAGACATGAAAGCTAATTCCATGTATTGGCTCTTTTGAATAACGTTACAATGGATGTGGGAGTACCAGTATCTCTTCCAAATACTGATTCAATTTCTTTTGAATATACTTTGTAATGCAAAGTGCTAGATCATATATAGTTCTAGTTGTAATTTTCAAAGGACCTCTATATTGTGTTCCATAATGGCTCTAAGTGACAGTCTGTCTAAAAGGTACAAGGTTTCCTTTTTAGCTACATCTTCAGCAACACTTCTTGTCATTTGTCTTGTCAACAAAAGAGCCATTCATTCTTTTGGACATGAAGTAATAATCTCATTTTTGTTTTAATTTGCATTTCTCTGATATTTTGAATATCTTATTCAGATAATGCCTGTTTAGGTCCTTTGTCCACTTATCCATTGAATAAGTTTTTTTCACTATGCAATTTTGCATCACTGATCATTGTGAATATAAATGTCTTACATTTATATGGCTGACAAATATTTTCTCTTACTCTGTAGTTTGTCTTTTCCTTTATTAATTGTTTCCTTTGCTGTATAGAAGGATATTAGAATGATATAATTTGTCTATTTTTGTTTTCTTTGCCTGTACTTTGAAGAGCATACCCAAAATTTCTTGTCAAAAACCAATGTCAAGGAGCTTTTTCCCGTATTTTCTTCTAATAGTTTTATGGTTTCAGGTCTTATATTTAAGATTCAGATTACTTTAACTACATTTTTCATAGTTTTGTATTTTAGCTCTTGCTTATGAAAAGTTGATCACATTGTATACCTGAGTATGTATGTATACCTCACGCTTGCCTTACATGTAACTCTCATGTATGTGTATGTGTGTGTACCTTTCAGTTCTAGGAAAGGCAGTGTGACAGTGTAAATGCAGAAAAGAATTAGAATCCAGGCATCTAAAGAGAAGAGGTTTTACTAGCATGGTTATAAATAAAATCTGGTATTTTAATACAGTAAAGGACAAGAGGTGAACATCATGGAAAGATCTCAGGCTTTGCATTGTGAAATACAAACAAAAGTCACTAATAACCAGTGTTGGGTGAGGAGCCTATTTTCTGGAAACAAGTTGCCTAGTACAAGAAATGCAGCAAGTTCAGAATGGTGTTGATTTGGGAAGCAGCTTATTACTATGCTTTACATCCTCCCTCGCATGCATCAAGATTAATAATCACACTTCAATCAGTGTTAGTTCTTAAGATTTGCTAGCACCAGCTGCCCAAACTAGAGGGATGTGCATGCTTTTGCTCTCAAAAGTGTCTGGGGTGATCCACGCTTAGTTCTTGTTCACTGAAATAGAAAATTTACTAGTGAGAAGTAAATAAACTTCTGTATATTCACTTGGTAGATCAACAAGATACATAAAATTTCCCAATCGTTGGAATGATTAAAACTGAACTTTATTAAGTAAAACTATGACAATGTTATTTATCCTAAATAAATGGATCCTCAAATAGGCCAGCAAATATTATATGCTGTTAGTAACAGATCTCTCCTACTTTCTACCATTTACTTATTTGGGAATGTTTTTGTTTATCATTCTAGTGAGATCATATCTAAATGATTTACTTCCCTCCAGGGCATTAAAAAAAATTATTCATTATTGGGAAATAAACAAATGTATGTTATTGAATGAACAATGATTTACAGAAGAAAGTGCTGAGGGTAGTGTACATAATTTCAGATAATAAATACAGCAAATGTTTAGAGAAATTATGTTTTTAACTTTATGGAAATTAATGAAAAGACAATATAGTAAATATAATGAGCAATATTTCCCCAAAAGAGACTGAATTTATAAATTTTCAGAATATACATTTTTCTAAGATACCAATATACTAAATCACTAAGTAATTATAATTTCAGATGAGTTAGAGGTATGTTGCTCTCAACTATACAAATAATTATATAATAGATTTGTGAAAAAAGTAGACAATAAAACCAGTAGTGTACTGTGTATTGAACTTGAATAGATAATTTAAAATTGAAATCAAGATGATGAGTAATCACGATAAATATTAATAAAGAGCATGAAATAAACATATGCACTTTTTGGTTTGATAACCTTTTTGGTTCTTTAACCCTATTAATGTATGCTTTAATGTTTACATTGCAATTTAATTATCTATGATTCAACCAATATTGTTTTAGATATGTGAGAATACCTTGCTGTTCATGACTATTTAAAACTGTTGATAAGAGATCAAACTATTCACTTATTTTAATGTCCTGTACTTGATGTGTCATGACTTAATTAGGAGACATCGATAATGTTCTCAGATGATATTGTAAATTTTGTCTACTAATGTGTGTAACAATTATTTCCCACTCTATTCACCTGACATTTAACATGTGTTATCTTGAATACAGGTACCATTTGTGTCACCTTTGTGTCCTCTAACAATCCATTATCTAGTTACAGAGATCTAAATTATGAATCCTCAGAAAAAAATGTAATTAGCAATAATTTTTCTGTTTATTTTCACTAACAATTGACATTCTCTGTTCATTTGCCCTGTGAGTTTATCAGGCTACATTTAACTTCTCTTGTCACTCAGTACCTGGTTACCATTTGCTAAATAATATGTGACAGTCCTTGAGCATGGTGCTTGGTGTGCTGTTCATAGAAATCTTCAAAATAAGATGTTCATTTCACCTCATTGTTTGAACTCTAGCAAATCAGCAAGTCAGAGGTTTTCTTCCTCTAAAATATGTCCTGAAACAATTTATTTACTGCATTTTACCTGTTGCTTCTAGAAAATTAAGCTGTTATCAGTTCATGCTATAGTCAGGAGTTACAGGGAGAATGAGACAATGCAGGACACATATTTATAGTATTATTTGTAATAGTGACCCAAGAGTTAAATACAAAAGGTGCAAGAGATCTGTCCACACATTAAAGACCTAGAGAATTCAGCTGAGAACCTGGATCCCACAGCAGTGTCCTGCATGAGGCCAGCTGAAGACCTAGAGCCCATGACAATGCCCCCCAAAGTCCAGCTGGAATCCTAGAGCCCACAACAATGACTCATGCAATTCTGTTTTATGGATCTTCAAGGGCAAAGCCTAAAGGTCAGCAGTGAAAGCTAGAGAGTCTGTGCCAGTGGGGCGAAGCATCTGTGCTAGTATATTGAGGGTTCTGCACTGGAGCCAAGAAGTGACACTGAATGTAAGGACCAGGGCTCCCCCGAAAAGTACCATGTCAACTGGTGTTTAAGTTGACCACCAGTTTTTAATCCAGCACAGTCCACGAACCCCTGATCACACAGAATCTAATTGTACTATCATTTTTATCTATTTACATTCTTCAGGTCTAATCTGCCCATGGCAGCTGGAATGTTTCTCATTGTGAGATAACATATCTAGATCATCATCTACCAAAGGCATCTTTCCATTGCATTTAGACTAAGATACAGATACCCCACCATGAAGGATGACATCTATCCTGATCTTGCCCAAGTCTGTCTTTGACTCCGTTCCTACTACTGCACATGCCATACCACAAACTCTTGTCAAAAGTTTGCAACCTTTTCTTTTGGTATGCCTTATAACCACATTTTTTTTTCATTGAACCTGGAATG
Source organism: Hydrochoerus hydrochaeris (assembly GCA_004027455.1). NCBI lineage: Eukaryota > Metazoa > Chordata > Mammalia > Rodentia > Hydrochaeridae > Hydrochoerus > Hydrochoerus hydrochaeris. The sequence goes on from PVLA01000026.1 coordinate 469,876, forward strand.
TTTTTCCCTAGATTAGCATAGCTGATTTTTAATTTTGTTACATCTTATTTTTTGATGTCTTACTTCAATACTAATTCCTTAGAGAACCTCTTTTTCTTATCTTTTTGTAAGTAGCTAACCCTGTTTCTACCATAGCCCTCAGTTTGTTTTAATCTTTGCTTTATTTTTTTAAACTTGTTGGCTTCTTTCCTAATTGATTCTGTCTCTCTGCTAGAAACTCCAGAATAATTGAATTGGTTCGATAGCAGAATGCTCAGAATTTCATTTATGACATTTAAAAAATGTCTAAAAGCATTTACTACTTCTCATTAAACAAAAATATCTCATTTGCAATATCATTATGTTTATTGCTATTATTGTCATCTAATAAATCTAAAACATTAAGGATTTGAGATGTAAATTTGAATTACCCAGTGAGTTCTGTGATAGTCAGAATTTGAACTCAGCTCTGCTCAGGGGAAAACTACCCTTAGGAGGGATTAATGTGGTACTTGACTGGCTGAGTTAGTTCCTACAAGAGTGAGTTCTTATAAAATAGTGTTCCTGGCCTCTTCCTTTTTATGTCTTCATCTGAGCATTCCTGTATGCACTCTCTTTATGTCATGATACTTGCCATGTCGTGGCATAACCAGAAGGCTCTCACCAGGAAGCCACTTGATGTGGCTGTCATGATTTATATCAGTGGCCCCCCAGGCCTCATGCTTTTACATTGTGCATTTGTGATTGGTTCGTTGTCTAGCACTTGGATTGCTGGTATTATTGCTACACCCGCCTAGGGGTAGAGCCAACATACAATGTAAAGGCAGGAAGAAGGTGTCTCTCTCTCTGTCTCTCTCTGTCTCTCTCTGTCTCTCTCTCTCCCTCCCTCCCTCCCTTCCTCTCTCTCCCTCTTGCCGATTTCTGCCTTGCTGTTTGCAGCCTCCATGAACTGCGGCCCCACCATGCCACCCTGCCTTGGAGCCAACTGAGTATGGACTAAAACCTCCAAAAACTGTAAGAAATAAACCTTTCCTTTCCCAACTTTGGGCATCAGGTATTTTGTTTCAGAGACGAGTAAAAAATAATTAAGACACTGCCCAATCTTGGACTCAGCAATTCTCTTTTCTTCATGCATTATCCAATGCCAATATTTTGTATGACAACACAAAATAGAGTAGATACCCATGACTGTTCGTCAATGGTATCATGTATATATTATAGTTAGTATTTGCATAGCATGCCAATAGGTGATGAGGATTATTGAAAATATTGTTAGTAAGTTTCCCTACAATTAGACTTTGAGGCAGAGATTTGAGGCAAAGAGATTATTTGGAAGGCAATTCCAGGGTACCTGGCAGGGAAATAGTAAAATAAAACAGTAGGAGAGAACCCCAGTGTGGTGCATCATTATCAAGACTCAGCTGTGGGTCTCTGGAGGTTACTTCTGCTGGAGATCTCTGGGAGCATAGAGCAGGATCCTCTGAGTTATTCCAACTGCCAGGCAATATACTGAGGTATTGAATTACACTTTTTATCTATGAGCTGTGATTAGTCTTTGACTGAGGGCTGTTTTGATGAGCATGATTCCCAGCATATCCTTCCAGCTGTAAGTGAGCAGCAGGAGCTCTGGAAGTCAAGAGCAAACCTCTGGAGGACAAAATTCACATGCACGTGCTGACCCAGGCATGTTAGATTGGTATTGACTGAAAATGGGAGGACATGGACATACAGGTAGGATGGGCCTGTTGTAAACTACCAAAATATGTATAGTACTCTGTGTGCCTTTGTGAATTGGGGACAACAGACACAAAGTAACTAGGTAAGTACTATGAAGTATAGGAATTGCTTAGTTATAATGTTAGAGATAGAATAGAAACACAATATTCCAAATAAACTGGTTTCCAAATGAATGTGTATGTTGGTGTAGACCATGCGACAGACAGTGTGTAGATGTATTTAAAAATGTTATATTTTTATGTTTTGGTTTTTGTTTGTTTGCTTGGTTTTTGTTTTGTTTTTGTTTTTTTCGGGGAGTCTTTTTGAGACAGTCTTGCTATATAGTTGGGGCTGGCCTTGAACTCACTTTGTAGCTAGGGTGGTCTTGAACAAACTTGGAATGATCCTCCTGCCTCAGCCTTCTGAGGGCTGGGATTAAAGGCATGCACCACCATTCCCAGCTTTTATATTTTTATGTAACATTCCTCCTTTCTAGGATTTATCAGTAGATAACATTACAAACCTTTTCCTATGTTTATTGATTTTCACCCCACAATAGTATTAATCAATAGGTTTTGATAACTCAGATTCACACATGGAAAGGAGAATAACGCCCCTCAAAGACATTCAAGTCCTACCGCCTGGAAATGGTGAATGTGTACTTTGCACATTTTGTACAAACAGGCTTTACAGATGTGGCTTGGTTAGGAATCTTGAGAGGGAAAGATGATCCTGAGTCATCTGAATGAGTCCAGTATGATCCCAAATGTTCTTGTAAGTGAAAGAGCGGCTGCAGAGTCAGATTCCCAGTGAGGTGATGTGAAAAGTGCCCATCATGTCCCTACTGGCTCTGAAGATGTCCGGATGCTGTGAGGCACGGAATGTGGGTGGCTTCTCGAGCTGGAAAAGGCAGGAAGACGGAGCCTTCTCCAGAATGTCTGGAATGGCCTTCGTGACACTGTGATTTCAGCTCATGAGCACCATGTTTCGCTTCTTCCAGAACTTCACGTAATGCATTTGTGTTGTTTTTAAGCAATTACATTTGTGGTAATTTATTCCAGCAGCAATAGACAATTAATATCTCATTTGATAAAAAATGCTAAAGCCTGTGTTTTAAAAGTTACAGCAGTATTTCAAATTTATATATCTGTACATAAATCATGTGAAAGATAGGTTTGCTAGGTATATAGAGATAAATGCTATGTTAGACCTTTGGAAGGAATTTGAAATTTGAGTAAGCAAAACTGGGCTGGAATTCTAATTACTCTCCATTTAATCTCTGAGAACTTTTCATATCTCTCTAAGTTCATCAATATTCTTGTTTTCCTCACAAGTATGTATTTGGATAACTTACATGAAAATACAATGTAGATTACAAATGTAATAAATGTAGTCTCACCAAGCTTTTTACAATATGATAGTGAGAAAGAGGTAATCTCAGAGATCAATTGTTCAAAACATATGTTAAGCCACATAATTCTGGTTAATTTATAGACTTCTAAATACTTCTAAATCAAACTTAACTGATACATTTAAAATGAGCAAGTCTTAGTTCTGAGCGAAAAGTTACTTTTCTACCACAGATTTTTTTAAAAAGTGCATTTCTGTGCTTTAATTAGAATCATTTATGTGGGAACAAAACACTGGTAGACTGTCTGTTGTTTAACTGCTCTTCATCAACCATGTGAGAAGTGTTATAAATTGTATTGTAATTGTAGTTTTCTTGAACACAAATTGCTAAAGTAGTAGTCTGCATCTTTTCCCTTTTGCATTGTCTTAATATTAGCCAAGATTTTTGGGGAGCACAGAAAAGAGCAAACCCTCTGTGATGAAAGAAAGGGTCACCATAGCCGCCTGCAGAGCCACTTTGTAGCAAGACTCCAGGCTGCCACAGACTCATGGGTGAGGAATCCACACAGCTAATGAATTCCAGAAGGTGGCTTCTCTCTTCTGAAGCTTCAGGCATAAGGCGTTGGTGTTTCAGCTTTTTATCTTGTAGATTCAACATCTTTCTTTGATATCGTCTGCCATTTCCTGCCCCTCCCTAAAATAAGCTCCAAACAATAATAAACAATGCTGTTTAATTTTAAGACAGCACTTCCATCAAACAGTCCTCAGTGCCACAGCTGGAGGCTGTCCCTGAGTGTTTCAGCAGGATCTGGCTGGGTATAGAGGAGCCGCAAAGAACACCATAGTGTACCAGAACTTCTCAAGGATTTTAGTTCCTAGATGTCAGTGCCATCAAGTTTGCTTCTGGTCTTTTTCCACGCTTTTTCCATTTATTTTCTGCTCTCCATCAGTGTTACTAAACATTTATTGAACGGGCTATAATGTGTTGTATTTGACCTTAAAATAACATCAGGGCATAAGTATTGCCATTTTTACAAATAAGGAAATAATTCTAATAGTTGTAAATCTTGCTAGCAGGTGACAGAACCAGTGGACTTGGAAGTCTCTCTAGGCTCTTCTGTGGCGAAGTGGTGTTTCTTAGTTATGTGTCAGAAACACGCCTGTTCTATAAAATGTGCACAGTTATAGCTTACATGGAATATGTTTATTAGAGGATGTTATTTTTGCATAACTTCTGAGTAAAGATTCACAAGAGATTTCCATTTTGATGATAAATAGAAGGAATACTTCTATTTTCATTTCAACCTGTAATATCTAAATAACATTATATTCCTGAGCACTTAGGGTCAAGAAAGATGGGTTTTTGTTGGCATTCCCTTAGAACCAGAAGCATCCCTTCTGTTGCATTCAGATTTTGTAAAGTCAGGAGGCCATTCTGAGAGCCAGGATGAACTGTGTGAAAGTCACCCTGCTTTCACTGCTAGAGGGAGTTTTACTCTTCAAATTTCTGTTGTTTGTATAAATTATAGCTTGTGTTTCATGGCATCTTACAGGAATCTGGGCAGGCTATCTGGCGTTTTCCACTTCTTCAATCCTATAAAAATTAAAAAGCTTCTCCACTAACTCCTTGTGAAGGAATTTAGTGAAATATTTCAGGATATCTAAGGAACCGTTATATAGATCAAAAAGTATAAGACAATGTAAGAAAAATTATTAAAATCACATATTTTAGTCATTTTTATTTTAAACTTCACATAAGTTAAATAGGGCTTATTCTGTTATTCACATGTCATAGCAGTAGAAAGACAACATGAAATGTAATATTTATTTGTTTTTTCTTTCTTTTATGACATTCAAACCATGTAGAACAGGACAGAAAACAAAAAACAAAAACAAAAAAAACTTCCCCATCTGATACCAAAATTATAGTTGGCTTCTATTTTCTTCTTTAATTCCCATGTATTCTCAGTCTTTAACATTATCCTGAAGTTTAGATTGGTTTTACTACGTTATTGCTGTGGATTCTAAACTGTCTATTTTAAGAACAGTGTATCTTTTCATCTTATTATATACTGGCCTTGCCTGATAATTTAGATCAATTTTGGCTTAAATGAATTTATTGATCAGAGTCTAGTTTTTACAGTATGATTTTTCCTGTCTTTTGTTTAATACTCACTTGTCAAAACACCTCAAGTAGCTTTTCAAAAGAATTTTAATATATCAGGAAAATAATTATGCTTAGAAATTTGTACTTAAAGTTTGTATCAGTTAAATTTGCTAAAGATTTTTAGCAAAGGCAGGTAAATACATGTGAGTGGTTCTTACAGGGCATTTTGGTCTGCTTTCAGATTTGCTGCTTTATCCTGGACAGTTATTTTCTTGGAAAATTTGAAGTTTTATTATATTTGTGTATGTGTATAAATGCCACTTTGAGAAATCTGCTTTTTTCTGTCTTCTCCCTTTCTGTCTTCATTCCTTTCTTCCTTTCATGCTTAATGCAATTTATCTAATATATACAAAATCCATACGTAATTGTCTTCTGTTTTTTTATACATAAATAAATACTCTTGTTTTCATGTCACAGTTGAAGAAATAGCTACTTAATGAAGCTAGGTAATAACCAAGTGTATGGAAGATTTTGTAGCATGTAACCCTTCAAGGCTCAGATACAGATTTAGGTCTTCATCCCAGAATTGTGCTTTATTTCCTGTGTTGGTTTGCTTTGCTGTAATTATTGTTCATCTCAACAATTATCTAGTTACTGTTCTTAAAAGATAGATTTTTTTTCTTTTTTTAAACAAAATGTATGTATGTTATAATAATGAAGATTACATGGGGTCAGTACAAAGCTAGTTTAGTACAGTCTTGGTGTAGTCTTAAAATTTCTAGTTTTGATATACTTTAAATACCTCAGAACATTTTTAAATGTCTTTGAAAATCCCCACAGGAATTATTCTAATATTTTTAAAATATTAATTTATGTATATATTAACATATGCATTTTATACAATCTTTAAAAAATATTAATCAAACCTGAAGGTATATCAAAGCAAAGTAATTACTGCCTTGCCTAAGTATCATCTTCCCTCTAGACTTTTATTTTAACCTCCCTCCTGCAAGCTGATTCATGAACCAAGACATGTGTACAGTATGTGGTATACTTACAAAGTCTAGGTTTTGTTTCTGACCCAGAGTTTGCAATTGCTTTCCTTGTAGTTTTTGAATGAAGACTGGTTGTATTATTTCTTCAGAGAATAATGGATTCCTAATTAATTTCTTTGTCTTTTCTGTTATTAATTATTCAAAACAACATTGTCACCATCAATTATATATTAGTTTAAATCAATTTATTTTGATGCATAGCTCTAGTAAAAAAAGAACATTTTCAGTTTATAACTTCAGTTTGTATCCATCTTGGTTAGTCATTAAGTATGTCGCATCTCTATATGTTTTTATTTTCATTGCTTTTATAACCACATTACTAATTCTTAAGCAGGATGTAATAGAATATAATCCCATGATATATTTTCATGATGTGGAAGTTTAGAATTATGTAAATGGGAAACATGAAGTGGAAGCATCCCAATTTTCGGCGTGCATTGTCATGCTACTTAATGCAGAGTCAAATGACACTGTTCATGTCCCTATTTGCATATTCTTAAAAGTGCATATCTGTGTGTTATCTAAGCAGCCAAGCAGTAAAGAAATTTCTTCATCTAATTAATTCAACAAACAAGAGCTTTTCAACATCTGGTACCTACCTTACTTTAGTGGCTTTATATGAATAACTGATGCTTGGTGACCTTTGATAATCTCTGGCTTTCTTGGAATTTCAATAGTGATTTACCATTGTTTGTGTGCTCTTATGAATTTTACTAGGGCAACTAATTTCCTTGTGGTTGTTTTACTCATACTGGAAATCAGTTTCAACCACCAAATTCTATCTGATTATCAGTTTTATCACCTAATATGTACAACTTTCTGAAATATAGCCACCAGGGAGAAAGCAAGACAATATAAGAATTATGATGAGGGAAGATTATCAGGAATGCTTTCCTCTTGAAAAAAGGATGATAGTTTAAACTCGGTAAACTACAGTGATAGTCTAAAGAACTAAATAAAAACTTTACAGACACATCTCTGAAAGGGTACTGGCTGCCCCTGAGCCTCAGTTCACATCTCTTTTTCTAATATGCTGTTATTTAGGTTGTTTAGTTCCAAAGACTGTGCACCAGTGCTTTTAAAAATGAGATTATGATTCCCATAAGGGTAAACATTGACCTTGCCTGAATTAATTTTCTCTGCCCTTGGCTAATCATATATAGAAAGAAGAAAAGTATAGCACAGACTTACTTGGAGTGTGGGTAAGGTATTCTTGTGAGCCAAACAGATATGCCCTGTATCTCATTTCTAAAACTTATTTTTAAAAAACTCCAAAACTGGTTACTAATAAATGGGCAATGCCCTATGGGTTTATCTTCTAGTATTAATATTTTATATACCATGCTAGCCAGATGTTTTCCTTATTGTCTCCTACAAGTCACTTGACTGCTGTTCAAGGTTGACCTTGCTCCTTTGTGTTACCTCATTGGAAATTCCTGGATCTTAGAAAACTGCTTCTGCAATTTACCAACAGTTTTCCTTCATGTACTGGTTCTGACTTTGTCTCCTAATTAATTGGAAATATGTCTCCCGCAGGCCTACATAAAAACTTTTACCACAAAGACAGCAAACATCCTTTAGGTTCAGACTTTTCTTGAAACTGATACTAATGCTGTTAATAGTGTTTTATTCAGCATGATTTTTCCACTACTCTTGTGCTTACTGTTATCATCATGTAGAGCATTCCGTTTTTTCTTGAAATGTGGCAGTTACAGTTACAGTTTATAGATCCAGGCTTCACTAAAGTGACAGATTATAACATCAGATGCATTAGGGTTTTCTAAAGTTAGTACAGAAGTAAGTGTAATATGGTGTAAATAATGAAGCTCTATAATCTAATTCAAAAGTCATGGAAATATGGTATGATTATCATCTTTCTCATTTAATAGATGCTAATTTTTTGTAAGTTATTAAACTTCTCTTTGAGCTGGTTGGTTGCCTTTTCAATACAGAATATTTAATATTGTCTGGTTGAATGTGTTTTTTTTTTTTCAGGATAAGAAATACTGTGTTTGAAAAAAAGAACTGGTCCAGACTCTGACATTAAACACCAATAAAAATATTAATAACATAATAAAACTATGTTTGTTGGAATCTTACTCCATAGCAATGGCTTTATCATCATACTAACATTACCAAAATATTGGGCTGCAAATACTGAAATTTCTCCTGCTAAATACCATTAGAATCTTGTGATCTTGCCTGAAGAGGGATGGTCTGACAAAGCTTTTTACTTTTAGCCCTATTATACAGCTTCATTTTTGGATTCAAAGTTTAAAGGGAATGGAGAGTTACTTTTTCATTCAGAAAAGAACTTTGAAAATATTATCACTGAGAGTTTTAAAGTTTCTAGGAAAATTGGGTATTTCTTTCCTAAATTTTATACTTATTCTTTGTATTCTGTGTTGGATTCTAGGTATTCCAATGATTCTGATTATTCTAACAATTATTCTAACTCAAAACTTCATTTATTACAAGTTCTGTTTTCTAAATGTCTGTTTATAAAGTGGGAATCTGATGTTGTGCAATTGAGTTCATGAATATCATAGAGCCAATGACTTCATGGCAGTTAGAGTTTCATGCATTTGTAGAAATTGATATCCAGGATTAATCCCATTTAAACATTGTCAACACCAACTAATGTTTTGCTCTTAGAATGGAATTTTTACTGCATTCAAATTTTCTTAATGCTATAAGCATGAAAAGTTTTATATCAGGTCATGGGAATTTGGTTATAGGTAATATTTTTTCATGCAGTATCACATCGGGGTTATAATTTAGTGGTAAAGCCTGGGCTTAGCATGTGCACAGTTCTGGATTAGATCATTTGCACCAAAAATCTGATTGTCATGTCTTCTTTGTCCTGGCTATTTCTTATTTTTAAGTAGTAAATAGGAGTTTTGAAAATCCAAATTTTGGTAAATTTCTACCAGCCTAAGAGTAGGAAAATTAACTACAGGGTAGAGGGGGTCACTGGTTAAAAACAGCATTTATTCCACATTTACATGGCTAAGCTATTATGTGTAGTTCAGAAAAGTGATAAATATTGAGTTCAGAGAACACTTTTAAAATTGCTGAGTAATGTATATAATACCTGCATACATTTGTTATCCATAATAAGAAATAGACAAAGAAATCTAAAATAATAATTGAGTGTTGATGGAGAGAGGAAAGCCATGTATTTGCAACCTGGAGCATTAGGCATGTACATAGATACCTATCCCTAGGATTATCATATTTTATAATTTATATATTATTTGCATAGGTATAATTATAATATGTATTTATATAGATTATAATACATGATTTTATGCATTATAAATTTCAGTATAATGACTGCATAATATGCATGATCATCTTGTTTCTGATCTGCTGTTACAAAGTTTTTAATCATTGAATCCTTTATAATCATTTGACATTTAAATGTTTATTAATAAGCAGGACATATCAAATACATAAAACATTTTTTTAGAAAATTTTTTGTCCTATAAATTTTAACAACTTGTATTTAATTTCAGTGGAAATATATATTTGAAAAGAAATTTTTGTTATTTTCTGTGGCCTCAGTCTTTTGAATGCAAATGGCCTTTCCGGGTATGCTAGTAAGCTGATGTATGGAGAGAATGGCTAGCAGTGCTCAATATGGCCTTTGTTCATATCAGTCTCTGACTTCCTTCTTAATATGTCCCTATATTTCTCACATTCCTGGGAGTCTTGTTGAGAACACATATCTGCTTCTTCCTATTCTTGGCGTTTTCACTCACGTGAAATCTCTTTTGTTGTTAACTGACTTTGGTTGCTTATCATCGTAATATTTGCTTGCTATCAGCATTTCCATTGTAAATTAGGAAATATTACCCACCTGCTATCTCCAGCACGTGGTGCATCTCTCAGAAAATAATTATTTGTTGGAATAAGCTTAAAATTTGGCATTTTGTATCATAAAGAAGGTTTACACTGCCAATCACATAGAAATTTGAGTAGAATTAAGAGTAGACTTGATGTTTAGAATTTCACATCTTAAAAATTAACCTTAATGAAATGCATGAAGATGCTGATTTCTTCCTAAATATAGCAGATGTCACAGCACTATAAAATGTAGTCATTCTCTTATTTTTTCATTCCCTTTGTCATGGTTGCAGTCCATTATGAAACACATTGAGCATTGTAATCTTGATTGGACCTTTAAAGATTTTTTTATGAGACACATTTAAACATAATAAAGCTGAGACACAAAAGTGATAGTTAATAATTGTATTTTAAGATTATTTTTTAAAAAGTACAAGAAGTAGATTTTGCATCAATATTGAATCAACCCCAAACTCGTGGTTTTCCTCCAAAATCACTCATGCATGTGTAGTATATAAGGGAGAAGAAGAAGAGAAAAGAGAGAATTTAATACTCTACTATTGATAGCTTTTCTCCCTAAATATAGCAAATGCCACAACATATATAATATGGATCTTTCTAATGTATTTTTTCGTTCTCTTACATAGATCATAGTTGCAGCCTTAATAAGCAATATGATGAGTAACAGTTTCAGCAAACATTTCAATTTGCAATATACATTACTTGGTTTCTCAAGTAAAGATTACACTTTACCTTTGCATTTATTGCCCATACCATATTATCTTTCAGATTGTATTGGACTCTACGTACTCTATTACTAGAAGTCTAGGATATCACATATGTAGCATAATTCAACAGTTGTTTGCCAGTTTCTCAATTGCTAGGATACTATACATCCCCATGCCAGATAAATCAAGCCCCAGAGTAGATTTTCTGGCCTGGAGTTTTAATGTTGTAGAGTAGTATCCCACTAATATTTCATCAGTCTTAATTGTCCAGCTGTCACTGTCTTGGGCACTAAAGTGATTCACATAAACAAAGTCATTCTTCCAACAATTAAATCAGCTGAAACTATCAGAAGCAAAAAAAATTTAGAAGTTAGATCTAGCAAGTACAACTTTCCTCCCACTATTGTGTAATTTTCCAATTTAATAGAAGATGCTGATTTTATAGAAAAACAAATGATCAAAATGGAGCTCTTGGTTTATAAAATAAGTCCCTAGACTTTTTCATGTATCAAAATAATACAGCATATAAAAGATATTGGACAGTGATATTGATTAAATCTATTTATTCTTAATTTGGCTCTCTTTTTCCCCCTTTGTTTCATCTTTTCTACTCTTTTGACTGTCTCTCAAATTTGATGAGTTATCAACCTCTGATTAATGGATTAATTTTTTATTTGATAAACATTTATTGAGTACTTATTATTCAATTCTTGATCACTGAGTTGTTCATTTCTATCAGTAAGTGCTCACTGAGGTCCTACTATATATAATGAACTCCTTAAGGTGAAATGAAAAAAGGATTACTTGACTGTAGGACAAAAATTGTTTGTGTTTTTAAAGATAGTTTTTGGAATATTTCTTTTTGAAATGCTTCATAATCAGTGGCACTTTTTTATCCTGGAAATTCTAAGTGATGCTAATGTACACATAACCAAAGTCATTTGGAGCCAACTCTAGTTAGTAAGACAAGTACTCTGATAGTGAAGTCCAGTTTTAATCAGTGTCTGTGTAAGTATAAATAATGAGATAAATTGTTTTCTACTCTGAAAAAAAAAAAATTAAACTTGCGGCTTGAACATGTGACCAGGCCAGGTCTTCTTTATAGCCCCTCTGGATAAAATTCCCAAACAACTAAGCAGAGAAACACTGGTACTTACATTTTTCTGCTCTAAATTAAGTGAGCTGGAGGCTGGTTTTTTGGAGGGCAAATTTGGCCACCATCAAGCTACAAACAAATGGATAAGTGCTTTGAACTAGTGTGCAAACTACAAAGTCACCACTTAGTTTAAATATGATAGGAGTTGCTTTTATTAGGTGATCCAAAGAATGACATCACACTCTTGAAAGTTTGATTTTAGTCACTATCTTGAGTCATTCTGACTCAGAACAGACTCTGTGGATTGTCTCCTTGGATACCTGTCCATTGCAAACTGCCAGAATTATAGAACAGTCACATGTTAGCCTGGCATTTACAATTGAAAGTATCTGCTCATTTCTTATTTTTTTCTTGAAAGATTTTAAAACCTTTTCCTCATCTTTTCAAACTGTAGTTTATTTGTACCTTTTGTTTGTGCTGGCATCTTATTATTTTAGGTGGCCTTCAGATAGAAAATGTTTAATTCATTATAGTCATCATCATAACCAGTGAACAACAAAAGAAGGTGCCCGGTATCTCAATGTTAACAAAGCATATTCTTCTCGTTTTCTGTTTTCTACTTTTGCAACTTATGTAAATATATGTTATATAAATATATGTTAAAGCAAATTTGACAATTACATATGGGAACTGACACTATGGATCATTTTTGAATAGTCACAAAGGAATAAGATGTGAAAAATAAATTGTGAACAACTATGATTTTTCCAAAGAAGATTTTGTTTGAAAAATAAGCAGTTATATTAGAAAAGTCATATAACTAGACTATTTATCCTATTCTTTTGTTCAAAACATGAATTTATATCAACTTATGGAAACTTTATAGAAAATAGAGGAAATATATTTTCCTTTTCATTCAAATAATTTTTGATCACAAATATTACATGAATAACATAAAAACTAAAAGTCATGTTTTGAAATATTGAAAAAAATCTGGATTAATCTATACTTTGTTGATTTTTAAATTTGCTGTGTTAAATTAAAAATTATAGGATATTTTCAAACAAATTTATGGTCTAATTCCCCTTGTTTCAAAAAACTAATTTAAAGGTTGTTTACATTTTTTAGTGTTGTTTATATTTGACTTCAGAATATTTATCAGTAAATGTGACAAAATGTGTGGTCTTTTAATTAATATTATCCCTCACTATTGTAAATAGTGTAAGTTTTATGTAACCATTTAAAATTGCTACACTAATAGTTTCGACACTTTGTTATAATTTTTGAACTACAAAGATCATTATTCTAAAATACATCCTTAAAAATAAAATGTTATGTTTCATTGTGTAGCTCATTGATAAATATTTAGTCTATAATTTTGGTCTGTCTGTTTTGATAATAAATGTTTTGAATTTAGTGAGCACTATGTTATTCAGGAATATGAAAAACATTGAGGCAATTAGCTACCAACAGTTTAAAAAAAGAAATATTTTTATAAAAACCACTACAGTAAGTACTCTGACCATAACAAATATTTATGAGACTTTCTTTATATGTGTAATACTTTAAACTTTACAATACCTAATTCTCTTAGCAGGAATCTCAGAGAAAAAACAGCTGAATATTGATGGAGTTTTACTTAAGTGTAGTAAGTGTGATTATACTGAGTTCTGAAAACACATCTATTTTAATCATCATTAAATTCATGAGGAACATGTATATGTTATATACTCTTTATAGTAGAATTAATTGAGGCACAGAGAGCTTAGATGCTATACTCAGATTCCACAGATGGCAGGGATATGGGGAATAAAACTCTTGGGCTGGCTCTAAAACCTGGTCTCTAAAGTCTTTGGTTATAGAGGCAAATAATTATATACAGTTAAATCAAAAGAGAACAGTGCAAAATTTAACTATACAATAATTGTGAAAAATGTGATCACTTAATTTTGAAAGTTTACTTGAATTATGAATGAACTTTAACAAACTGCCAAACTCAAAACTGACACTTTCTAAAAACATGCACCCTTTTATTTTTATTTTAATGATTTACTTGCAAATTGTTTCCAAAATTATCCTGCTTATTCAAGAAATACTTTACTGACCTGATTCCTTTCCAAATTTGTGGTTGTGGAAGTTAAAGCATGTGCCTCCATGGAGGAGAATATGCTCCAAGATAGAGAAGGAACCTTTCCTATACCAAAAACAGTGGAAGGAAATCCATTTTTGAAGGGACTTTCAACTCAATTAAGATAAATTGGTTTATAAAAAGCTTTGCTATTTGACTAGATGTTTTAGACGGTCATGTAAATATGCCAATGCATTTCAAAAAATTATGAGAAAAATATATGTACCTCACTAAAACAATTTTAGTCTTTTAAAGTGATGATTTTGACAATTATCCAAGTGGTGGGCATCTCTTTGAAGCAGTAGACGACATGTTGCCACTTGGTATGATGTCCAGTCTCACCAGCAAGTAGGTCACTGTTACATCCTCCTAAGTCCAAGTGTAAACCTGGCAGTGCTCTGTTCACAGTGACCTTGATCAGAAACTTAATCCACAAACTATTATATTTTGTTTGTACCTATTAACTGCTCCACTGACCTCTTGCTACACACCTAAAGAAGCAAAAATAGAAATTTAATTTCTGGACAGATTCCTTCTTGGAGTCTCTGTCCAAAACATCCAGTGCTGAAACAAGAAAAAATAGTACGGGTGCATGTGTACTTGTAGCATAATTCTTTTTCTTTACTTTCCTGTTTCATAGTATGTATAGAATACAGCTGATTAAAAGACATGTGAATCAAAATGCTAGCTTTTTAATAAGTGGAATAAATTTGCAATATTATGAATAATAACACTGTCAACTTTATTATAACCAGGATGTATCTACACAAACCAGTTTTCATTTGTTAATATAAAAGCACAGAATCACTAACCTTGCCCTGATGAAATAACAAGAAAAAGCCTCTAACTGGTTGCTAACTTTACAGATAAAAGTGCTCAATAAAAACAATTTGATATTTAAAAAATATTTGAGGTTATAGAGTTAACTGAAAATATATTTTCATTTGTAATTCAGAAAATGGTTTTGAGAAATTATGAAGGGAATATAAAAATTATATCACATTGCAGTTAGCAAGGGGTAAAGAAAGGAGGCCTAAGTGAAAAAAGAACAGCATTCACCAAAGAAAGGTGTTCCCAACAGACTGAGAAGAAGCAGCGAAATCTCAGGAAGAGCAATCTTCTCAAAACAGACAACTTTCTTAAAATAATAAAAAATAAAAAGCAAAACATGGGAACATAAGAGGAAAGAAGAAAGATCAAATAAGAAAATACTAATGAAAGAAAACTAACATAAAATGCCCAAAATGCATTAGACATTTTAAAATGTGAGAGGTTGAATATCAGTTTTACAAGTTTACTTAATAATTAAAAAATTCAAAACAAGTAAAAAGGAAAGCAATAGATGTGTTCTTTCAAAGAAAAAACTGATCCCATCTACACATGGTACCTTCAACAAAATCAGAAGTATTTTCAAACGTTATTTGCATTGCCAGTCATTTAAAATAAAAAGAAAATAATAACTGAATGTTTTCAAATTGTTTATTAAATTCCTGCTTTCCTAAAAAGTCGTAATGTTACCATGCTGTCTAGTTTTTTCCTTATCATTTTTGTTATAAAACCACTTACCTGGAAATTAGATGAATAATTCTTAAATTTGGGGTAATGAACATGCATGTACATATATTTGAACCTACATACTATTTCACTGTAATCATCTTCTTGTTAAACATGTGCTTCTACAGTTATTAGGTTTCTCCCACAGAACTTTGACATTTTATCATTTCCTCTAATTCTACTAATTCCTGTCATTCATCCAAGAAATTTTTCTGTGTTGAGCTGGCATCTGACTTTGATAGTCCATAAAAGTTTTGTTGTAAAATTTGATCATTTATTTTAGAAGTTCTTATCTGTTTTCCTTACCAAACTAATGATGATTTTTCTAAAATAAAAAACAGTATGATAATACCTTCTGTCTGCTGGGAATTTGTAGGGAACTTAATTCAGGCATCTTTCACTCATTATAATACATTTGGTATAGTTTTATATCATTGTACATATCAGTAATATGCTCCTTTTAATTTCTGCATAATAATTCATTTGTATGAATGTACCATCATATTTTATATATTCAAAATCTTCAGTTGTAATTATTATGAGTAAATCTTTCACAAATACATGTGCAGCACTTTTTTTTTCTTAAATACAAATTTTCATTTTCTTGAATAAATACTTAGAAGTGAGATTGTTGATAAGTGTATGTTCAACTTTATAGGAAATAGGCCAATTATTTTTGCAAAGTGAGCACTTCTTTTGCTGCATTTCCTTACTAGCACTTAGTATTCCATTTTTTTATACATTCTAGTTGATGTGAATAAAATCTTACTAAGATTTTAAAGGCATTTCTACAATAACAATTTATATTATTTCTTACTTATTTGTCGTTTGCTTCTCTTCTTTAGTAAAATAGCAGATCAGATCATTGATGTTGAGAATCTTTTCACATACCTAGTACCCACTTGAATACAAATTTTAGTGAAATAACTCTTCACATATTTTGTACTTCTTTAAAAACTTGTGTTTGTTATTTTATTTATTTGGGAAACTTCTTCATATATTCTGTATATAAGTCATTAGATTCATGATCTGAGAACACCTTATACACTTGGGAGCTTATCTTTTAATTTTTTAGTGATTTTCTTTGAAGAACAAAACTTTAATTTTGATGAAGTCCAACTTTTATCTTTTCAAATTATGCTTTTGATCTGAAGTCTAGGAAATATTCAACTAATTTGAGGTCAGAGAGATGAAATTGCATTTTATTCTAATACTTTTGTAGTCTTGCTACCTCTTACATATAAGTATACAGTGTATTTTATGTTAATTTATGAGGAAGGTGAAAAATGAGGGTGTATTTTTGTTACTATCTTAGTCATTTTGTTTTCATTTTGTCTTAATAACGTCTATTGAATACACCATTCCTTCCCCCATTGATTTGTGTTTGTCAAAACTCTTTAAACTATAAATACAACATTTAAGGGGTGGGGGGGATTAGGGCTTGTTCTAGATTTACTTGTCTGATCTATTGATGCTTGTCTTAGTTACTTTTTACTCATCACTGAGACAAAATACCTGATGCCCAAAGTTGGGAAAGGAAGGGTTTATTTCTTAGTTTTTGGAGGTTTTAGTCCATACTCAGTTGGCTCCAAGGCAGTGTGGCATGGTGGGGCCACAGTTCATGGCGGCTGCAAACAGCAAGGCAGAAACCAGCAAGAGAGAGAGAGACACGCCTTTTTCCTGCCATTATATCACATTCTGGCTCCACCCCTAGGCCACTGTAGCATTTTCACCCCCAATCCAAGCACTAGACAATGAATCAATCACAAATGCATAATGCAAAGGCATGAGGTTTGGGGGACACAGGCATAAACCATGACGTTCTAACCCTGGCTCCCAAAGACTCATACGCATCCTTTATATAAAAGACTTTTAGTCCATCTCCAAGAGTTGCCAAAGTCCTAACATTTTCAGCATTGCTGAGAAGTCCAAGTCCCAAGTCTCCTCCAATATCTATGGCAGACTCTTAACTGTAAACCCCTGTTCAAGTGAAACAAAGTTAAACATTTCTGAAATGCAAAGGCACAAGATAAACATTACCATTCCAAAAGTTACAAACAGGAATACAAAGCATTGAAAACAAAGCGAGTCCAACATCCAGCAGGGTGAACATTAAGTCCTAGAGTTCCATGCTCAGCATTTGAAGCTATATGGTTGCAAACTCCAAAAGGCTTGGGCTGTTCCACCCCCACAGCACTTCCAGGGATTTCAGCTCCTGCAGCTTCGCCCTTAAACCCTCTCTGCTCGGTTTTTGCAGCTTTCCTTGGATGATCCACGTTCCTGGCTTTTTCAAACTTCTGGGGTCTCCACTGCATCTTTGGCTTCACCCTTACATCTTTACATATTGCCCTCTCAGGGGCACACTGCTTGGCCTCCCAGACCCTTTGCAATTGGGGTACAAGCCGTTTTATCCTCAGAATTTTTGCATTTTCCTTCCACCTAAAATCAGCACCATGTGGATGCCACCAAGGTTTGCTGCCAGCTGGAGCAGTAGCCAGGCTTTTCTTTCTCTTGGCTGTAGGGGTCGATTGCCTGGATCACTGGGCTCTGTGAACCTGATTGTAAAGAAAAGCTTCTCTATGTTGCCGCCATTCTAGAACTTAATGTGACTGCTGCCATTCTGGAACTTCATGTGGCTGCCGCCATTCTGGAACATGGTGCTGTGCAGCTTTCTCCTCTGAGCAAATTCTTTCTCTTTTGCAGTTTTGAGGCTGCAAAGGGTGGAGACCCAATGCTTCCTGGGATGCCCTGTGGCCATCTTTCTTATCCTTCTGTTTATTCTCAGCAATCAAAGTCTCAGTCTTATAATCCCAGCTTTACTGGAGTTTTCCTTTTGGCCAAACTCACAGCATTTTAAATTTTCCCATTGGGCTCTTTGCTCTTAATTTGCAATATATATCTGGCTAAAAGCCCCTAACAATAGCCATGCCACAGCCTCAATGTTCAACTGCCTTGAAATTTCCTTTGCCAGATTAATCAGTCCACTGCCCTTAATCTCAGTCTCAGGCAAAGTCTCTGGGCATTAGCAAAATGCAGACAAACTTTCTGCCAAGCCATAACACACATGGTGGGGAGTCCAACAACCAATGCAGTCCTTCTTCCCAGCAGAAACCTCCCAAGCCTGGTCTTTACCATCAGGCTTTCTATCAGCCTTCAGTTCTACTGAGCTCTGACCAGAATCTCCTCTACAGAAAAGCCTAAACTGCTCCAGCTCTATGCATCCAGGCGACATGTGCGAACCTTTCCAAACTCTGCCCACAAGCCATTTCTAAAGCCTCTTGAAAAACATGGTCAGGTATAGTCACAGCAACAACCCCACTCCTCGGTACCAGATTCTGTCTTAGTTATTTTTTACTTGTCGCTAAGACAAAATACCTGATGCCCAAAGTTGGGAAAGGAAAGGTTTATTTCTTAGTTTTTGGAGGTTTTAGTCCATACTCAGTTGGCTCCAAGGCAGTGTGGCATGGTGGGGCTACAGTTCATGGCAGCTGCAAACAGCAAGGCGGAAACCGGCAAGAGAGAGACACACCTTTTTCCTGCCATTACATCATATCCTGGCTCCACCCCACGTGGGTGTAGCACTCACACCCCTAATCCAAATGCCAATGAACCAATCACAAATGCATAATGCAAAGGCATGAGGCTTGGGGGACCACTGACATAAACCATGACAATGCTTAAGCCAAGTTTACACTGCTTTAATTACTACATTGATAGATAAAATTTGAGACCAAGACATGAGTCCTATAACCTTTTTCTTTTTTTAAATTATTTGCTACAAAAGGTTCTGGTGAGTCAATCTTTAGGAGCAGTGTTTTGAGCAGTTCTGAGGGTCTTTGCACATATTTCTCTGAATCCTGCTGACTGTACTGCAAGGCTGCCTCTGCGTGGGCTCAGCACTTTTGGTCAGGAAGCTCAGGGCCTTTGCACACCATGATTCTTTAAGCCCTGCCCACTTTCTCCTGTAGTGGGCTCACATCTGTTCTTCCTGACCTAAAAACATTGTCACTTCAGACTCTTGGGGGCTCTCAACTTCTGTTGCACTGAACTATCGTTGGATCACAAATTCCTTGAAATTTGCTTGTTGTATTCTTAGAGGAAGGTGGGATCCAAGTGGGTGCACTGAGCCAGCTGCCTAGTGAAGATGCCAGGCCACTGCTTGCCCCATAAGCACAAGCCAGCTGAAACATCACAACCTTGTGATTTAGAAGAATGAATAGGAGAAAAGAAGTACTCCGTGATCAGGATCAGCAAGAGGGTCTTGCTAAAGAGATTGTGGCCCCACACATTATCAGGCTGCACCCTGCGATGTGCCTGCCCAAAAGGATGCAGTGGTGAACACAATGAAGTCTCTTTGGAGCTGTGAATTTGATGAGGAGGCCCAACTGCAACAAAGAGTCAGCTCTAATGGAAGGGACTGACCACACTTAAAGCTGCAGACAGAAAAATCTTATGGACACTTCTGCAAGCAAATTTCTGCACTGCACATTTAGATATTTGGGGAAAGGAGAATGCAGCACATATAGGCTTTCAAGACAGAAATCTGTGTACCTTTCAACTGAAGCCATTGTGACTGAGAGTAGCATCTGACATAAGAACAATACAGGAACAAGTGCAAAAGCTGAAAAATATAATTTAAAATGTGACACTTTTCCTCTTTTTTTTTTTGCAGTACTATGTGGGCTTTTATTTTATTTTGTAATTTTACCTTTGCCATAAAAATATTGTTCACCAGTATTTCAAGGCAGAAAATACATTGTTAGATGTGGATATGAACATTAAAAATAGCAGATTTTGGTTTTAGCTGTGAATTTACTGTTGACAATAAACTAGATATTTTGTGGTAGTCCTCTATATGCAGCCCTAGAGTTCTTCCAGGTAAAGAGGTATGAGAGGCCAGAAGTTGATGTGTGGATTGTCAGTGTCATTTTGTGTACTCTAGTTAATGATTCCCCCCCGCCCTTTATGGTTAAAATCTGAAGACAGTGAGTGAGTGTAAAGGGAAATATGGTATCCCTTTCTTTCTGTTCAGACTGTGAAAAGCTTATCAAATGCTTCCTGGTAGTAAGCATGATAGTCTAGAGCAAATCTTGAGGGACAGGTGGATCACTGCAGAGCATGAGGAAGACAAATTTGAACCATTCATTGAACCAGAACTAAACATCGCAGACCAGAAAAGAATAGATATTATGTTTTAAATGGGATGTTCACAAGAAGAAATTCAAGAATATCTTAGTAAAATGAAATATCATGAGATCACAGTTAACATATTTCATTGCTAGGGAGAAAATCTTCTGGGTTGGACCCTAGCAGAAACCAGATCTAGCCGGAACCTTTCACTTGCCGAGGTAAAGACAAGCATGAGCTCAGCAAAAGCACTGGCCAGTATGCTCACCACAGAGTCCAGAGAAACATTTCTTCTAGCCAAAAGCAGAGACGGTACAGTGACCATACTGGATGAGCTATTCCTTCAGTTGTTACATATCCAAGGAGTGAGACCAGCACCACAGAGTAACTTCACAGAAGATGGAATTCCCTCCCAGAAATCTAGCAGGAAAGGGAATTGGTCCAGCCAGTCCCATGCCTGGGAACTCAAGTAATCTCAGCAAGGGAAATATTCCTAACTGCAAGAAAAACCCTGCTGCCCCCATTGACAATCAGCATCTGGTGAATGATGTGGCACAATACTTTGCAGTGAGAGACAGTGATTCATTCAGAATGGCAACACTATTCCTGATCTGAGAACACCAGTTGCTTCAGCCCACAGTGTTAGCAGGGAAACCACTGGGTTCTAAAACCACTTCCCAAAAGCCACTTTCCATCTTATCACTTTCTGTGTGCTGCCCCAGAGTGGCGAAACTGCCATATACAGTGGCCCACCCTCCTTACCCAACTTGTCGCCTGAAATCATGCCACTGTTCCAGACAACAGAGTCAACTATTTTGTTTTTAGTAAATTAACTTTAAAATTCTTGAGATGTAGCAGTGCATCTGCAAAGGGAAAAAGACAGAGAAGCAAAACCTTGTTCAGTACACTTCACCTGCAGCCTGGAAACCACTGGTTCCCTGGATCCCACAGAGATGATACAGGAGGTGTGCAAAGTGCTGGATGCTACAAGCAGCAGCTGTGAACAGAGGAAGCTCTTGCTGCCCTTCCACGTCCAAGGCAGTGGGCACACAGAGAACGTGGTTCAGTGGGAGGTGGAAGTCTGTAAGCTGCCAAGACTGTCTCTAAACAGCCTTCTCTTTAAGTAGAAATCTGGGACATTCATGACTTTCCAAAATATTGCTTCCAGAATTACCATTAAGCTAAGGCTGTAACCCAACATTTCTGGTATAAACTAGCAATTTAAATTGTTTTCCAGAAAAACAGAATTAACTTACATATTTGAGGTTCTTTGTATAC
The DNA here is from genome assembly GCA_004027455.1 of Hydrochoerus hydrochaeris. Taxonomy (NCBI): domain Eukaryota; kingdom Metazoa; phylum Chordata; class Mammalia; order Rodentia; family Hydrochaeridae; genus Hydrochoerus; species Hydrochoerus hydrochaeris. The sequence continues at coordinate 491,843 of PVLA01000026.1, forward strand.
ATTTTAAAATCAGTTTGAAATTTCTACAAAAATCCTGGTGAAATTTTGATAGAGATCCAATTTAATTTATAGACCAATTTGGGAAAAATTTTCAATTGAATTATGCTGAGTAGCCCAATCCTGTAGGAGTATCCGTTTACTTTGATCTTCAATTTCTGTCAGCAAAGTTCTATACTTTCATTGAATTGGTTTTTTTATTCTTTAAACAAATTTATCCCCTACTCATTTACTACATGGGACACTAGTATGAATGCAGTTGTTTTCTTGATTTCATGTTGTGGCTATTCATTGCTAGTGTATAGAAATATAATTGATTTTTGTGTGTTTATCTTATACTTTCTAACTTTGCTAAAACTCATTTTTCAGTTTTAATAGATTTTTTGTATTTCCTTAATTTTTTCATGAGTAGATCATATAATCCCTGGATAAAGACATTTTTACGTCCTCTTTGAATGTCACTAGCTATTAATTAATTTGCATAATTGAACTGTTACCTCGATGTTTGAGTGAAACCATGCAAGCAGACTTCTTTGCCTCATGTCAACTAATGGGAAAGCATTCTGTCTTCTGTCAAGTAGGATGGTAACTGTGCCAGTAGATACCCTTTCTAAAACTGAAGATGTTCAAAATTATTTCTGATTTACTGAGACTTTTATCAAGATTGAATGTTAGGTTTTGTTAAATATATTTTATGCATTTTATTGAGATGCTATGGTATGTTTTTCTTTTTTTTATTAATATGGTTTATTTTTATGAACTGATGATCAGATGTTAAAATGACCTTGTACTTGTGGGATAGATCTCATTTTCATAGTTATTACCCTTTTTTTAAATTTCTTGCTAGATTCGTTTTGCTGTTTTGCTAGTAAATATTTTGCCTTGATGCTTCTAAGAAAAATATACCTCTGAGAAGCTGTTTCATACTCATATGTTTCTCTAACTTTGGTATCATTTTAATCAGTGGTCTCATCAAATAAAATGGGTTGTGTTTTTCATTTCATTGGAAAATGGTTGGGGTGGAATTGGTACAATTTCTTCCTTAAAGATTTTTATGAACTCACCTGACATTTTCACCTGCATTCAGAGTTTTGTTTTTAGAATATTTCACTTACTAATTCAGTTTGTTAGGTCTAACTAATAGATAATTGTGTAGAGATCGCTTCTACCCCCACACAGTAGGCAACATCTCAGCAAACAAGTATGTAACCTTTCCCTGTGATCGCAAAGAGGTAAAAAGTGCTACAGAGATAAAACATTCTGCAGAGATGAAACATGGTCTAGCCCTGTTGTGTGTGTAGTAATGGGTGGGTGACTGGGTGTTGGTGGTTGAAGAACTCTTAAGTCTGGCTTCAGGCTGTCATTTAAGCAAGTGGGGCAAAGGGCTTGGTGTTTTAATCACTTTCTAACTGCTTAGACATGATACTCTACATCTGTGGTTTAAGGATGAGGTAATTTATTGTTCTCCCATTTCAGTCTGTTAGTTGACTGCCTCTGAGGCAGGATGGCATAGCACAAGTGTGTGGCAGAGGAGAGTGGAGAGCAGGAGGAAAGCTGCTCAGTGCATTCATTGCCAGTCACCCAAGGTTCTTTTGCTCAGTTCAGATGGAAACTGAATTGGCAAAGTGCAGCTCTGCTGGAAGTCCTGAAGACCCTGGGTAATTCTGGGTGCCAACTGTTGACACAGCCAACTGCTGGTCTCTGACTCAGCTTTCCACTTCTGACTCATTCTGGACACAGTAGACCAACTCTACTAGATAGTGGTTTCTAATTTGGGGGACATTTTATATCTAAACTGTAACTTGAAGATACACTGTTTCCCAGGCAGGCTTTCTTCTGATCTCAGTGTCTTCCTCTTCCCTCAACCTCTTTTCCCCTTTTCTTCCCTCTTATCTTTCACCCTTCATTTTCAGTAATTGTTATTATTCCTGCTCTTTACCTAGAATCCTTGAGTTTGAAGATTCTGTTTCTATTTCTGCACAAAATAGCCTTCAGGTTGAAGCTACCGTTTGAAAAATGTAGTTATTTGACCAGATGATGATGGTAGATGAGGAATCTTCAGCCATATTTCTTTAATAAACTTTGATCAGTCTTCCCATTTTTATCTGTGTCTTCCCCTTCATTTTGCATCATACCTAGTGAATAAATATTTTGGTAGCTTGGGACACAAAATAATTTGTTATAGCCATTCCCACATGTAGTCACGTGGCATTCAGCTCTCTCCCCTCTGGTGACACTATTGGACTTTTATCTTCTAAAAATGTATGCTATTGATCATCTGATAGTATCCCTTTTTATCTCTGTAGTTATATAATGTTACATTAATAGAATTTTGGAAGGCAGAGCTAAATAGCTATGTTCATTATGCCAAGCTTAACCAGAAGTGAAAAATTTATTTTCCATTTATTATTGACTTGGTCTTAGCTGTGAGGCCAACAAATATTATTAACAAACTGACAAAATGTGTATAGAAATACTAGTTGTCTGTAAATGCTAAGCTAGATTGTGTAAATCAGGGCATTAGCAACAATGGATAGAAAGCTGTAATGATTATTTGACAATTAAACTGAAGCCATAATGAACACAGGGCATCAATTACCTACAATGCCAGGACAATATAATTTTGGGAAAAGACACAACTTTACAGTTTTAGCTATGAAAAGAGCTTGAAGTTTATGAGATATGCAAGTTCAGTGAGTGAATGTGGGAATGGCTTGGAAGGAGATGGGAGAGGATTGAAGAGTAAACAGGAGACAGATAATCCCCATCCTCCATGTTGGTAGGTGGATTTTGTTTTTAGTAATAAACCAGAATAAGTGAGTGACATCATCATTTAGTGAGCATTGATCAAGGGTTCCTATGATGTCTGGCAAAGCTAATTGAAGGCAGCAATAGAGCAACTCAAGAAGACTGATTATGAGGGTGGCACAAGGAATCAGGCCAGAGGTTATGGCAGTTGAGATAAGAAGGTTTGCAATTGATAGGAGAAACACTGCTGTAATTTATTAGCAAGAGTATTAAGACTTGATGATAGATTATATTTAGAAGTAAGAAAAAGATATTAAGCATAATCCCCAGGCTCATGAATGACAAACTCATACGTTTTAATTAGGTTTGTAAGGTGGCAGAAACTGAGGAGGAAATGGATTGGGAGAAAATTAATGAATGCCATTTTAAATATTTTAGCAATGAGAAGTCTAATGGTAGTTACCTTTGAGGAAAATACATCTCATTTTGGGAAGGGTGGGGTTAGATGTGGCTATTTAGGAGTGTAAGACAAGGGAACTATTTGTGAAACCTTAGAACTCACATTTGGGATTATAGACAGGAGAAGTTAACAAACATAATTGATAAAAATAGATTTTAAAGAGGAGAGAAAGGAAGAGCATGCTCTCAGGGAGTCAAAGAGCACACAGTTTTAAAAAGAAAATAGCATAGTAACCCACCAAAGAGAAGACATGATGGGAAAAAGAGTGTCCATGTAAGTCATTGAGATGTGGTTCTGTGGGACCAAAAAACAAGTTGGAATGTGGAAAAGAGCCTGGGAAATGGAGAAACATGCAAATATAGACCCTCTTTTTAAAAATTTATTCTCTGGCCAGACATAGTACACCTGTAATCCCAGCACTTGGGAGGCTGAGCAGGAGGATGGCTGAGAGTTCAAAGCCAGCCTGGACTCCATAGTGAGGTCAAGGCCAGCCTGAACTGTATACAAAGACTCTGTCTCAAAGACCTTCACCATGCCAAAAAGTCAAAAATTTAAGCTCTGAAAGAGAATAAAAATGGCAGTAGATAATAAAGCTATAGGCTTATAGAGGGTCATCTGATGATGTGTTTTTTTTTCTGTATGCTCACATCTGTTTTTTAAATTTATGAGAGTAGCAACTTTGTATGCTAATAGGAATGAAAAATAGAGAAGAGAATATGCTTAAGAGAGGGAAATAGCAAGTGGAGTCAAGTGTTGCTATAATAGGGACAGAAAAAAGAAAGTATACAAGAACTTGTGCAATTAATAGCTTTGGAGGAGGATTTAGAGATCCAGTATATGGGAGTGAGTTGCTATGTAACATCTGCTATTTTTTTCATTGAATTATGAAGCATATTTTTTGCTGAAAACATGACTAAGAGAGCAAAGCAGTTGGAGAGGGTTTGTAATTAGAATGGTAATAAATTAACATGGAATAAATGAATTAGTGGTAATCATTGTTAAATAAAAAGTAATTCTGATACTAGTTAAAGTGGTATGAAAGATTTTGTTCAGGACTGTTGTGATAGGTGTCAAAAGTATTTTCCATACAGAGAAAATTCAGGCTCATCTCCAAACACAAGAGCAGGTGGGAACTGATACTCTAGTAGCAGGTTGGATGTGGAGTGAATGAAAACTTGAAGGAAACATCACGGTAGGAAAATCCTTGTTAAGCCCACTGCACATAATTCTTGCTAAAGCCAGGCAAGAGTGATTGTGTATCACCTGGGAGATGGTGGTAGTTGTGGGATTTGATCTGATTCAGGATGGTCAGATATTTGGGGTAGAAGTACTCTTTTTAAACTGACTTAGCTGAAACTGGGATGTTAACTTTCCATCACTATAAAAAAATCTGAGGTAATTACTTCAGCGAGAAAAAAGTATTACTCTGGCTGATAGTTCTGGAGGTTCCAGCCCATAACCAGGTGTTCCTGTTGTTTTCGTGGCAGTGATGAGGTACCTAGCAGAAAAAAACCATTCACCTCATCATGTGCCAGGAACCAAGGAGGAAGAAAGGGGCCAGAGTCCCACAATCCTTAAAGAACATGACCCAAATGAACTGAAGGTCTGTCACGGGGCCCTACTTCTTACAGTATCTACCATTTCCCCATAGCATCACCCTGAAGACCAAGGGGGGCCTTTGGAAGACATTCGGTATCTAAGCTATAGTAACTGAGCTTTTGAAGGGCACACCCAGAAACCCAAAGAAAAGGCCTACTGGAGAAGAGGCCACATAGGAAGCTGTCTACAGTTTGTCCCAGAAAAATGTCATTGTCAGTTCAAAGTAAAAATAGAAATTTCTAAATCATTTTATACACATTTTGAAAAATAGAAAAGATGGCTAATCAGTGAGCAACAAAACACAAAGCCTCCCAGGAGAAACAACTCATACATCAGAATAAAACACACTGGAGAGACAGAGGGAGATGGATCCTCTTGACACAGGAAGAAATTAAAACATAAAAAAGCTCATCAAATACTTCGGGACTACAACTATAACAGCTGAAAATTATGGGACACAGCGTTTTCATGGTGACCCGCCAAGTGTGCACAAGCTTGAATCCACCCTGGCAGGCAAAACCACCCAAACTCATTCCCGCTGCCACTTAAAGGATGCACAGTAGCACTGAAGTCGGGGGTTGGAGAGCCCAAAGGAGAGCAGAGCCAGCGAAAGGGACCTTCATTAATCCATGGTCAGTGCTGGGAAGGAGACCCCCCCACACATGGGAAAGGTGCGACCAAATGGACAACATGTTGGAATCGGGCAGGAGGAGCCTGAACTGGGAGTGACAGTGACTTCAGTTGGTTGCTCCCTCCCCAGAGCAGATTCATGGGATTTGCTTGGACTGGGCCGTGCCCCTGGCCAGGACCAATGAGCCATCCCAAATCGATTCCCTGCACCTAGCAAGCACTGACTGGGTGAAAGGCCCCTGAAGTTTGGTTGGCCTGGTGGGGAGAGGCAGGCAGGAGAGGGCAGAGGTCCCTCGCCAGCATGCTTCAGAGGAACTGTGGCCAACAGGGAAGGGGGCTGGGACCTACACTGTAACCTGTGTGGAGGAAGCCAAGGCCATGACAGGAGAGAGATGCAGGAGGAGGCCCCCAGCCCAGAACCCTTAGAGCACTGAACCAGGAGAAGGAAAAACAAGGGAGACTGAGGGTGACAAACGCACAACATCAAGCATGGGTTCAATGGACATTAAGAGATATCTTTGGGATCTTGTAGACGAGCTCAAAACTGAAATATTAAATCAGGTAAAGCAGGATATGAGTAGAGTAAGTAAAGAAATGCTCTCAGGAAGCATCTCTCAGGGTGATACAGATGGAAGAAGGGAGGAACACAAAAAAGGAGAGAAAC